>CM053585.1:226395226-226429077 GCA_028646515.1 Pseudochirops corinnae
AGATAGATAGATAGATAGATAGATAGATAGATAGGTGGGTGGATAGATGGATGGATGGAGCATTCATTAAAATTTATTTCAAATACTTGCCTTTTCAAATACAAGTACACATCAAATACTTAGCTATCATGCCCACTCCTCTCCCCTACCTTGCACTCCAAGTCTTCTCCAGACTACTTAGTTCCTTCAGCTGCTTTTAATGTACAGTGCACTTGAAGTGCTCAGCGATCCTGATTGCCCTCCAAACCATCTCCAGCAAGGCCCCTCTGAAAGCCTAGTCCTCACAACTGAACGCTGTCCTCCAAATGAGGTGTGATGAGGGCAGTGGGACCCTCACCCTCAGCCTCCTTTTCCCGGAAGCTCTTCTTCTCACTGCAGCCCAGAATGGCATGAGCTTTCACAAATGCTACATCCTGGTGATGATTCTGATGGCATTTGTAGTCTACTAAAACCCCTAGATTTTTTTCAAAAGAAACTCAGTCCTCATTATACTTCTTGTGTTACTGAGGTGTCCAAGAAGAGAGTTGGGTGAGCAACATGGAGTTGAGAATTGAGCAGTTAAAGATACAATCACCACTTCCTTTACCTGGCATTCAATGCCTTCTATGATCTGAATCTAATCTATCTTTCTGACCCTACCTACTGTTGCTGTTCTATATAGCCTCTGCTCCAGGCAAGCTGGACTATTTGTTATTAGCCACACATATTACATGCTTTTTTCTCTGTGTACATTTTTATAAGCTGTCTTCCAAACCCAGAATCTGGAATCTCAACATCTTAGTCTAGTGAAAGCCTTCCCTCCTTTCTAGGCCCAGCTCCTCAGAGCCTTACCTTCTCCTCTCATTCCTTCAGCTGGAAAAAATAGCCCCTCCTTCTTTGGCACATTCATGTCATTTCATCTGGTCTTCCCTATCACTTAACAAGCATTTATTAAGTTGCTATCATGTGCCAAGCACCATGTTCGGTGCTAGGAATACAAAAACAAAAATGAAACCATTCCTGTCCTCAAAGACCTTACACTCTATTGAGGAAAATAGAACACGTGTGAGTCTATGTCCACATACACATATACACATGTACACATACCAAACGAATATAAGATAATGAGGGTGGATCGGGAAAAGCTTCATGTAGAAAGTGATCTCCAAACATGAGATGGAGAGTTGTAAGCTGAAGTGGGTGAAATCAGTGGGGTGTCTGCACCAATATGGCCTGACTGAACAGAAACAGCAGATTAAAACTTCGTGCCAATCAGTTAATGGGATGGAACCTGTGAGAGACCATTCTTGTCTGAGCAAGATCACAGACAGACAGACAGACACACACACAACGTTCTAAGTTTTGATAGGAACAAGGTAGGGATTCTAAGAGGAGAAAGTGAAAAGGAATGCATTTCAGATATGAGGGATAGCCAATGAAAAATACAGACAGGAGATAGAATCACAATGTTAGAAACAGTAAGGACCCTAATTTGGCTTGACTAGACCCCCAGAGTGCAGGAAAGGGGTTATGTATATTATATATTTTAAGATTGGAAAAGGAGGTGGGAGGAGCAGCAATGTGGGACAGTGGATAGACCACCAGTCCTGGAGTCAGGAGGACCTGAGTTCAAATCTGGTCTCAGACACTTACTAGCTATGTGACTCTGGGCAAGTCACTTAATCCTGTTTGCCTCCCAACCAAAGGGAGAAAAAAGTAGGTGACAGACTAGTTCTGAAGGGCTTTAAATGCCAAAGAGAGGCACATTTGACCCTAAAGTCAATAGGGAAACATTGGAAGTTACTGAATAGCAAAGTAATGTATCATACCTGAACTTTAGGAAGATCTCTTTGGCAGCTGTTCAGAAGGGTAGATTGGAGTGGGGAGATACTTGAGGTAGGAAGACCAATCAGTAGGCAATAATGCAATAATCATCCTTGCACTAATCCAGGCATGAGGAGTTGAGAGCCTAACTAGGGATTGGAACCATCTGAGTAGAGAGGAGAATGAAAAAGACACTGAGGAGTTCGAAGTGACAAGATAAGACAATGGATTCCATATACAGGGCTGAGGATAATGAGGAATTGAAAATAACAATGAAATTCTAAGCCTGGGGAAGTAAAAGAATTATCATTATTTTATTATTATTATCATTATCATTATTATTATTTTATGTATATATCACAAACATACAATCACAAATAGTGATAGAGATAGAGATCTCTGTGTGTATCTGTGTGTGTGCGTGTATGTACACATAAACTATTTGTATATATGTCTCATTCCTTTACTAGACTGAGTCCCCCATGACTGTTAGAACAATTTCATATTCATTGTTGTATTACCTCCAACTCCTAAAGCTAGAATGGGGCACTGTATGTAACAGATATGTGACACTTATTTGTTAAATAAATGAATGAATGAGCAAAGAACACTGTAACAGCAACCACACTGGCATACCCAGGATGGCTACTAGCACAAGTTCTTAGATCTACTTTACTAGGAAAGATAGCTGTTTAAGAGATCAATGATCTTTTTTAATTACATTCACTAGTTCAGGGGAAGAGTCAACATGATGAACTTCAGAGAAAATACAAACAGAAAATACAGAGAAAATACAAGCAGTGAAATAAAGACTGACAGACAGGGCTTCTAACTGTCTGAGAAATTAGCACAGATCAACAGACAGATCCAGCCGTCTGATCAAGGCAATACTTACATAGTTACCAGAGAAAGAAGCACCAACATCTGAGTTTTTCAAAGGTGGGGGAAAGGTCTGCTTAAAGGCTACCCAGAGTCTCATCTGATCAAATCACTATAACACTCTTCCAATGAGTGAATCCCAAAGCAAAATGCTAACCTCAGAGTATATACACCCTTTTTAGAGGCATCACAACCCTATGATTCCTTGCCTAATTAGAAATTAACAAAAGGTGTGAAAGCCTTCCTACAAGCAAGCCTCCCCTAAGCAAGCTTCCCTTAATGGGCTCCCTGTGAGGCCTATTAATGGCCAGAGAAGATCTTAAATCCCATTAACATTACAAACACTTGGGAAAATCTAAAGGCTCCCCAACTACAAACTATGAATGAAGGTGTAATTGCAGTCACTGAAACAAAATATTTGTTTTCAGTTATAGAATGGTACACAAGATAAATTAGAGAAGCTGTGAGAGTATATGTATTCATTGCCCTATAAAAGGAAAGAAAACCCTTCTACCCAAATTGAGGGTGGGGGTGGTTAGGGAAGCTCTTGACAGAACTAAGAAGGAAACTTTTTTGTTCAATCACATCTGACCATGAGGATTTTCCTGGCAAAGACACTGGAGTCTTGCCATTTTCTTCCTCAGTGGTTTAAGACAAACAGAGATTAAGTGATTTGCCCAGGGTTAGTTAGACAGTTAGTAAGTGTCTGAGGCCAGGTCTGAACTCTGGTCTTCTTGACTCCTGTCCCAGCTCTCTGTCCCCTGAGTCATCTAAGGAATACGTCTTAGAGAACATCCAATCCAACCTCTAAAGTTAAAATATGAGTTAGTGGCAGAGCAAGGACAGCCCAGATATCTTGACTTGCACCCTCTTCCTTCCTACCATACTAAACAAGTATGGTCAGGTGATTGGAAAATAGCCATCAAAGGGTCAAAACAGTGACCACTCAGATCCTTGAACCTCTCTCAGGTCACCACAATGCCATGTGACACAATTCCTGTGGGTACAAGCCAAGGGAGAGGGAGACATCAGCTACCTCCTGCCCCAAGACCAGAAACCTGGTAACCCCCTATGTTGCCCCCACCTCTTCATCTAACCCTAGGCTCATTTTAGAGTCAGAACCCAGGGGGCATTGACTTAGCACTAAAGGCCTGCCATCTCACTCTCTGTCTGGGGCGACAAGCTATTGATCTGGCCAGGAATCAAAGCAGCCTGCCATTAGGGCTGTGACATCCAAACAGCCCTCTATTGATCTCCTGAAACTTCCTTCATATTCATAAAAATCCATCTGCAGTCCTGCCATCCGGTTAGGGCCAAAAGCTGGCCCGGGGCCACACAGGAGCCCTCAGCAGGGCCCCAAACCTTCCCATCCAGCACTCGATCACAAAAGCTGAGAAATCACAGCACAATCCTCATCGCATCCTATGTTTGGGGACAGCCCCACTCTATCGGTGCCAACAATGGATCCTTTCTCTGAGCTGACATATTTTTTGTTTCTAATATATTCTACTCCTTTGTGTCTGTGTATAAATAACAGGCCCAGATGTGCCATTTGCAAAGGTCTTTGACTTGTCACAAGGGGACTGGCCCCACACCCTAAAATGAATTAGTAACTACTGACAGTGTTAACTACCACACAAAGGAGAATGCAACTCCGGTGGCCTTTGTTAATTTCCAAAAGAAAAATAAAGTGACTCTTCTTCAGGGCTGTTCACTGGGTGGATAATTACACAGTTGCTGGTGGTAGCAGGCCTGGGGGAGGAGGGTTGATCTACTCACCCTCCAATGCCCCCCAGTTGGCTAGGCAGCATTTTGAGAGCATCTAGGAGATGAATGAGCCCTGTGCCATGCCAGTGGAGGTGAAGACATTCTCCTGCTCAAATCAATCGACTAGTTATTGCATTTCCACTGTGTGTTAGGTCACTTCCAACTCAGACTCAATCATTTTGTGAAATCTTTCCCTTCCTTGCTTCTCTTCTCACAGAATCATCTCCTCCTTTGATTAGTGAGTATCTTCCTGGAACCTCCATTTGGGGAAGTACATGGTCAACCATGCTCACTCACTTCCAACCTGGCTCAGCTTCTGCCTCCCTCCAGGCTACTTTTCTACTTAACAGTATCTTCCCCCAAATGCTTTTATGTATTGTCTTATCCCTATTAGAACATAAACTCCTGGAGGGCAGGGACTTTCTCTGTGTTTGTATTTGTACTCCCAGAGTGCAACATAATGCCTGCAACATCCAGCTCAGTTGTTTTTCACTCAGATGACTCTTCATGACCCCATTTGGGTCCAGACCCCACCTAGCACTTCATAAATGCTTTCTGACTGACTGAATGATTGGAACTTAGGAGGCACTTAATAAATGTTTTGTCTTCCATTTATTTAGAACAGGAAGGGCCCTTAGTTAGGGACCATGAAACTCAATCACCTTACTTTTCAGAAGAAAATTCAGGGAGATGGGGTTTGTCAAAGGTCAAGCAGATAGTAAGTCACAAAGCTGGGATCTGAGAAGTAGAAAATATGGGCTATGCCCTCCAGGAGTTCAGAATCAAGCTAGGGAGAAAAGATTAACTCACATGAAACAGTGAGAAAAGTATCCAAGATCATCCAGAATCAAGTGCAAATAGAATAAATGCTGTAGAGATGAAAGGAAATGGAACAATCTATGTGTGTTAGATTTGTTGGGGGAAGCTTAATGGAGGAGATAGGAAATGTGGTTACAATAGGAAGAGTATTGGGCTGGAAACAAGAAGCCTGGGATCCAGGTCCCAGAGCTGCTGCCCACTGACTGGGTGGCCTTCGACAGGTGACTCCCCATCCCTGTTGCTCACCTTCCGCCCCCACCCTCCCAACAAGGGCCGAGGGAGAATAGACCCTTGGTAGCTGGATTAACCTGACACCCAGCTATGAGTTCTTTGGGGTAGGAAATATTTAAGGACCACTCTGGGACTTCAACAGGGAGTTTCTTAGAGCTGTCCTCCTTCCCCTGTCCCCCATATCCCACACACAAAATGGTGCCTTCTTCTAAGTTGTTATTAGGGCTGCTTTTGTGCAAGGGTTGTTGAGTATGTTTTTAGTAAAGTCATTGTTTCTTCAAACTCCTAGGCTCTGAGGGGTCCAAATGCATTAGATGTGAAACCCTTCCAGGGACCTAACAATAGTAAAAATAACTAATATTTACATAAGGTTTACAATACAATAGATTTCTACATATATGTGTATATTGTGTGTGTGTATGTGTGTGTGTGTGCGCGTGTAGATGTATAACAGATAGAGTGCTGGGCCTGGAGTCAAGAAGACCTGAATCATGAAGTAATAGATACTATTAAGAGCCCCATTTTGCAGAGGAGGAAACTGAGGCTAAGTGATGAAGTAACTTGCCCCAAGTTGCACAGTTAATAAGAGGGTCAGTTAACCACTCTATCCACAGCATCCTTTGGTTCTAGAACCATCTAAGAGGAGTTTTTATGTGGCTCCTTTTTTCCATTCTACATCTAACCTTAACTCTTATTTCTTGGTGTAAGTGCTGTATCTCCCCAATACAACATGAGCTCCTTAACGGCATGGTAGAGACTGTCATTCATTGCCCTCAGCTCAGAGCAAAGTGCCAGGCCCTTGGTAGACCCTCAGCAAGTGTTTACTGGAGCAAATTGAAGACTAGCTGCCAAGAGATCCCCCAGCCTAGCAGTCAGTGTCACATTGCTAGGGAGGCAATTTCCCAGGGAGCAGGTGAATTCACACATTCCCAGTCAGCCCTACAAGATCTTCAGGAGAAGTTCCTCTCTTCTGGGGACAGGGCATCTATCTAGCTGCTCATGTCTGTGTTCATACACACAGAAACCACAACACAGAGGGCCAATCGATAGCAACACTTAGAAGGCCTGTTATGCTACGTTGTGCCTCATAGATTTTGACGATATCAATCATAATTGAGTTAGATATAATCCATCTGATTCTCAGCACGCGGGGGTCAGTGGGGGGCAGCGATGCCTCACTTCACATCAATTACCTCACAGAGGAAAGAGGTAGTAAGCAATTCCCCATGATAGTTTGCAGCTATAAATAATTATACAGTGAGAGCAGTAAAGCTGGCTCTGGGACACAATACCACTCCATCAATTTTCATTTACTTAGAATTCAGAAATTGGCCGAGCTGTGTATATGGAAGAGGAGACATGGAGAGGATACACTCTGCTGTCATTCAAGGCCTTCAATAGCCTGGCTCTGACCTTCCTAGTCAGTCCCTCTCCCCCTGTTGCCACGAATGCCTTCTGTTCCAGCCAGGCTTATCTTCTCACTGTGGTCTCAGCTCCCTCTCTCAGAGGAGCTGAACAGAATAGAAAGAGCCCAGGTGGGAATAAAGTTCTGGGACTGACCAGCACTACTTACTAGACTTTTATAAGTACAAAACTTTTTTAAATTATAAATTTTATTGTAAATAATCAACAAGACACATCAAAACAAAATAAAACTAATCATGTATAAATGACCACAAAGTATAAATGGTTTCAATTTGTGTTAAAAGTATATATTAACTTTAGTTGATTAATATTTTTTTTTTAATTCCTATTTGTTTTCTAAGCCCTCTGATCTCTTTTTCTTCAGGACATGTTTCTCTCCTTCAACTTTGCCATGATACCAGGAAAATGCCCACTCATTCTTTTTTATTTTAATTTCTCATTTATTTATTTCTCAATTAACAAATACCCACCAATTCTAAAATAGGGTGAGAATTTCCCATGATTTCTGCATAGATGGGCAAGATTTATTAGAACACACAAAATTTTCTCTACTTTCCTTTTGGAAAAGTGAATTAACAAAGAAAATCAGAAGAGAAACACTGGGCTCGTTGCCAGGATTCCTGAGTTCAGGTTCTAGCCCTAATAGAAATGATCTTAGCACTGAATTCCATTCAGTGAGGGTCCTTTGTGTGCCTGGTCAACTTCCATGTGTTACCTGTTCCACATAAAAATCCCAGTGAGTATCATCAGACCAGGAGTTTCACAAAGATATTACCCATATCTCCTCCCTTTTCTAATTGTTTTCCCAAGGTTACTCCTTTGGATGACTGATCCAACCTTGACTCCTGGCATTGGTCAGCCAAGACTGATCTTTCTGTGTTCTTCAGTTCTCCCCAAAAGGACTTGTTCCGGGGTAGTGAAACAGATCAGGACACCACTCATGCAATTCTCATCTACTTCATCTCTCTACTAACACAGTGGATGTAATAAGCTTTCTTAAGGATGTAGTAACTTTGCTCTACTGTTTTCTTACTTGTGTGACTTTAGGCAACTTATTTAACTTACCTGGGCCTTGGTTTCCTCATCTGTAAAAATGAGGATTTCTAATATCTCTTCAAGCTCCAAATCTTAAAAGTTCTAACCCTTATGATTCTAAATCAGAGAATCATTATAGGAGCATCAGCCAAGAGCTAGAAGGAACCTTTGAGGATTAAGTGACTTGCCCAAGGTCATTCAGGGACTATCAGAGGTAGAATACCATCACCATTATGATATCCCACCTCATTCCAAATTATCAGTCTTTTTAAAAAAAAAATGTACAGCCAGGTGGCTAAGTGGTGCAGTGAATAGAGCACCGGCCCTTGGAGTCAGGAGGACCTGAGTTCAAATCCGGATTCAGACATTTCACACAAAAAACTAGCTGTGTGACCTTGGGCAAGTCACTTAACCCTGATTGCCCTATCTTCCCCCCCACCCCCGGCCAAAAGGCAAAAAACAACAAAATAAAAAATGTACAGCCTAGAATAGAACCAACAGTTCTTCTCATCCTATCCAATTACTTTACATTGCTTTCCATAAATTCAACAGGCAAAGATGATGAGACAATACATTCTAGGCATGGAGAGAGGGGGATGTCAGCTCACACAAATGCACAGAGGTGGAAGAAGGCAGGATGAGATCAGAAAAGAGTGGTCTAGTTTGACTAGTGCTTGCAAGGAAGTAGAAGAAATGAGACTATAAAAATCAGTTGGAACCAGACTGTGGAAGTTCCTGGATTTCAGGCTAAGGCATTTGTATTTTGTCCTATAGGCAAGTGGGGACCACAGAAAGATTTGGAGGAGAGGATTGACATGGTCAGACCACTTTTTGACTTTCATTGATGGTCATACAGGTTGAATACTTCCAGCATTCTCAACCTAGAGACAGAAAAATATCCCTCCTACTCCCTATTAAATTTTCTCAAAGGAGTGATGGTGGGCCAACACATCTCTGTTAGGTCTTGCTATGAGAAGAGGTACCACCTATAGCTGGCCAGTCCTATTGTTCTTTCCACACAACTTGTATACACCCAAATAGAATCAGCAAATAAAAAGAAAAAAAAATTCCAGACATGAAACATTAGAGCAAGTCAGGTCTGACCTGGCAAGGTAATGGGTACCAAGCCCCCAGAGGGGTTGGAGGGGAGGGGTAAGTCTCTCTTCTCCTCCCCCCAGCCCTGATCACTGGCTTTCTAAGGATGGAGCTTCATAAATTCCAGGCCAGCCTGCTTTCAGGGCCCTGATAGTGGGGTATTAGCTGCTGGAAGTTAATGAGGTCCCGGATTGGAGTACAACCAGATTAAAATGAAAAACGAACCACATTACATTCGGTTTCTACAATTACTATCAGTTGGTTGTAATATAAATATGCAAATTCCCTAAACTTGAACTTTAACATCCTCTGTAGAGACCATTCATCTCTTTAAAGTATTAATTTAAGTTGTAAAAGGGTCCATATATCACAGCATGTCATTTTGAAAACAAATATTAATCAATTTTACCCTCGGAATTGCCACTGTGGAAGCACAACGTCCATTATTTTGGAACAAGGCAGTGGCGAGAAATTTACATATTCATCCTTGGCTTAAAGACTCATATGGTAATACAAGCAGAACATAAGAAATTCCACAGGCTTAAGACCTTATCATCATCGAGGCCCTGGCCAAAGGCATCTTCTGCATTCGCCACGCGCGGCTATGCAGATGAAGCATACACACCTTCCTCCATCCTATCTATATAACCTTGAACGCAATGACAACAAGCATGTACTCATAAGTTTTCTCTACCCATCAAATACCAAAGTGCATGAAAAGGCTGTAATCACATCAGGTTTGGGGGAGTAGTGGCTGCTCCCTCCTTAGTCTCTGCCTCTGAGGGTCCCTTGTTTTCAATACATGGGACTAAGTGAGCTTTTCTTTCCCACTGGAGCTAAAGACGAAGAAGCATTGGGGCAGAGTTACAACCCCATTGGTCAAGCAGGATTTAGGGGCCCATGAGACTAGAACTATAGTAGCTCCCTGAGTAGCCATGGTACAAAAGAGAGTAGAGGGGCAGAGAAGAACAGTCTTCTCCAGACAGAAGCTAATTCTTCTAAGGATAAACCTTGTAGGGTCATAATATTTATAGGACCTGAAAGAGCATCAAATTCACAGATCTAACCTTTATTTTTGTCACAAACCCCCTTTGGCAGTCTGGCAAAGCCTTTGGACCCCTTCTCAGAATAATGTTTTTAAATTCATAAAATAAAGTGCATAGGATTTCAAAGAAAACAAATTATTATTGAAATAAAATTATCAAAATTAGAAGGAAAAAATCCCTAACTTTGGGATCTCTGATAGTTCAGTCCCTTCAACTTATTTATACGTAAGAAAACTGAGGCTAGTAGGATGGGGTGAAATGGAGAGGAAAGTATTACTTCGTGATGCTGCCTATCAACAGACATTCCCATATGACCAACATCATCAGTATAACTTAATATATACATGGCAGCTCCTTAGTTTGTCAGACTTGGTCATAGGTCACTTCTGAGGGTAATATCCAAGCTCAGCAGATTCGTGAGAGGGAAAGGAATAGATGCCAATCTGTCAGGGACTCTCTAGCCTTCATTTCCTGTTCCTTCCCTTTCCCTCTGCCCCTCATCTGGATCACCAGATACAAATCCAGGGCAGATGTGCCCACCCCATGCTCAGGGACTCCATACCCACCGCATGGCCCACTTGCGGTTACTTCCTCCAGCCACAGGGAACCATTGCCCAGACCCTCTCTACAATTTACAATCAATTTGTTCAAAAATAATTTCAAGCCCCACACACTCCATAAAGCCTTCTCTAAGCTACCCCTTCCTTAAGGTCACAATGATCTCCTATAACATCCAATCTCTATCACTTAGTTGGCACTTATCTTTTCATAGACATCAGTGTTATCATTTTAGTTAGGTTGTAAATTCATCAAGGGCAGGAACCATGCCATATACTTCTCTTGTAGTGCTCACAAAACCTAGTCCATACCAGGTACTCAGTAACTCTTGGTTTGGTCAGAGGGGACAGGTAGAGAGAAGGATGAGTGTCATCAGCCATCCAGTTCCAACTGATGCCTGATCCATAATCATGACTGCAGTGCTGTTCAAAACTTCAAATCAGCAAAGGCATCTAACATTCTGTGCTTCATACCTAATGGTATTAGACCTTTGCTTGACCTGGTGCCAGATGTCTTGGGCTCTTTGACCTCTACAGATAGAATTTGAGAACTGGTCCAAAAAACCTTTAGACAAATGTGATATTTCTCTCCTTGAATCTCACAACATGATGATAATTCAGTTCAGCTCAACAAGTGTTTATTTTGCACCTACTATATGCCAGGCACTGTGGCTGCAAAGATGGAACTGAAACAGTCCCTTCCCTCAAGAAGCTTATATCTCCTACAGCTGCCAGTGCCCTCACTACCCCAAAAATTGTACCTTGAATTCATCCTTTTAAAATTACGTATGTAAATTGCATCTCCCTGATATAATTTAAGTTGTTTGAGAGCATGATCTGTTTAACTTTTGTCTCTGTATCTCTAGGACCTAGTAAAATGCCTGATACATAAGATAGGAACTGAACCTGTGAATCAATTAATAAAGGGAACTCCCACATGACCTAATGTCCTCTAAAAGTGCAGGTCAGTACCTTCTGTTCATTGTATATTGTAGTTATTTATACATCTACTATTTCTTTAACTAGTCTAAGGGTAGGAACTGTATCTAATTTACCTTTGCATCTCTTCCCAGAAATAGATATAGGCCAGTCATGTAACAATAAGGGTGGTAGAGTGAGATAACAGATGGAAAGCCTGACATAGATAGTCATAACCTACAATATACATTTCATAAAACTTCCAAGAAGGTCTAGGGAAGGTTGTGGAAAGGAGTCATACAGTATGAGAAAGCATGGACAGGTTAGATCCAGTGGAGGCTGTGTCCACATCAATAAGAATACATTGTCACCAAGCACAGAGCTCTATATGCAGCAGGTGCTTGATAAATGCTGACTAAATTGAATTAGATTTCTCTCAAGAGGAAGCAGGGTTAGAAAATTAGCTTTGTCTTTGTATTCAAGGTGTATAGAAAGATACTCTCAGATTTAGATTAGCTAGCCATCAGCACCAAGGTCAGGGCTAGGTGTCTAGCATGCAGCCAGTTGCAAATTTAGTTGGAGAGTCAAGCTTAGGGTCCATGTAAATGGAACTAGACAGGGAAGTTCACTTTTAACCCCATAGGGTCAGGTATCTTCTGACTATAACTGATTTAAGCATCAGCAATCTTACTGAGGATTTCTGATTCTCAGTTATAGTTTAGCATCAATGTGGAATTAATTATTGAAAAAGCACCAGAGTGAAGTGTGGGACATAAAAGGAAGGAAGAAAGAGCCATAGGTAGGTAGAAAGTGAGTTTTAAAATAAGAATTTGTAGGATATAGAAGACTGAGACTCTTATCTATGTCTTTTTGATTGTTTGCAGTCATAAGGCCCCAGGTTCATCCTTTGGTTTTGAGTCATGCAGGGCTAATTAAGCCAAAACATTTCAGTTTTGCCAATGACCCACCCTACTTTCTCTCCATCCAGCTTCTAATACACACACACACACACACACACACACACACACACACACACACACACACACACACACACATCCTGCAGACCCTTCTGGGGAATCTCAGTTAAATCCAGAATAGTAGTTCCCTTCATTGTTTCTGCCTTCCAAAGTAAGGTTTACATAGTGACTGTGTCCAACCAGATTGTCCCATGATACAGGGTGATTCCTAACCCCACAGAACTCATAGTTTTCTGAGCACAGGATATGCAGCCCTGATTGTTCTAGTTCAGTGATACCAGGACCCCTTGGGAGCTATCCAACTGCAATCCGCAGTTCTACTGGGCTTTACTGGGAGGGGAGGGCACTCACATATCCAAGGAAAAGTGTACCCACTGTTTAGCCATGCCACATTAAATTTTTTCCAAAAAAATTGGGAAAAGGGCTTCAAAGTAGATTATGATTGAGACACAGAGAGAGAGAGAGAGAGAGAGAGAGAGAGAGAGAGAGAGAGAGAGACTATTTAAATATGATCCTCAATTATTTATTTATTTACTTGATTTAGTTAATTAATTAGTTAATTTAAAAATTTTAATTAACCTCAAACCAACAGACTGCATTGGTTTACATTGAAGCATGGAAAGGGAGGGTAGGCAAGGGTAAAATGTATCAACATAGATTAAATTTCATTCCTCACAGCCCTATATAATAAATGTATGTGTTACCTATGATATAGTTATCCAATGAGCCACAAGTAATTCTACAAATAAGAGAACTACGCTAGAAAGTTTAAATAGGAAAAAAAAGTTTAGATAAAATAATCCCTGTCTTCATGGAGTTTACAGTCTAATATAAATACACACATATGTGCAAATGTATACACACATGTAGTTATAGAAATCACACATACATATATCCTGTTCACTGTGTAAATCCATTCCCCTCTCTAGGCATGGTTTCACATCTAGAAAATGTAGGTAATGTGGCTGAGAAAACAAATATAATTATAAAAGACAGTATATTTCAGATATCTAAGGGATAATTGATACTATAAGGCATGCACATGTCCATCTATGGTCATCCATCATTGAATTGTGCATACCCTGGTCATTTCCAAACCCCAACACCTGCACTCTGCCCATCCTTTTCTTCCTCAGCTTCATTCTCATCTTCTTCCCATTGGAACTCAGACTCTGTTTCCAAGACCAAGGATTCCTATATGTAAACTCTTATCTCACCTCTCTCAGAACCAGTACACTATATATTTTCCAACCAGCTCCAAACCATTTTGCTGTGTGACATCCATACCACCACCACTCCTTTTCAACTCTAGCTCCCTTTTCTGTGTTGTCTTCCCCTCTTAGAATCTAAGTTTCTTGAGGATAGGGGCTTTATTGCTAGCTTATCACAATTCCTGTTGCAAACTAAGATCTTGATGAATGCTTTTTTATTCACTCACATGCACACATTAAAGATATTCATTGAATCTGACAATGCCCAGTGTTTCACAAAGGTACTGGTCAATGGTCAACACAGACTACCAGAAAACAATGTCTTGTGTGGAGAATATGTCTTTAACATTGTAATTAACTGCTGCAATCCCTCCATAGCTACAGATTGGCAACTTATTATCTTAGGAGGGAATACCATTGTCTTGTGTGTGTTTTGCACTGAATAGTTAATGTTCTCCTCACCTTCATGTTGATGCTTGATGTGGTTGAAGACAATCTTTGTTCTTCCCCCTACATCTCCCCCTGCTACACACACACACACACACACACACACACACACACACACACACAACACACACACACACACACAGAAGAGAAACAATAGCGCAGGGTAGTGGGGAAAGCACAAGTCAATTCTGGGTTCAAATCTTTTACGATATTAGAAAGGCTACTACTTCCTTCTCGGTCTCACTTTCCTCCTCTGTAGATTTAGGGCATCAGACTAGCTTGATTCACTTCACTTCCTTCTCACTTCCTGCTTTGTACCCTGAAGAAATCACCTTGCTGTGGCTCTGCTCTATTGATTGGTGACTCTCTTCCCCCAACCATTAATTCAGGAAGCACTCCAGTCATGCTTTATCCTTGGCAACCTCTGACCCAGCTCACTCTCCAGTCTCATTCTTCTCCTCCTGGCCAGCTGCCTTTCCAATCTGGGGAAAATTCCACCCCAAGGCACTGCCTCAACAACCATCTCTGCTACTCACTACCTGCATTACACTGGATAAGTCATTAAATTCTCAGGGCTTTAGTTTCTTCCTTAGTTTTAAACAACAGGGGCTGGACCATGTGATCTCCCAGGTTTTTTTCCATCTATAAACCCTATGATCCTCCTCTTGCCAGGACATCTGTTTTCAGAGCACCATATATCGTTATTGCTCACATGGGTAGAAAGCCCCCATCTAAGCACCCATCTCAACCCACAAATATTAAGTATGCATCGGCTGTTTGAAAAGCATCTAATAAAGTGTTCTTAATCTGGGGTCTGTGGACTTTTTAAAAAATTTATAACTATTTCAATATAATTTGTTTTCCTTGTAATCCTGTGTTTTATTGTATGCATTTAAAACCATTGTTTTAAGAAAAGGACCATGGACTTCAGTCAGAGCACCAGTGGGATCCATGACACAGAAAAGGTTAAAAACCTTTACTACACTAAGCACTTTGGGTTTTATGAAACAGTTAAAACACAGTCCCTATCTCTATCTATTACATAGATGAGGTTTATATCCAGAAAACAATTAGAGAATAATACTTGGACATGTATCTTTCATTCAGCTGACAAACATTTATTAAGCATGTACTAAGTGTCAGGCACTGCCCTACGCCCTGGGAATCCAAATACAAGAGTGAGACAATTCTTTCCTCTCGATCTTACGGCACATTCCACTGGGAAGATAGCATATGTACACAGTTAAGTAAGTACAGGATTTATTCAAAATAAATGCAAAGTGATTGATCAAAGTATTAACAAATAGGGGGATCAGGAAAGACCTCTGGATAGAGGTAGTACCTGGGCTAAGTCTTGAAGAAAATTAGTGGTACCCAAGAAGTAGAGGTGGAGTGGGAAAGCAATCCTGGAAGGGGGGTGGGTTGGAGGAGGGGGAGCCTGTGCTGTCACAAAGGTAGGAAATGGATTATCATATATGGAATAAATAGATTAGTGTGTCTGAAACATAGAGTATGTCAAGGGGGAGGAGGGGAGTAAAATCTAATCTCTCTGAAAAGAGAGTCTTGAGTATTTTAAATCCAAAACAGAGAGTGTCATGTTTTATCCCAGAGGCAATAGGGAATCACTGAAGCTTCGTGAATAAAGGACTAACATGCTTTCCTCTGTGGGATATCAGTTTAGCAGTTGAGTGGTGGGTGGCTTGTAGAGGAAATAAGGTAAATCAAAAAAGAACTCCGAGGAGACTTTTGGTCCTAGGGAAAGGTGATGATGGTCTGCACCAGGGGTATTGTGGTATGAACAGAAAAAAAAATAGAAGTGAGGAATATGAGGGAGATTTAATTTTTCAAAATTTGACACCTGATTAGGCCTAAAAGGTGAGCGAAAGTGAAGGGTAGAAGACAGCTCCTAGGCTGTGAACCTGGGTGACTAGAAGAATAGTGGCATCCTTGGGAAATGATGAAAGTTGGAAATAGGGAAGTCAGAAGAAGGGGTATTTTTTTAGGGGAAAGATAGTGACTTTAGTTTGGGACATGCTTGGTTTGAGGAACCTATGGAACATAGGTAAAGAAGTATAGCAGGCAGTTGGACATTTAAAATGTTAAATCATATGACAAAGATAAAAAAAAATATAATACATCAATACCCAGTTCCCAACTCATATTGAATTAAACCGGGGCCATCTAGCTATACTGAAAGTCAGGGTAGTGGACTTTGAGTTAGGAGAGACCTAGTTTCAAATTCCATCTATCTCCAACACTTACAGGCTGTGTTACCACAGACAAGTCACTCAACCTTTCGGAGCTTCAGTTTCCTGGTTTGTATCATAGAAGATTGTATTTGTATTATATTTGTATAATAGAGGATCATACTTGTATTACCAAAGGATTGTTCGAAGGAAAGTGTGAGTTTTTATTATTAATATCTCTTTTTACAGATGGGAAAAACCAAGAGAGAATAAAAGGTTTATATCCAATGAGGCACCATTTTATAAAGCAAAGCCAAGTCTCCTGGTTCCCTTTAGTCACACACATACACACACACACACACACACACAGAGAAACAACCAGCTTGAAAGGTAAGGAAGAACAAGTCCTTGGTTAACATAGGATCAAGATCCCAGAGAAAATTAAGTAGAAAACAGAATACACAGATTTCATGTCAGTATCACCAAACCACAGTAAAACACAACTCAGTGGCATCTGGCAAATATGTCTACTCATTTTTCAAATGGATTCAGAGGCTTACAGACTGAGAAGGTACAGGCCAGTACCTTCCTAACCTATGCCCTTCACCTCAACCCTTCAGTCTCTGCTTGGGCTCTCTCCAGTTCATTTCAATCATTTTAAGTGAAAATCTTATTTTTAATCTTTTTTTTCTTTTGGCCCCAAAACAAGAGGGAGAATGAAGTTTGGGCTCCAATTCCTATCCCCTCCCTCCTCAGCATAATGCTATTTTCCAGACATGAACTCGGAGCAGCAAGTAGGAGGGAGGGGTTAGCTTTTATTTTAAGTATTTTAAGCCATGCTGCCTTCTCTTCTTTCCAGCTCCTCGACATTTAAGACATTTAACGTATTCCCAATATTAAGGCAAACTAGGCCTATTAGACAATTACCTAAGGGAGTGGGGAGACTGGGCTCTGCACCATAAAGCCAATGAAGTTATGACAGCTCTGACCCAAGAGGAATCAAAGCCGAATAAAACCTGTCGGGGCAGCAGACAAATGATGATAAAGTGATGGCTTTCACCAGCGCTCAATGGAAATTGACAAGGTGAACCTCCCCAACTAATGAACAGATCCAACCTTTGCTACCAATGAAATGCACGGCAACTTTCATCTCAATAAGGATCAAAATAAATTTGCTCTCACATTTGAAAATATACAGGCGGGCAGCAGAATGACAGGCTTCACAGACTCGTGCAGGGGGCCCCAGGGGAGCCCAAAGCAGGCAAGCTGCCGCTGCTGACTGGATCCCAGGTGCACCCATTTGTACTGACATAACAATACCTACTCCCCCCCTCCGCCCCCAATTGAATTTCAGATGGCACCTACGTCATAGAGGCCCTAATAATACCAAATGCAATTGTCTGGATGACTCCTATTAGATCCGTGCTTTTCTGGATTCTTATAGAGTAATATCAGTTACAGAACAATGACAGCGTGACAGACACCACAGTATTGAAGGAACCCGAGCAGGAAAAAAAACCACCACCACCAGCCCACCCAACACAATGGACCAGCTGCACATTAATAAATATGTAATGTTTGATTAAAAATATGGATAGTATTTTTTTTCCTCCCCAAATGCCGACAAGCCCCGAGGCGGAAGATGCGATCTGGCGCTCGGTGACGGCTTTCTTTCTTGCTTGCTTTGAAAATACCAGCTCAAATGTTTTCCTGTCCCAGCTGTTTCCCATTGTTCGTGTTTATCAGCTCGAAGGGTGAACAGTGGAATAAAAAATACGCTTGCATTTCAAATGTGCCAGTCAGTCAATCTATTGTTAAAAGAAGAAAGCTTAATTGTCTCTGCTGGCAAACTTCTTTTTGGTGAATGTCCAGTTTTTAAGAAAAGCTATTCAGCTGTGCAATTTGTTTAATACATGCAGAGAAAAGCATATAAAATCACACGTTTTCTGAAAAAAAAAGGGGGGGGAGAAATTTTTAAGAGGGAGTTACATATATAGATGTTCTTGAACTCATAGACCTGTCACAGCATCCTCAGCCCTCTCTCCTAATCATCTCCTTTGGAAGGAAGAGGGGACCTTAAGGAGGTCCCCACCCAAAGTCCTCAGCTCTGCCAGTGCAAAGAAGGTGTTTACTAGGAATTCTGGCAGCACCCAGACCAACTCTTCAACAACTGGGACCACAAAGACTTTTCAGCAGAAACTTTCTCCTCATGAAGAATTAAGGCATTCTAAATCTTTGGTTGTCCTTGTTTTCTCCATAGATTACATCAAACCACCTTGTGCTTTCTAGGACTGTTTTCCAGCAAGCAGAACTTCCGGAATTAAATATGCAGAAGTTAATTCTGGCAAGAAAAATTTAAACAACCAAAAGATTTTTAGACTGAGTTCAAGTACTGACAGGTTTGACAGTCTGCCATTTATCCATCTGTGGCAACTCCTGTGGTGTGATTTTAGAGCCCATGAGAAGATGAGCTGTACTTGCCCCTTTCTTTCCTTTACCTGCTGATTCTGACCTGAAATTGCTTTCCAAAAAGACAAAGTCCTTCTTTCCAGGACAAGAGAAAAAAAAATCAGGTTTAGAATTTAACCTTATCTCTGAGTGGGGCATCACAAGGATTTATATTCACATTAAGCTGTAAATAACTAATATGGATATATGGGCTAAATGGTCACATGCCTATTGTCCAGGGACCAAGATGGGTAACTTTCAGGCAACAGTCAACAAGTCAGTCAATACAAATTTATTAAGCAATTACTGTGTGTCAGACATAAACACAAAAACAGCTCCTGCCCTCAAAGAGTTCACATTCTAATGTAAAGCTTATCACCACTGTGGCCTCATGGAGATTGAATTTTGACCACAGCAACATTCAAAGACTTTCTACTAGCCACAGAAGGGTTGAAATCTGAGACCAGAGAAAACTGTACACCAAGAAAATGATACTATTAATACTGAAGTATGATTTTTTTTTTCCTAAAGATCTGATTGGAAGTCATAGAATGTTAGGAATATAAGGACCCTCTCATTTTAGCGATAATAAAACTGAGACCCAGGCAGAAGTGACATGCTGCAAAGTCATACACTGTATTTATTAATAGCAGAGCTAGGGCTATATGACCCATCTCTCCTAACACCCATTTCAGTATTCATACTGAAAAGAGAGCTAGATAGGCATCAAAGAGAGAAAAGGGGTGGCTATGTAATTAAACAAAACACAAAAAGAGGTGTTCAAGAACTCTGAAACCTACTCTAGAAATATCCCTGGGACTGGTCCCATGCATCACTCATGTACACACTTATATACATATATACATATGCATACATGCATACACACATTTGCACTTGCTACAAAGGTAGCAAGAACCTGAAGGAAAGAAGGCAGCCAAGCTCCCAGTATATAGAAAAGACCTTTGGAAAATGAAGATCATTACAAAGAGTGGTCTAGATCCCTCAGATCCAAACCTTCCAACCAGGTTCCCTCAAAACCACACATAACATTGAAGAAAGTGATTCACATTTGTTAAGGACAATATCTCTCTGTGCAAGCAAGACATCTGTTCTAAAAACAAGTCAGCCAACAAGGATGAATGGAAGCATCACAAAGCAATAGGAAGAAGACTGGACTAGGAGGCATGATGTCTGGGTCCTCCTCCTGTCTATTCAATTTACGTCACTTCCTCTGAGCCTCAGTTTCTCCATCTACAAAATTAAGAAAATATCTATGCTACCTACTTTGAAGGGAGTTTGTGAAGATATGTAATACCTCTCATTGATGAAAATACTCCCTCTAATGGTTTTCATCATAAACTTCACCTTCCCTCCTTGTTCACCTCGTGTCCATGTTCTCCTGTAAACCTTCCAAAGGGAGTTCACCCAACATGCTGGGGGCATGGCTCTTAGTCTCCTGATATGACATGGTTACCAATGAATCAGGCAGACTTTTCATCATGTATCCATCATTCTAAATACTTTACCAGTTCACCTACATCTCTCAGATGACCATTTTTGCACTACATATACTGTACAGTTCTTCATTGGTGATATGGTACATCCTAGTCACATCCACTATGTACTTCTCCATTTGAGTGAACTGTGATTTTAATTTGGGGAAAATTTTATAGTTCCATGACTCATAGCCATACAACACCACCAGCAAAATACTAACGTTTAAAAAGATGTGCTTTTATTCCTTGGAGATACATAAGAGTCACCAGAAGCATCATAAAGTTTTACAAAGACACATTTTATCTTCCTCCTGTAGGATTCTGGGCTCAGTTAGTTGTCCATAGCATAGACTTAACTATAGGGCATTCTTCGTTTATTTGGTCTTTCCTGTAAGGATCGTTAAAACAAACTCTTTTTTTGTAATCATAGTTATCACTTAGGAGATTCTGTGATGTTCCAAGGAAATCAGCATAATGGCATATGCAAATAGCAGCATTTGAGGAACATCACCATTCAAAAGGAATATCGCTTCCACTTGAGCTCTGCAGTCAACATCCTCTGTAACAGTGGCAAGTCATTCATCTCCTTATTTAAGCCTCACTTGACCTTAATAATAAGAGAACTATAAAGATAAAAATGAAATAATAGATGAAAATAGGCTTTGAAAAAGTTAAACGTTATTCAAATGCTCATATGTGATTTCAATAGAAAAAGCTACAGTCTTAGAGTCATAAGGTATGACTGTATTTAAAACTAGATATGTCTCATGTTACTAGATATGTCACGTCTCTCAGCCTGAGCTTTCCTAATCTGTAAGTGGGGGGAAGGCACATTATTACTTGTAATATGTACCTCACAGAGTTGTTGCAATTAAACTCTTTATAGATCTTAAAGCACAATAGAAATATGATCTTATCCAATGACTCCTTTCTTAATGCCTTCAAGCTTGCCTAAGTCCCCTCATCCTTAAAAAGCCTTCACTTGACCCTACCATACCCTCAAGGTATCATCCTATATCTCTCTTCCCTTTCACACTTAAACTCCAAGAAAAAACTGTCTACACATGATGCTTTCACTTTCTTAACTTGTACTCATTTCATAACCCCTAGAAATCTCACCCCCATCTCCATCACTCATCTAAAACTGCTCTAAGGTAGCCAATGATCTCTTTTTTTTTCTTTTTTTTTTTTCAGGGGGGAAGGTAGGGCAATTGGGGTTAAGTGACTTGCCCAAGGTCACATGGCTAGTTTTTTGTGTTAAGTGTCTGAGGCCGGATTTGAACTCAGGTCCTCCTGACTCCAGGACCACTGCTCTATTCACTGCACCACCTAGCCACCCTACTAATGATCTCTTTATTGTTAAATCCAATAGCCTCTACTCAGTCCTCATTTTTCCATACCTCGCTGCTGCATTAAAGAGTCTTGACCATCTTTCCTACTAAATACTCTCTCCTTCCTGAGTTTTCATGAAATTTCTCTGTTGTATTTTTCCTACCTATCTGACCAAATTTTCTATGTCTCCTTTGCAGGATCATCACCCATGTTCTTCCTTCTATGGGTAGGTGCACTATAGGGCCCTATCCTGAGCTGCTGCAGCTTCTTCTTCTTCTCTTCTTCTTCCTTTTCTTCTTCTTCTTCTTCCTTTTCTTCTGCTTTCTCCTTCTCCTCTACCTCCTCCTCCTCCTCTACCTCCTCCTCCTCCTCTTCCTTCTCCTCTTCTTCCTCCTCCCTGTCTCACTGCCACTGTCCCTGTCTCTGTTGTCTCTTAGTGATCTCCTAAAGATTCACCTATCATCAGATGACTGCCAAATCAACACATTCAGTTCTGATCTCTCACCTCAACTCCAGTCCCAGATCTCCCACTGTTTGCTAGATATTTCCATCTAGATGCCCCATAGGCATCTCAAACTGAACACATCCAAAAAGGAACTCATTATTTTTACTCTGATAAAAAGGAATTCAAAAAAGAATTCATTCTCTTTCCTCTGATAAACTCCTCTCAATTTCCCTATTTCTGTCAAGGGTACTACCACTCTGACAGTCACCCAGATTTTCAGCTTTGGAGTCATTCACCCCATAGCCAATTAGTTACCAAGTCTTGTCAATTCTACCCCCTCAACATCTCTCATACCCATCTATTTTCTGTCTACTAATTCCACAACTGGCCTAATTCACACACTCATAACACTTTTCACCAAGACTAATTATTCTCCATGCATCTAGGCTTTTCTTTCTCCAATCAATCCCCAACATTGCTGTCAAATTGATATTCCTAAATTGCAATGTCATTTGCTTCAGAAGCTTCAGTGAATCCCCATGTCTTTAGGATAAAACACAAACTTCTCTGTTCGGCATTTAAAGCCCTTCACAATCTGACTCCAGCCTGTCTTTCTAGGTTTCAATCCCTCTTTGTTCCTGCCAAACCAGCCTACTTGCTATACTCCATATACAATATTCCATTCCACATGTACCTTCTCCTAGGCTATCCCTCAATCCAGGAATGCTTTACCTTTTTACCTTCACGTCTTGGTACCCCTAACCCCTTGTAAGGTTCAGTGGAAGTATAACTTCCAAGAGCCCTCTCCTAATTCTCCCAGTTCTTAGCTCCCATCATCCCAATAACTTTGTATCTATTTTGTATATATATATATATATATATATATATCCTATATCACCCTATCTGCAGACATGTTGCATCCTACCATCACCACCACCACCACTGCCACCCAGAACACTGGAAGATCCTCAAGGGCAGAGGTTTTTTCACTTTTGCATTTGAGTCCCCTGCACTGAGCACAGTGCCTGACATGTAATAGACACTACACAGAAAGATAGATATATAGATAGATGGATGGATAGATAGAAAGAGGGGGGGGGGCAGATGGATAGATAGATGGGCAGATAGATGATAGATAGATAAATAGATAGATAGATGATAGATAGATAGATAGATAGATAGATAGATAGATAGATAAACAGACAGGTGGACAAACAAATAATAAAACCAGTATTGATTGATTGATGTATCATTTTAATTTATATTGTCATTATTTTGACTATCTTCCAGAGGGCTTAACTATAAGCAATGGGTGGAAATTGCAAAGAGGCTTGATATCAGGAAAAAAAACTTCCTAACAGTAAGAACTATTCAAAAGGGAAATGGGTTTTGTGGCGAGCACAGGCCCCTTTCGTTAGAGATCCTCAAGCAGAGGCTGGATGACCATATGTTTCATATCTTAGAAGGAGGATTCCTTTCAGGTTTGGATTGGACCAAAGGGTCACTGAACCTCCTTTTACTCACAAATTGGATGATTCTATCTCTAAGTCTGGGAGAGAGAATTTAGTCTCCTTGACCAATGCAGAAGGCCCTGTCAGTCTGAATAGCAGCCACAGAAAGAAGCTCTGTTCCCTTTAAGTCAATGCCCTGGCTTTCCTTTCCCCCAAGAGCTCATTTGTTCAGTGCAAAGCTTTCTTCCATCTTTGTCCCAATGGGAGACAAAGAGCCATTGACTTGAGTTGGCTGAATCAGGAAGATTATTGAACCTCTAATCGCTTGGCGACTCTGCTTACAAGATAGAAAGTCAATAGGATATGATGTCCCCCAAGTCAAATTAATATAGCACAAGGGGGAAGGGAAGTCATCAGGCTATCTTCCCTGCCTGTGAGCATTTGGAGAAATATGAAGTGTGGCACAGAGAGATTTTCTTCAACCATTTTCTATTGCTGGAACTCCTGAAATGCTGCAAAAAGCATTGGTAAGACCCCACGCAGAAACCCCTGCTATCTCTTCTTCTGTCATCTCTTCTCCAAGTCAGCTGTCCAAGACTCAGGGCTCTCCACATCAAGCCATCATCCAATCCAAATCACAGAAGGTCAGAGCTAGAAGTGACCTTAAAGACCATTCACCCAACTTTCCCCTCCCCCAGACTTACCCCTACCCCCATTTTACAGATAAGGAAACAGGTCCAGGAAGGAGAAGTGACAAACTCACAGTCAGTGAGAGATTGGTCTCGAACTAGAACCCAAAACTCTGGACCCCTAGACAAGTGCTCCTCCTACTACACCACACTGCCCCCTGGTTGTTTGTTCATACATTTTCTTTCTGGGGAAAGTTCCAAATAAATAAAGTATTATTTTAAAAATCAAGAATAAAATGTTTTTATTAATGTATGCAAAGTCATTTTTATTAATTTTATTCCTCAAAACAATAATGTGAGATACACAGTGCTTATCTACATTTTACAGATTGGGAAACTGAGATAAAAAATTTGACAATGATTTGCCTAAGGTCATATTGAAGTAAGAGACAGATCCAGGACTCAAACTGAGGTCTTCTGACCTTTACTCCAGTGTTCTTTCTACCAAATGACAATGTGTCTTTAGCCTATTTCAGGAAAATGAGAGAAATATTAAAAATTCCATTTCCAAAGTAAAAATTTGCTAAGGGATAAGGATCACCTGCTTAACTCCTGGGGGGCAAGGAGAGATGAGGGGGTGTCTAGACTGATCCATTTCTGGACAAAAATCCCACCACAACATCTTTGACAGACACTTATCCAGCTTCCACCTGCACATTACTTTGTCTGCGGCAGCCCAATCCATTGGAGATGGCCTTGATCACTAGAAGGTTTTCTCTGTGTTGAACACAGCCCCACCTCCTCTCACCTGAACTCTCCCAGAAGCTTTCTAGGTAGCCTCCCAACTTGAAGTCTTTCCCCTTTCCAATCCATTCTCTCCACACCAGAAAGAGGCCTTACCAAAGCACAGGTCTGACCAAATCATATCCCTGCTCACAAAGCTTCATTGGCTCCCTAGAATCAAATACAAATTCCTGTTTGGCATTTAAGGCCTCTCTCGACCTGGTTCCAACCTACTTTTCCAGGCTTATTACACATTACTCTCCTTCCTGCACTTTACAATCCAGCCAAACTGACCTACCTGATGTTCCTTGTGCAGCACCTCCCATCTCCTGTCATCTTGCCTTTGCACAGACCATGCCCCATGCCTGGAATGCACTACCTCCTCACCTCCATATCCCAGTATCATTAGTTTCCATCAGAGCTCAATTCAAATGCCACTTCCTCTTTGAGACCTTTCTAGGTCCACCTGACTCCCTACCCCAGCTGCTGGTATCTCCCTACCTCACCCCAGAGAACCCCCCTCATTTTTATTTGTATGCATTTTCTTGTATGTATGCATGCCCCCCAAAAAAGAATGTAATTTCCCTGAGGGCAGAGACTTCTTAATTTTTTTGTTTTGGAACCCTCAGTGGCTAGCATAGTTCTGGGGCCACATAGCAGACACTTAATAAATGCTGATTGATTGATTGATTGAAAAATCTGCTTCTCTGCTATATCCACTCATTACTCCTGGCTCTCAGGAGTCAGGCAGAACAAATCTCATCCTTCTTCCATTTGACGACCCTTACAATAATTGGAGATAGTCATCATGCCATGTGTCCCTTCAGACATCCTCAAGTTCCCTTCTACAAGCTAAACCTCCCCAGTTCCTTCAATAGCTCCTTACATAGCATTTTTCAGCTCTCTCATGATGCTGTTTGTCCTCTCCTGAGCACACTCTACCTCAGGCTCAAAGGTCCTCCACTTAGAGCTGGAAGAGGCCTCAGACACTACCCAATACAAGACCCTAGATAGAAAGACATGGAGATTAAAATTTTATTGAGTGCTATTATGTGTCAGGCACTGGAGATACAACACAAGTAAAAAGAGAGTCCCTGCCCTCAAGAAGCATATGTTCTAATGGGTGAGGGGAAGATGACACATAAGAGAAAGCTAAAAAGTGAGGGGTAGAAGGGGAAGGGTGGAGAGGGAGGTACTTGCATACTTGAGTTAAGGTGGAGAGGTAGTACAGGGAGCAGTGGGCTCAACCTGGTTGGAAGAGAACATGGCAGCTGTGAGTGCTTCTTCAGATGAAGGTTTGGGCAAGAGCTCACCAATGGAGGAAGAGGCCATGTGGCAAACACATCATCGCCAGTGTAAGAAGGCCAATGCGGAGGACATAGAGACCGGTCCAAGGAGTCCTGAGGGCCAGAGGGGTTAAATTATTTCCCAAGGCAACACAAAGAGTAAGTAGAAGAGCCAGGATTTGAAGCCAGGTCTCCTAACTCCAAAGTCAGTGTTCTCTCCCCCACACCATGCTGCCTCTCACTGTACCACTGAAATATGCTGTCCAGAACCAATTATCTTACACCCCACATGTGGTCTGAGTGGGACAGAGCATGGTGGAACTCTCACCTTCTTCATTACATGCACTACGCCTCTCATGATGCGTCTAGGCCACAGGTGGGGAACCTGCGGTCCCAAGGCCACACGTGACCCTCCAGGTCCACAAGTGTAGTCCTTTGACTGAATCCAAACTTCACAGAACAAATCCCCTTAATAAAAGAATTTATTCTGAAAAACTTGGACTCAGTCAAAAGACTGTACCCAAGGACCTAGAAGGCCACATGTGGCCTCAAGGCTGCAGGTTCCCCACCCTGATCTAAGCTTAGGGCTCCACTATAACCCCCGGATCTATTCATCCTCTGCTCCTCCTCCCAAATCCATTTCCTTGGCCCATGTAAGAAGAAGCAAACTTTCCCATAAATGCAATCTCTGTGGCATCTGATGCCCAAGTCTGGGGATGCCCAGGAGGCTTCTGCCAAATTGGATAAAATTCCCTTGCCCCTGAGCCCAGGCAGCACATGCTGTCACCAACATAACTGAAGGATAATGTGCAGGTTGGGAAGCTGGCTCCTGCCTCCTCAATGTTTTTCTAGGAACAGACACCTCTCTCCCTCCTCAATGAGCTGAACTGGCTCTGGCCCATCTGATGTTTATCCCTACCTCCCCAATTTCCTGTATTTCCTTTACTACAAATACAGAGGCACAAGGAATAATACTGAGAAGTAAATCCCCCGATGCCAAAGTTGATGTTGGCTCAGACATGCATCTCATAGGTATTATGCAAATTGCATTACATTTAGACATAATGAAAACAAGGCGTCTGGCTCCCAGAAACACAGCTCAGCCCAAGGCAGCAACTGACTCAAATCCCCTCCCCTCTACCCAAGGCCAGGGAGACATACAAACACAGATCTCCCCTGCTCACAGTGGACCCCAGGCTGTGGCAAGGCTCTGCTGAAATCCAGCAGAGGGTCCCACTACACTTCACCCCTTCCCATGGATTCCCCTCCCATTTATAGAATCTATGTTTTCCTCACATCCACCCAGTACCAGGTCCACAGTACAACTTTGAAGCATATAGTAGTCTTCTCATTCCAAGACTTTGTCCTATTCTGGCAAGGCCATCTGTCATGGCCTAGAACCTGATTAAATAAATCCCAACTGTGGTAGACGTAGTCAAAGAGGGTTTATATTTACAGGTGTGTGTGTGTGTGTGTGTGTGTGTGTTTACATTTTAAAAGAGAACTGGAAAAGTTTCAAATTCCTAAAGAATAAATCTCTACTAGTGACCTTTCTGGCACTATAACAGGGTAGTTAGAAAGATTTTCTTTTCCTTTTCAAAGCCAATTTTGGAGGACCAAAGGGTATAGGGATTTGGTGGGCTGGAATGTGTGCAGCTGCTCACAAAGTCGCCTGACTTCTGCATCTTATGACTGCACCCCAGAGTGCCCACAGTGTATTACCCTTTAGGCTACCCTCCAACCTATACTCAGAGGTTGGTACCCAAGGGGGTGACAACCACAAGTTTAAGGTATTCTGTGGATCTTTACTCCTAAAACTATAGCTATATAGTTTTATATAAACTAACTATACTCCTAAAACTATAGCTCATCATACCAATGTTTACCTTTTGATAGTCAGCCAGAGAACACAACTAGCTTGAAGAAAATGTCATAGTAAAAAAATTACTGAAATGTCATAGTAAACAAAAAAGTAGTGGCAAATCATCCTATTCACAAAGCTAAGCAGCACTTTACCATAAGTACTTGCAATATCAGTGGGAAGAGTATGCCATAGAGTTCGCAAACAGAGAGATTCATGTAGAAATAACACAAATGGTCAAAGCAACTTACACCTTCCAGCCCAGGAATAGCATGAGAACATTACTAGAAGATATCAGGCAGCCCTACAGTGCTGGATGTGTAAGTCGCCTTGACTACATGTGCTTTCAATATAAGGTGTGTGTGTGTGTGTGTGTGTGTGTGTGTGTGTGGTCTGTCTAAATATATATATGCATGACTTGTAGGTGGCATTGACAGATATTATCTAAGGTTTAGCCACTTCTGAGAGAAGCAGGAATAAGACTATGTCAGCCCCTCTAGAAGCCTAGCTGGAAGAGAAGGATCAGGCAGGATCCAGGACTAGTAAATCTGGGAGATCTCCAGTCTTCGGGAAGGGTACCAATCTAGAATTATATCTATCTGTCACCTCTCAAAAAAGCTCTCTGGAGTAGGGGTACACATACAAAAGCTCTTTATCCAAAAGCAAGACAAGATCTCAACTCAAACAAGAGAGGGAGAAATTATTTCACCCTGCTGAGGTCCAATCTCAGCTGTCTCTTGAGATGCAAGCACTGAAGGTCAGGATACAAAAAAATTTCCCAGACATGTTCATAACTCTGAGGGCTCCAGTCTGCCATTCAAAAATTCATGCCTTATTTTCTTCTCTCTCATATAATTTCCTTGGTTCTCTCAAAGGGTCATTCCAAGAAACTGAAGTTAAATCCCTTCTGGCAGGTGTACTCTTTCTCTCAACCAATCAGCTGTTGTATCTCCTTCCAAGTACATGGTACACAGCTGGGTCGTCCCTCCTCCGTCTTGCCAAGGTGGGAGTAGGCACTACATTGTGCACTGCGAACAGCACGCTTATTCAAAGGTAAACATATTGGTTGGGGCTTATGAACTATATAGTTTTAGGAATGTAGGTTCGCAGAATACATTCAAGCTGAAGCAATCATCCCCATGGGGGATCCAAGCTGTTATGACAGAGTGACTATGGGGGAGAATCTTCTCTATATTTGAACTCATCTTTGAGGTACTTTGTGAATCCATATTCTTAAAATTATAAATCATGAGCCCCCACCTTTGATGGTCAGAAGATATAAATAATTCTAGGAAAGACATTTATAAATGACAAAACACTTGATTCATAAACTTTGTCACACCCTTTCACAAATAGGCAAAGCATCAATAGGGGAATGCAAAGCATCAATTAAGATCTCTCCACAAAGAGCATGCATAGAGACATGGAGATGAGAACATATTCAAAATGGTATCAGACTGGAACTAGTGGAAAGAAGAGAGTAGATTACCCCAGCCAAGGTGCATGAGACCAGATCAGGTAGAGCTAGCAACTTCAGTTCATGACAGTGAACAGAGTCTAGGCTATAATCTCTTTCTCCCCTTGCTCCCACTCCCTTTACCTGCCTAATCATTTTCCTTGCTATTCCCATCTTACCATGGGATAAATGATAGGAGTAGGGGATGGAAAGAAAAAGAAATCAACTCAGGAAAATTATGTTATGGCAGTTTCCTATGAATCATCTTAATGTCTATTTGCATTTTCTTCTATCTAGTAATAAATTTCATAATTAACACTGAATTGTCTAATAGTATAAATGTGGGAGTGTGGGACTGAGAAGGGAAGTCAGTCTATGGTCATCTTCTTCCTACTTAAGTACATCCTCTGCTTAGATTTCAAATTGATCTTCCTAAAGCATAAATCTGACCATGTCACTTCCCTATTCAACCAGCATTTGTGGCTCTTGATTGCCTCTAGGACCAAATATAAAATTCTGCATTTGGCTTTTAAAGCCCTCACTATTCTGGCATCTTTCTACCTTTCCAATTGGCTTACAATTCATACATCTCCCCACCCCAACCTGATCTGCAATCCAGTGACATTGTCTTACTTGCTGTTTCTTACACATGTTCACTTGTTTTTCCCCCTGCCTGGAACTCTCCACCTCCTCATCTCCACCTCCTAGCTTCCCTGGCATCCTTCAGGTCTTAGCTTAAGTAACACCTTCTGCAAGAAGCCTCACCTGGTTACCTTTAGTGCTAATGCCTTCCTTTTTTTTGATTTTCTCAAATTTATCCTGTATGTAGCTTATTTGTATAGAGTTTGCACATTATCTCCCACATTAAAATGTGAGCTCCTTGAAAGGAGAAACTGTGTCTTTCTCTGAGTCCCCCTACTGTGTGCCTGGCACATAGTAAGCACTTAATAAAGGCTTGTTAACTTTCTATGGGAGAAATGGAAGTTTGACCTAATTAGAAAGAGAGGAAAAAGAGGGAGATTTGTATTTTCTGGGTAATTTCTGAGTGTACTCTAGAATATGCCCACTAGACTACCATTGAAGCCAAACAAAAAGAGAGTATGGGTGGGAAGTGAGCCTTGGCAGGTGCCATAGTTGAATCCAGGTGTAACGCTTATCTCTATTGCACCGCATCTAGCCCAGCTTCTGTGTTCCTACTAACCCCCTACAAACATCCATTTACTTTTGTTTGGGGGAGGGCCAGATCCTCCCACTATCCTTCAGACCTCAGTCCTTTAGTACTTGCTATTCCACCCATGAGAAGCAAGCTCTGCCTCCTATCAAGTCATCAACATAACAAGTGTGGAACAGAGGGAAGAGCCTTCTATTTAGAGCAGAGGACAAACGCTGGCTGTTGTTGGCTAACTCTGTCACCTTGAACAAGTCACTTAACTTCTCTTAACCTCTATTTCCTCATCCATAAAATGAGGGGGTTAAATCAGATGTCTCTTGCAGTTCCATATCTATGATGTAACTGTGACCAAGGTGCCCGAAAGCAAGATCCACAGGGGAAACAGATTAGGACGTGTATCGATGATAACCTATGTGCAGAACCTGGCTTTGTCTATCTGCCAATGGGCCAGCATATGTGGAGACCAAGGGACAGAATCTCCCCCAGAAGCAAAGAAAGATCTTATTCAAGGTCTCCAAAAATCATTTTTTTAAAAATAAATGTGTTTAAATCAGTTAATAGTTCTCATAAATACTTATTCACTTCTCACTTTCTCCCCCCTTTGTTGTTAATACAATTAAAGTTTATGAAGTTTATTTTTAGTCCTGAATGACTCTTCCCTCCTTCTCTCCGCATCTTTCTGTATTTGTGCCAAATCCATCTACCTATCTACTGTTGACTATGACCTCCAGTGACAGAAGTGTCACCAAATACCTGTAACCCACTCTTTACATTATGCAGCTTCAAAGATCCTCAAAGAAGCCCCAGAGCCCAGACTTCTGCATCTAAGACAATACCCACAATTATTCACAGACAGGTGGCTAATATGCCAATTTTTTTTGCACTGGGCATAATATAGACCCTATCAAGGCTGGTGTGGTGGGTTTCTTTTTCTCCCAGAAGAAAAAAACCCCTCTTCTCACATCTCAAAACCCCCACTTCTTGGGTCTCTCCCCATGGGAAAAATGAAAAAAAAAAAAAAACAATGATTTCCTTAAACATCTGCTACATCTTTGTCTTTCATGACTGCGTTTGGGATCCTACACACAATTTCCACAGAGATAGAGTCTCTTCTTTCAAGAAGCTCACTAAGAAAGGAAATGTAGAGACAAAAAAAATACAGTTAGTGAAATGTAAACAAACATAGCTACATCTCTGGGGTCTGGCTCTGGTGGCAGAAAAGTCTTATAGATTCATCAGAGTACACTCACAAACAGTGTCTAGGGTGAGAGGGAAAAGGAATATCACAGGGAAAACAGCTCCTACCAGACAGAGAGAACACAGGAGGGAAGGCCTGGCCTGTAGGTTCCTGGAAGCTACAGACACATCCTTTGCTGGAGCTGAGGCCAAAAGTTAGTCCTGCTGAAAAACTGAAGTTCTTCTCTAGTCACGCTCTGAGGCCACGGCACTCAAGCCTTACATCTTAAGTCTTTAGTCATCAATTTGATGAAAGACTGATTAAGGAGAGAAACATCTCCCTCTTTTTATCTCCTGAGTGAACCACTCATGGTGGACAGTCAAGTATTTGATTGGTGGGGCCCTCGCTCAAATTTCAAGGGCTTATGTGGGCTAGGGAATCATTGGTTCAAAATCACTTGCTAAGTATCAAACTGAAGGAAAATACAGTGGAAAAGCACCATATATGGCATTAGACTATCTAGCTTCAAATCCTGGCTCTGAGACACACTGTCTGTATGACCTTGGGAGGGTAATTTCCCCACTCTGCTTCTTCTGTGAAATGATGGGGGTAGACAAGATAACCTGTAAGATTCTAGCTTAAATTCCTATGACACTGTAATATCCCAATAAAAAATAAGTGGAGTTCTTAGCTTTCCCTTTGGGGATCAAGTGGATCCCCAGAGATAAGATGCTTTACAGAATCACTTGGGTATTATTTGGGGGTTCACAGGTTTCTCCAAAAATTTCAGCTGAAATTTTGTAGAAAGACATGGTAAGGGGCCTATTGGATTGCAGACTCACAAAGGGCCACTGAGCAGATGGAGCTAAATAGTTGTTCTTCTCTTTCCCAGAATGAGGCAAGAATAGGGAGAACGGAGTTCCTGAATAGGAGGATTGGCCTGTCTTGGTAGTTACTTGTCAGTATTACTAATAGCAGTACTATAATTATTATTTTCAGCAACTACATGGTTAGGCAGTGTAGTATAATGGCTGGAGAGCTGGCCTTGCAGATAGGAAGAACTAGCTTCCCATCTCGACTCTAACTTACTCTGGTGGGGTGACCCTGGGTAAGTCACTTAAACTTTCAGCATTCTAGGGAGCTCTTTTAAAAAAAGAAGAAAGCTTTTTCTATAAAATATAATTTTATCCAAATGGGGTGATTTATTTAATTATATTTGAATTGTACTAAACACAGATTCAGCGAGTAGTAAGACTCAAGGAACTGTAACAAACTGATGTCTTCTTAACTAAAACCCATAAATAAAATAAATGTAATGAATAAATAAAATAAAAAGACTCCACAGAAGATATTTATGTAGCACCTGAAAATTTATAGAGCACATTTTCTACTGAACAACCCTGGGTGTAGGTAGGGCAAGTAATTCCTATCACTACTTTACATATGAAGAAAAAACAAGATCAGAGGGGTTAAGTGAATCATAGTCATAGAGCCAGTTAGTGATAGAGAAAGAATTTGAAACAAGGTCTCATGATTCCAAGTCTAATGAGCTTGCCACTGCCTCTCCAGGCAAGGGATGGCATGAAATCTCCTTCTCTTCCTTTTATTTTATTGTATTTTATTTGCTTTTTGGAGGGGGGAGGGCAGGGCAATTGGAGTTAAGTGACTTGCCCAAGGTCACACAGATAGTAAGTGTTAAGTGTCTGAGACTGAATTTGAACTCAAGTCTTCCTGACTTCAGGGCCAGTGCTCTATTCACTGCACCACTTAGCTGCCCCTCCTTCCCTTTATTCTTAAGAAATATAAGCTCGTTGAGGGTTAGGGACTGTTGTATTTTTGTCTTTGTATCACCTGCCTTCAACAATACCTTGAGCATAGTAGGTGTTTAATAAATGCTTGTTGTATTGATAAATTATTGCC
>CM053585.1:226429177-226443731 GCA_028646515.1 Pseudochirops corinnae
AAGAAAGAAAGAAAGAAAGAAAGAAAGAAAGAAAGAAAGAAAGAAAGAAAGAAAGAAAGAAAGAAAGAAAGAGAAAGAGAGAGAGAAAGAGAGAGAAAGAAAGAAAGACAATGCTGTTTAGCTGAGTGGGGTTAGAGGACCAAGCTAGCTGGTCCTGAGGAAGCTGCCTCATTCCAGAAAATGAATTGCAAGTCCTGAACTGCAATAACACTGGTCCTCTCTCAGACCAGAAAAGCATCGCTCCCAAAAGCCAAAAGGCTCAGCACCTTTTTCCTCCCCCACTTTTTTTCTTTTAAATCCCTGCCCTGGAGCCGCTCCCTCTCTCCTCAATTACGGTCAGCCTCCACTATGATATTGTTCTCTGTTCTCAAACATATTCTTATTCCTTTTAGTCCTCTCCTCCTGTTTCTTCCTTCTCACCCCCACCCAGGGTAATGAAATGTCAGAACCCAACTTTTTCTGGTTTTGTAGTATGTTGATCAAAGTGACCTTTGCTTTGAAAGAGACACAAATCAATATCAGGCTCGGCCGAGTTTGACAGCTCAAGGTGCAACATATAATAAACAGCAATCAGCCACCAGGAGAACAGGCAAGTGCCTGCCAACCTCAGCTCATACCGGCAATTTTCAGACAATGCAGCGTGCTATGTTCAAAGGAAAATTCATTTGTCCATCTAATAACGGGGCGGGGGGGGGGGATATTAAAGGACTCGGTTTTGTTAAAGAAATGCTTCATCTCACAGCAATAATTCAGAGGCCAGGCAGGCCTTCCAGGAGCTGGCAGTGTGAATGAAGTTATTACGTCTGGAAAACAGCTTGGGGAAGCAGTTGCTCTCACAGGGAAGATGCAGGAGGAAAAGATTTAAATGGAAAAGATGTGAACTCATGGACTCAAATTTTAAAGTTTCCGGACTTGTTTCATGTGTGTGTGTGTGTGTGTGTGTGTTCAAGGTAATTCACAATTATTTCTAGAACATGGTTTGCTCTCAATTATCTGAACTAATAGAGAGGAACAGTGGCAAAGAGAAAAAATGCATTATGATGGTTTTTTTTTCCCTGCAGATGGACATTTAATTATGTTTTGCTCAGGTTAATGTTAAAACATATATGAGCTCCTCCTCCCATGTACGCACTCCCATAATCTGACAGTGATGGAAAGGACTCTGCTGCATATTGGAAAGCAGGAAAACACATATGGACCTTTACATGCTACAGAAAATGCTCGGGGGAGGTAACTGGGAGCTGTGTTGGGGAAGCCCTCTGCTGCTCCATCACCTATTGCAGGAGCATTAAAGCTAAACAAACACTCCTTTACTCTATGGTTACTTTGAAGAACAGAAACTGAGGTTGGGGCCATGTCCTTGCTGCCTCCTACCCTCCACCTTTCTCCAAGCTTTTCCTCAGGGAGATCAGAGGAATGCACAGCAGGTGATGTTGGCATAAAGTGGGAGCATAGGTAGATGTGATGAATCACAAGATCCCAACTCTGCTTTGCTCCTGATTTTTCCATGGAGCACTGGGTATGCAGATGCCACTAAGGAGTAGGTAATCCCCAGTGTCTTGGACACAGAGGCAGGTTCCCAGAGTCACCTTCCTCTGTGCCTGAGCTATATTGTGAGCAGCAGGAGTTGTGGCCAGCTGGAAGCCAGGAAGTTTAAGTTGGCTGTGGATAGCAGAGAGTGTTTTTCCTTAACAGAGTGACCCAGCGCTAACAAAACACAGTCACCATCTTTTGCCAAGCAAAATCCAGGGTCAGCTTTCTTATAAAACTGTATTTTGTAAATGATGTTCCCATAGGAGTAGGCTGGGATAATAATGATAATAGTGATGAAATATAGTTATATAAATTTACATACATACACATATATGCCTTGCGTATGCACATATACAAGCATGCATGAATATATACAAATAGTTAGAGAACAAGCATATAAATTTACATACATACACATATATGCCTTGCATATGCACATATACAAGCATGCATGAATATATACAAATAGAGAACAAGCCTTAGATACAGAAAGATCTGGGTCCAAGTTCCAATTTACACCTGGCCTACTGCAATAGCCCACTGTTTGGTCAACCTGCCTCAAGTCTTTCCCCATTCTGGTCCATCCTCCATTCAGTTATCAAACTGACTTTCCTTAAGCAAAGGTCTGGACATGCCACCATCTCCTCGCCTCATTCAATAAATTCCAGCACCTCCCCCCATTTACCTCCAGGATTAGATATAAAATCCTGCTTGGCATTCAAAGCCCTTTCTAATCTGGCACACCCCCCTCCCTCCCTTTCCAGTCTTCTTATATCTTTCTGCCTTCCACATCCTCTGTGACCCAGTAACATGGGCCTCCTTGCTATGCCTGACACATGTCTCCCAACCTTGGGCATTTTTCCTGGCTGCCCCCCATGCCTGGAACTTTCCCCTTCCCTGTCTTCCAACTTCCCTGACTTCCTTCAAATCTCAGCTACAGTCCCATCTTCTACCAAATCCTTTTCAAGCCCACTTTAATCTTCATGCCTTCCCTCTTATCTTCAATTCATCCTGTATGTATCTTGTTTGTATATAGTTGTTTTCATGTTGTCTCCCCAATTAGACTGTAAGCTCCTTGAGGGAAGACTGGAGTTGTTGCTGTTGTTGTTCCTCTGCCTTTCTTTGTAAACTGCTTAGTGACTGACTATGTGACCCTGGTGCAGTTACTTAACATCTCAGGGACTCTACAAAATTCTCTAAGACTGTAAGTTGAAAACAAGCTGCTGATCACCATCAATAGGGAAAATTTCTTCCCCTGGGAGCCCCCTACACAGAGGAAATCCTGGAACTAGAAAATAACAGTAACTTATTATTATTATATTTATTATAACAGTATTATTATTATTATTATAACAGTAGGTGCTTAATAAATGCCCACCGTATTGGTAAATTATTGCTAAGGAAATGTTTTGAGTCTTTTGAGGTTTGATAGTATGATCCTCATAGCTACCCCATGAGCTAGAGTTCAAATCTGACCTCAGACACTTATTAGCTGTGCGACCCTGGGCAAGTCACTTAACCCTGTTTGCCTCAGTTTCTCTATTTGTAAAATGAACTGGAGAAGGAAACAGAAACTCACTCCAGTATCTTTGCCAAGAAAACCCCAAATGAGATCACAAAAAATCAGACATGACTGAACTGACTGAACAACAATAAAAATGTCCATACCCCTTAACTCAGAGATTCCACTACCAAGCATACATCGCAAGGAGGTCATTGACAAAAAGAAAGGTCCCGTATACCAGAATATTTATGGTAGCACTTTTTGTGTTAGCAAAGAATTGGAAAGAAAGTAGAGGCCCATCAATTGAGGAATGGTTAAACAAGTTATGGTATGTGGATGTAAAGGAATATTATTGTGCTGTAAGAAATGATGTACATGATGAATACTGAGAAACACAGATGGACTTACATGAACTGAAACAAAATGAAGGAAACAGAATCAGCAACATACACAGTGACTGCAACAGTGCAAATGAAAGAAATAATCAAAGGTGAATGTTGCAAAATTACAGAGCATACTCATAGCCCTAAAAAAGAGATGGAAGAAGATCCCTGACCCGCTCTTTGCAGAGAAGGTGAGGAGGACGGTCCACAGACGTGGTCTTTGCATGAATTATAAGGGGTTTTTTCAGTGTATTGATCAGTTTTACCCATTTTTTTCTCCTTTTTTAAAAAAATCTTTGGCATATGGGATGACTTTCTAGGAGATGCAAAAGGGAAGGATGCTGGGGAAAATTTAGGCGATATAAAAACAGAATATATCAACAATTTTAAAAAAAGAAATATTATAGAACCCCACCTCTCTACATTAAATCCCCTTCTGACCGATATTCTTGAAACGGAGTCTTCTCCCCCCAGCCAAAGCAAAAGCTCACTGAAGGCAGGGAAAATAGAAGTCTACTCATCTTATCCTCCCAGATCATCTTACAGGAAAACATATCCACCACAGACTTTAATAAATGATCGTGCAATGAATGAAGGACTAAAGGATTCACTAGGATTAAATTTAGGGGGAAAAGAAGAGCTTTCTAGGTAAGAAGCCCGTCCTACAAATCTAGCCCCACAACTTCCAAGAACTGTGGGAAGACAAGGCCCAAGCTTATCGGGGAGCTCTCACCCCAGCTGGCAGAAGGGTGGTCCCCACACTATAGATTCATTACCTGACATAACTAATTGCCTGGTGACATTTCCCATATTATAGACAATTGTGAATTATGAGCCCAGCTGGGCCCCTCCTCATCTCCTAGAATCGGTTGATAAATATGTTTATTCGAGGTCAGCCTGGCCTCATCCATTAGAAATATTGTTTTTCTAAACATTACATTGATTTAATTTAACTCTAATCAATTTAAAATGGTTCTGACAATTAACAAAAGCTTCAAATATGACCTTAAAGTAATAGGATTCATTAGCTATGTTTAGGATTAAACTTATCCTAATAGGGCTATTTTTCTTCTGAGGGCATTTGGTAAGCGACTGGTGGTCAGTCAAAATGAAATCAATTATTATAAATTATACAGTTAAAGTTGATTATGTAATGCCTGCTAATTTGTATAAATAAGGACCTCCAACAAAAGGAGTAATTTATTAATAACTATCTATACCCTAGACCTGTATCACACTTTATGTTACAGCTGCCAGGACGTCTGTAGCTCATGAAGTATTATATTTCAGGGTTTCCCGAGATGTATGCTAATTAAACCCATAATTAATTGTAACAGTTATAGTTAAAGTCACAAAGCTAAGGGCTCTTTTGCCCTATTATTCATGGTAATCAACTAATTCAAAAGGCAGTCTGATCAACAATTCATATGCTGGCTCTGAGCAGGGAAGGAGAGAAGAGATCATGCTACATGGGGTGCCTCTGGCAGCTGGCACCCAGAGGGTCTGGTCGGGAGCATGGAATCCAAGTCCCCAGGAACCACACTAGCTCCAACCTGAAGGGCTTCTATTGTCCCACTGACCACAGAAGAAATGTGGTGATGGGACCCTTTCTGTGTGGCTTGAGGCAAATCCCTTAACCTCTCTGGGCTTCAGTGTCTACCTCTATCAAATTCAATTGATTCAACTAAGTGTTCACTAAGGCTTTTTTTCTCACCTAATCGTTCTTTAACCTATATAAACTCTGAGTTTCTAGAAGCAGGGACAAGTTCTCTAGGAGTAAGATCACTTAAAGAAGGTGAAATATAGGCAGGAGTGCCGGTATAGTGGGGAGAGAAGGCAATTTGAGGCAAGAGGACCTGGTTTGAAACCTTCACATTACTACTAAATAGCTGTGGGACCCCTGAGCAAGTTATTTAACCTCTTAAGCCTCAGTTTCCTGCTCTGTAAAATGAGGGGATTGGACGATATGACCCCAAAGGTCCCATATAGCTCCCAACTCCGAGACTGTGATTTTCCAGAAGACTGCAACTGGGCAGGAAAGTTGATGCAAATGAGATTCTATTCTGCAGATGTCTGTGAAATACACCTCTGACCTCCTCATTCCCATCTCCTCTATCTGGACAAGGCCTCTCCAAAGATCACAATGCCTGAGACCACTATTCCTAAAAGAGCCATGCATTCCAAAAGACTGTAAGCATGAATCATGGGAAGATGATCATTTTTGTTTCCTAGTTTTGTCACCAATGACCTACTTCTCTCCCTCCAGGTGATAGTGAGCCTCTTACTGTTCTCTTCTGCAAGCTAAAGATGTCACTGAAATAATCTGCTAAATAAATAAAATTCAATGTGCCAACGTATCAAAGCCATAATTAGCAATTCTGATGCCTAGCTGTCATTGCTGACCCCAGTTGGGTGCTATCGTGCTTGAGCATGGATATCCTATTCCCCAGAGTCTGGCCCATACCACCACAGCTCAGCTGACAACCCCTAACCCCTCAACGCCCCAGAAGTAGAAAAGGGAATCTTAACCTGTGATCTGTGAACTTTTGTTTTAACTTATTTTGAAAACTGTATTTCAATTCAGGTCCTCCTGACTCCAGGGCTGGTGCTCTATTCACTGTGCCAACTAGCTGCCCCTAGGCAGTTCTTAGATGTTGACTAAGTAACTGATCTGTCAGTCACTCCTACCTACAGTGGGTCAGCCGCCTCTAAACTTCAGCAACTTGAGGGAAATCCCTCATTGCCCTGCTCTAGTTAAAGATCTGTCATGGGCATTTATGGGCACAATGTCTAATTTATCTCGTTTCATTATGTTCAATGAAGATTCATTGTAGTATGATAGAAGGAACACTTGACCCATTCAGTCAACTTGCATTTTAGTCCACCTACCAGTTGTATGACCTTAGGCAAAGAGCTTCCCCTCTCTAAGACTCAATTTTCCCATCAATAAAATGAATGAAAGGAAGTGAGTCAGTTTCTCAGACTGGATTCCAAGAAATCTTGGTACTTGATAAAGCAGTCCAAGGAGTCCCATAAGTGAGAGAGTTATGGACAAGCAGACGCAACAGAAACAATGACATTATGTTTTTTGAGCATTCACATAATGTGTGGGTTCAGCCAGAACAAAGAACCACCAGATATTAGTTGAAATCAATCACATGACCAAAAAGTTTACTTCTTGAAATGATTTGCTTATTTATTGGGCATGATTAATTCTTCCTCCCTCTTGGATGAATTTATTTTTTTTTAAGTCTCCATTGGGGGAGGGGGGGTCCTGCTTATGTTTTCATTACTGAGATGTCCTCTGTGTATAGAAACTCCTTCCACTGAAGCTGAGTAGTCACTCATCTATCATTCACAATCTTGGGGAGTTGTCTGGGACCTTGAGATGTTATAGCTCATCTTTGGACACATAGCTAGCATTAGATACATGACTTGAACCCAGGTTTTCCTGATTTTAAGGCACTCTGTCACACTCTCTCTTATTCACACCTTTACTTTGGAATTTTTGTGGTTACTTATAATAAAAGATAAAACCCGTTGAGCAATTTTGAAAAGTCTGAAAAGATGATTGATGCCAATAAGGAAATAAACACCACAAACCTAGTCCAAGTACAAACTCCCCAATGTAAGAGGCATACAAACACCACAACGCTACCCCCAGTCTGATACTCATGCACCACATAGGTCATGTTACTAAGTTTTTTAAAAGATTTTGCCACGGCTTTGAAAAAAAAAAATCCAAAAGGTATTGCAAACTCCACATGAAAAAGTCAAAGGTGGAGGAGAAGAACAACCTTCTCAGATATTAAAAGGAGAAACGTGATGAAATGAAAAACACTCCTCAAAATACTGATTTATATAAGTAAAGGTAAAAATGAAAATCATTGTAAAAAATCTTACCAGGGGAGTTCATAAACAATCCAATATCATTTCCAGATGCAAAGTAATTAGTCATGGATAGCATTCATATCCATCTCACTAAATAAGGTGTTTGTAACATTGTTAGATGCATCATTAAATCAATCTAAGGATTTAAGAATTTTTATGTTATTTTATATCAGGAGTTATAATAAACATTAATACAGAGCTTCAAAATTTGCACAATGAATTTGAACCTCACAACAACCTCATGAAGTAGATACTAGAAGTAATTCAGTAGATAGAGCTATTTACCTGGAGTTAGGAGGACCTGAGTTCAGATTTCAGCCTTAGACACTTAGTAGATGTGTGACCCTGTGCAAGCCACTTTAATACCAATCTGTCTTAGTTTCCATATCTATGAAATGGGGGAAATTATAGCACTTACCTCCCAGAGTTGTTGTGAGGATAAAATGAGACATTTATAAAGTGTTTTACAAAGCTTAAAAAGCTATGTAATTTCTGGTTACTGTATCAACTATTATCCCCATTTTACAGATGAGGATAATAAGAGTCAGACAACCAAAGGGGCTTGCCTCTGGTCACATAGCTAGTAAGCTTCAGGGGCAGGTCTTCTCTCAGGGCAGTCATGCTCTCAATAGGTATAGTCATATTTTTGGAGCTGGAAGGGACTTGCCAGGTGATATAGCTCAGCACCCTCATTTCCCATATGAAGAAGCACCTTATGAGATAAGGTAATAGATTTTCCTAAGGTCACACAAGTAGCAGAGCCATGATTTGAACTTGGGTCCTTTGACTCCAAACACATTGCCTTTCCCCACATTGTGCTATGTTATACAAGTGCTAAAAAAAAAAAGAAAAAGAAAGAAAAAGAAAAAATCCTACCATTGAAAAGATTTGTTGTAGACATTTCCCAGTTTTTCTGAGATCCATGCCCAGACTCTCGATTTATTAGCAAGCTACCTGTAAAGACTAACTGCTGTCTTTGCACCTCACAGAAAGCCTCCCTCAGCAGTCAGCCATCTCTCCAGTACCAAGCCAAAGAGCATGGAATGGTGCTAGACACACACACCAGATGCTTTCTGACATATTAGCATTGAAAGAGCCCTTAAAGACCATGTCATCCAATGCCCTCATTTTCTGGATGAAGAAACAGACATGGAAAGAGGAAGAGACTTGGTTAGTGTTATACAGGTAGAAAAGTAGCAGAGGCAGGATTTGAATCCAGGTCAAGGAATCAAAGAGCTGGAAAAGAACTCAGACATCATCAAGTCCAACCCTTATGTGTATCAAAAATGCCTGTCAGACCCTCCTTTACTAATGGGTCCAGAGAAGGATGTGTGACCAGGATGGCAAAGATTCCAGAAACCATATTCAGTGAGGAGCAGTTGAAGGAATTGGGAAGGTGTGGCTTGGAGAAGAAATAGCTTAGGGAAAACCTAGTAGTCAGTTTTAAATAAAAACCCTTATAGTATTGGAAAGTAGAATTATGAGGTTATTTTACATTGCTCCAAGGAGAGATAGAGAGCCATTGGGTAGATTCTGTAGGGAGAAAGATTGGAACTTGGCATGAGAAAAAAATTTTAAAGATACACACATCTGAATGACCCAGAGATACTCCTCTGGTTCCCATGGGCCCCAAATGGGGCTCTCCAGCAACAGAATAGACTCTGTCATGATATACTGAGCTCCCCATCACTGGAAGTGCTGGAGGAGAGGCAGGCTGATAGATGGTCAGGAATTCTCTCCCTCTTTTGGGTGGGAGGTAGACTAATCGATCTCTGATATCCCTTCCCATTCTGAAGTGTCATAAAATGGCAATGTTTCTCTCCTTTGCTAGACCCAGTCTAACTAGATCCAACTGTGGAGAAGAGGCCTAGAAGCAATTCTCTTCATCTCTGTGGTTCCACTATAGGGAATTTTAGTCAATAAGAAAGTGTGTGTGTGTGTGTGTGTGTGTGTGTGTGCGCGTGTGCATAAAGGGGAATGACAGAGATTATTCAAGGGTAGTGATAAATAAGACAATAAGACAGTAACATGAAAGTGGCCTGAAAATAAGCTGTCTGACCAGGAGACCTAATGCCGTTTTATGGAAATCACTGCCTCCTCCTTTTAAGGATATAGACCAGTGGGCCCAATTAACCCTTTCCTACTTCCAAGAGTCTCACTGAAAGTCACTGCCCTGGGAAGGTTTGAGGAGTGAGGGAAAGAGGGTTGGTGATTTCCCATCCAAACTCCTACATTTTACAGAAAAGAAAACTGAGGCAACTTGCTCAAGATCACAGAGTGAGTTAATAGCATAGCCAGGTCTAGAACCCAGGGCCTCTGGACTCTCTCACTGTTCTCTTCTACTTGAGGTCATAGGAATGGAGCCTGCTCCTGACCCCCTGTAGGATATGGTGCTCTTGGTGATTGAGACTTTAAAAAGTAAAAGGAAGTGGAGGAAAAAAAGAAAAAAACCCTCTGTGTGTGTGTGTGTGTGTGTGTCTCTCTCTGTCTCTCTCTATCTTTGTCTCTCCCTGTCTCCCTGTCTCTGTCTTTCTCTCTCTGTCTCTGTCTCTCTCTCTGTCTCTGTGTCTCTCCCTTTCTATGTTTCTACCTCTCCCCATTCACTGTCTCTCTCTGTCTCTCTTTGTCTCTGTCTCTCTCTGTCTCTGTCTTTCTCTCTCTCTCTCTCTCTCTCTCTCTCTCTCTCTCTCTCACACACACACACACACACACACACACACACACACACACACACACACACACACACCTTGAGTTGCAGCTTCTCCCGGAGGTTATTGAACTGAAGTTAATGAGTGGCTGAAAAGTATTTGTCAACACAACAGCTGGTGAGCAACACTTCCTTGTAGTTTTATGCCGCAGCATATGCCAGCCACTCAGAACATGTGATAATTCAACTGCAGCCGATACTACAATAGCAGATGGGCTGAAGCTTTGTTATTCTCACTCTAGCTTTCAGCCCTTGAGGGATCACTAAATAAAATCAAAGCAGATGGACCATTACAAGCTCGTTTCTGTTCAGTACAAGCCCTCTACCTCCAGCAGTGATATACGGCACCTTTGTATAAAATGACACAGAGGGGAACATGACCTCATGAAAATAGCATCAGACTTGGCAAGTGAGTGATGAGCCTGAGAAATATGTGTGGCTCTATCTACAGAGTTCCCCTCTGGCCTGGCGGGGCAGGGGCTACTACCTCTGTGGCACAGATAGGGTTGCCTAGAAGAATAGATGCTAGGAGACCTCTGGGGATGGACTTGGAGTTTGTTAATGTCCCTGGACTGACTTCATCTTTCTATGTCCCACAGCTGCTATGGAGAGGGTGTAATGGCTCAGTTGTTTCTCAGCCATGTCCAATTCTTTGTGACCCCATTTGGACTTTTTTTGGCGAAGATACTGGAGTGGTTTGTCATATCCTTCTCCAGTTCATTTTACAGAGGAGGAAACTGAGGTAAAGAGGGCTTAGTGACTTGCCCAAGGTCACACAGCTAGGAAGCGTCTAAGGCCAGATTTGAACTCAGGAAGATGAGTCTTCTTGCCTCCAGATGGGGCATTCTATGCACTTTACCACCCCCTAGCCGCCCTACAGTGACTCAGAGGAACACTCAATGTCTGCCTTCCCTCCAGGTCCAAAACACCTCTTCCTTAAAGTCTTTCTTGGTTTGCTGGCTTTCCATAGATCTCTGATTCCTCCATTATACCACCTGCTTTATCATGCTTATGACCAGGGTACAGAGCTAGGCTGACTCAATTAATACCACATATCTCTATCAAGCCCTCTCAAGATAACAAAGCACTGTCCTCAGATTGGTGCTGTGAGGTAGGTAGGCCAACTAGAATTGTTCCCATGTCACAGATGAAGATCCTGTAACTCAAAGAAACAAGGGAAGTCACTCCCCTAGGGTCATAGAGCAAATAAGTGCCATAGCCTCAGTGGGAACCCAAAACTCCTGACTCTATATCCAGTGCTTTTTGAATGAATGAATGAATAAAAAAGCATTTATTAAGCACCGTGGGCCAACCACTGCATTAAGCCACTGGTGATAAAAATACAAAATCAGCTACAATACCGAACTCAAGGAACTTACATTGAATTCACTGCAATTGTTTTCATGAGGGTTGTTACACCATTTCCCATTCATTTCGTCCTGTACTTCCAAGAGCAGAGATTATGCTGCCTGTCATTCCGGCTCTCTATAGAATCCAGGATACTAATGCCCAACTAACCACTTGTAACACTCTGTGTGTAGACAATAGGCACCACAGTAATAGCCTCCTTCTCACATTAGGTTTCTTTTTCCCCTCTAATCCCCTTGACTCCTGACCCACCCTTCCTTCTTTTTCTCCACCTTTGTCTTTGATATTATCACCACCCACTGGCCTTCCTTAATTGTATTCCTGACAGTCACATGAGCAATAAGATAGAGAACTAGACATTTTCTCTGATTCCCATGACCTCTCAAACCTCTCCAAAACAGAAATTATTCATAAAAGATAAAGCAACTTCAGCTGTCTCAATAACCTCGGAGACCCAGAATGTGAAAGAAGATTTTTAAAAATCCATGAACACACTGAGCACATCCACCCTCCCCCACATCCCACCTTCCATCAGCAAGGATGTACTAGCAGACCCAAGGACACAACACAAGCTTACTTCAAAATCCACCTCAGATATGGGTGAGTGGGGAATGAAGAGCCAAGATGGTGGGGTAAATTGAGCACTTTTGCTGAGCTTTCCCAAACCTACCCCATACAGACATTTAAAAATATGTCAAATTGAATTCTAAGCAGTATGGCCAACAAATAGTTACAGTGAGTTATTTTTCCAGCCCAGGGCAGCTTATTAAGACAGAAAGAAAGGTCTATGGACACTGGGGTGGGGACTGATCAAGAGTGCTGTGTGGCAGAAGTTATATCAGCTGTGGATCTTGGTACCAGGAGTACTCAGAGTTCAGAGATAGTAAGGGGATTGACTATCTGGTCAGAAAGATTATAGAAAACCCCTGTGCTAGCACTAGGTGCAGATCAGGGAACCATTTGGCAACTCCATTCCCCAGTTCAGGATTACAGTTCCAAAGTTGAGAGGAATTGTGGTCAGAAGTGAGCAGGGGCCCTATATAGGTAAGGACCAGAGTACAGATGAGAAGGGCAATGACCAGACCTCTCCCAAGATCTCACCACCTTGGAAGAACTGAAAATTTACAGGTTAAAACTATGGTACAATGTGAAAGTATTTGCAGATCCTATACATGATTGCACACCACCATGGGGGAGTGGGGGAAGGGAGGGGAGAAAATCTAAAACTCAAGTGATTGTGGAACTGAATATTGTAAACTAAAAGTAAATAAACAAGTCATTCAAAAAAAAAGAAAAGAAAAGAAAATTTACAGGTTAGCTGTGAAAATAGTAGAATATAAAAACCTAAAGTTCAAGACAGTCACCTCCCCACCCAAAGGAATAAAGGACCCAACTCTAACATAAAACCCAAAGTCAAAAAATAGACTGGAAACATGAGCAAACAACAAAAAAAGAATCTAACTATTAAAACCTGCCACAATAACAGGGAAGTTCAAGACATAAACTCAGAAGATAATGACTTAAAAACATCTATAAGCAAAGTCTCAAAGAAAAGTGCAGATTGGACACAAGCCCAACAAGAATACCTGAAAGACCCAAAGAGATTTTAAAAGAGAAAAAATAAAGATTTTTAAATGAGACTAGTTGAAGAAAAATTAGAGAAAAGAAATTAAGAGCTATGCAAGAAAATTATGAAAAGAAAATTAATAGTTTGGTATAAGAGGCAAAAAAGACTAAAGAAAATTACTTCTAAAAACCCCAGAATTATTTTTTCAAATGATAAAAGAGATGCAAGAAGGTAGAGCCAAGACAGTGGCATAGAAGCAGGAAAACTCCGTGACTCCCCCCATAACCACCCCAAATACCTATAAAATATGGCTCTAAACAAATTTTAGAGCTACAGAACCCATAAAGTAACAGAGATAAACAAATCTCCCATGGAAGGCAGTCTAGCAGGCCAGCAGGAAGGGTCCGTTGCAGCACACTGGGAGCCGAGCCCAGCCCCATGTGAGCTCATGGTTTTAGCCCCAGGGCGGCCCCAACCAGTAGCTGGAGAGACTCTGGAAGAGTGGATCACCAGCAGCTATGGCTGTGTCCAAAATTATCAACCCATAGATGCTGAAGAAAAAGTGAGAGGTCAGTGGAACTCTGTTGGAACTGGGGGAATGGAGTGCTGTCCAGCCTCTGGCCCCAGAGCTAGAAGTGGCAGAGGTGTGCCACCTCCACATGGCTGCTTCAGAGCTCCCAGCCTGCAGATTGTAGGGGGGCCAAGCAAACATTCAAACAGTAATCGCTCTTGCTTTAACCTGCCTGGATCTGGATTGTGGTCTTGGGTGGTAGTCCTGAAGTGTGTGACCAGTGAGCCAGAGCTGGTGGGGGCTGTAGAGACAGTGCAATTTGGGACAAAGCTCTCCCCTCTGGAAGCAGAGTTATACTGTGGCAAAGAGCTCAAAAAATCAAGTAATTGAGTGGCAACATGAGCAAACAAAGGAAACAAAGCAAGCACAGCAATCCAACTTTAGATTCCTTTTTTGGGGACAAAAAGGATCAAAGCATGGAATGGGAGGAAGACAATGAAGTCAGTACTCCTGCACCAAAAGCTTCCAAGAAAAATATGAACTGGTTACAGGACATGGAGGAGCTCAAAAGGGATTTTGAAAATCAAGTAAGAGAAGTAGAGGAAAAATTGGGAAGAGAAATGAGAATGATGCAAGAAAATCATGAAAAGAGAGTCAAATGGCAAAAGAGGCCCAAAAAGCCAATGACGAGAATGCCTTAAAAAGCTGAATTTGCCAGATGGAAAAGGAATTTCAAAAAGTCACTGAAGGGAATAATTCCTTCAAAATTGGATTGGAGCAAATGGAAAGTAATGACTTTATGAGAAATCAAGACACTACAAAACAGATCCAAACAAACAAAAAAATAGAAGGCAATGTGAAATACCTCATTGGAAAAACCACTGCCCAGAAAATAGATCCAGGAGAGATAATTTAAAATTATTGAACTACCTGAAAGCCATGATCAAAAAAAGAGCCTAGAAATCATCCTTCAAGAAATTCTCAAGGAAAATTGCCCTGATAATCTAGAACCAGTGGGCAAAATAGAAATAGAAAGAATTCATCAATCACCTCTTGAAAAAGATCCCAAAAAGAAAACTCCTAGGAATAT
>CM053585.1:226444231-226475547 GCA_028646515.1 Pseudochirops corinnae
ACTATGTGAAAGTATTTGCAGATCCTATACATGATTGCATGCCACCATGGGGGAGGGGGGGAAGGGAGGGGAGAAAATCTGAAACTCAAGTGATTGTGGAACTGAATCTTGTCAATTAAAAGTAAATAAGTAAATAAAAAAAAGTTAAAAAAAAAAAAACAAATATGGCTGCAAGTAATTTACCTCAAGCCTCAGTTTCCTAATCTATAGCATGGCATATCTGTTTACTCAGCACAAAGGGTTGTTGTGAGGAAAGTACTTTGTAAACCTCTGAAAAAGCTGTAAATCAATGTGGGCTTGTGCCAGTCTGGGAAAGTTTCTTGGAGGAAATGAAATGCTTTGCTCTTTAAGAGGATTCCATGGAAAGAATTCGAGTCAGAATACCTGGCCTGAAATGCTACCTCTAATCCATGTGACTTTGGACAAAGCATTTAATCTCTCTGCAAAATGAGGGAATTAGACCTTTGAGGGCACTTCTTGCTCTGTGTCTATGAGTTTGAGATTCATCAGAGAAACAGTGTAGTGTAGTAGATAGGAGGCCAACCTTGGAATCAGCAAGACCCAGTTCCTGGGTTCCTCATGTCTCTCCAAACCACACTCAGAACATCCTCTATCACACATCTGTATTTTTGTGACATGTCCATTCTTCCCACTTTTCAGCTTCCCTTTTTTGTGTTGTCTTCTTCTATTAGAAAGTAAGTTCCTTGAGGACACGGACTGATAGTTGTGCTTGTCCTACTGCACTTAGCACACTGCTTGCCTCATTTTTGTTGTCCAGTCCTTTCAGTCGTGTCTGACTCTTCAAGACTCCATTTGGGGTTTTCTTGGCAGAGTATAGTATTATACTGGTTTGTCATTTCCTTCTCCAGCTCATTTTTTACAGATGAAGAAATGGAGGTAAAACAGGGTTAAGTGACTTGCCCAGGGTCACACAGCTAATAAGTATCTGAGGCTGTATTTGAACTCAGGAAGATAAGTCTTCCTCACCCCTGGCCCAGCACTTGATCCATTGTGCCACCTAGGTGTCCTACTCACCCCAGAATAAATGCTTAGTACTAAGGCAAGCTGACTAACTGTTCTCTGACACATACTGGCTGAGTCAATCAATCAATAATTAATAGACATTCATTAAGTGTCTGCTATGTGCCAGGCACTGTGCTAAGTGCTAGGAACACAAAAAGAGGTGAAGATAGTTCTTGCACTAAAGAAGCTTACAGTGTAAGGAGGGAGACAACATGAAAATACATACATATAGGAATAAGCTATACATAGGATAAATGGTGAAATAATTAACAAAGGGAAGGTGCTAGAATTAAGAAAAGTTAAGAAATGCTTCCAAGGAGTGGCTAAGTGGTGCAGTGAATAGAGCACTAGCCCTGGAGTCAAGAGGACTTGAGTTCAAATCCAGCTTCAGACACTTAACACTTACTAGCTGTGTGACCTTGGGCAAGTCACTTAACCCCAATTGCCCTGACTTGCCCCCTCCAAAAAGAAAAAAAAAAGAAATGCTTTCTGTAAAAGATAGGATTTTAGCTAGGACTTAAGGGAAACAAGGAAAGTTAGTAAGTGGGATTGAGGAGGTAGAGCATTCCAGGCATACCAGACAGTTAAGAGAAAATGCCTGTACCTGAGAGACAGAGTGTCTTGTTCATGGGGCAGCCAGGAAGCCAGTGTCACTGGATTGAAGAATACAAAGTGGGGAGTATGGTATAAGAAACTTGAAAAGACAGGAGGGAGCCAGGTTATGAAGGGTTTTGAATGCCAAACAGAGCATTTTTTATTCAATCCTGAAGATGAGGAGTCACTGGAGTTAATTAGGTGAGTGGGGGAGAGAGATGGATTGCAGTAGGGAGAGACTTGAATCAGGCAAACCCCCCGCCCCCCCCCACACACACACACCAAGCAAGCTATAGTGACATTCCAAGCATGAGGTGGTAAGGGCCTGTACTAGAGCATTGTCAGAGGAAATAAGGCAATGTATTCCAGAGATACTGCAAAGGTGAAATCAACAGGTGTTGGCAACAGGCTAGATAGATATTGGGGGAGAAAGAGAGTGAGGGGTCCAGAATGGCTCCTAGTTTGAGAGATTGGATGGTGTCTTCCTCTATAATAGTAGGAAGGTAGGAGGTGGGAGAAGGGTTTAGGAGGAAAGATAATGAGTTCTGTTTTGAAACTGTTTAGTTAAAGATGTCTGAAAGGCAATTGGAGAATCAAAATTGGAGGTGAGCAGAGAGGTTGAAGCAGGATAGGTAGATCTGAGTATCATCAACATTAAATCCAAGGGAGCTGATGAGATCACCAAGTGAAGTAGGATAGAGGGAGAAGAGAAGAGGGCCCAGGCCTGGACGATAGAGAGTATGATCTGAAAGAGGATGCAGCGAAGGGGACTGAAGGGGGCTGGTCAGATAGGTAGGAGGAGAAGCAGGAAAGAATGATGTCCTGAAAACCTCAAGAAAAGAAAAGATCAAGGAGAAGGTGATCAACAGTGTTGAGGGCTGCAGAGGTCGAGGAGAATGGGACTGAGAAAAGGCAACAAGTAGGACATCACTAGGAAGTTTGGAGAGGGTACCTTGGCTCAAATGAGAAGGTAGGAAGCCAGATTGAAGGGAGTTAATAAAAGACGGAGAGAAGAGAAAATGAAGGCATCTATCAAAGACAGCCTTTTCAAAAAGTTTAGCCATAAAGAGCAGAACAGATAGAGGCTGACATTAAGCAGGGGTAGAAGAGTGTGTAAGAGATTTTTTTTTTTAAGATGGGAGAGATGAACATATCTGTAGCTAGTAGAGAATGAGCCAGTAGACAGGGAAATAAGTGGTAGATTAGAGATGACAGAGGAGACAACCTGTTGGAGGAGATGGGATGGAAGGGATCACTTGAACAAGCAGAGGGGTCAGCCTCCATAAGGAGTAAGGCCACCTCAACATGTGAGACAGGGATAAAGGAGAAGTCAGTGGCAGAATGCAAAGAGATAGAAGGTGAGGAAGAGGGGAAAAGAGGGAGTTCATGGTGAATGGCTTCAATTTTGTTCTGTGAAATATGAGGCAAGGTTCTCGGCAGAGAGGATGGGGAGAGGGGATGCCATGAGAGGTTTGAGGAGGGATGAAAAGGTTTGAAAGAGCTGCTATGGAGAGTGGGGTAGTGACTGGATGAGGGAGGTATAGTAGGATTGTCTAGTAGGAGTGAGAGCCCATTTGAAATTGTGTTGACAAAAATTTGTAGTGGACCCAGAACAGCTGCATGACTTTATTCACCTTTGTTCAGTAGCACTTGTAGAAGAGTAAATGAGGCAAATCATTGGAGTGAGCAAAGGCGGGCAGAACGTGATCAGTGAAATGATAAGGGATTCTAGAGAGGAAGTCAGTGTAGAGTTGGACTGGTTCAGGCGAGGGATGAAAATGGGGAAAAGAAGAGAGAATGTCTAGCGTCAGGGAGATGACCTAGGAAAGGATTAAAGGTTCAAGTGATTGGAGGTCATGGTGTGGACAAAGGGGAAGCAGAAAGGCAAAAAGTCAATAGATTGTGGTCAGCTGAGATTTCAGAATTCTTGACTGATGGTACGTTTGTGGGTGATGACAAGATCAAGGAGAGGACTTTCTTTGGGTGTGGCTGAGGTTGAATGGAGGAGTAACACATGGTAAATGAGTATGTTGAAGAACTGATTAGAGTGTTTGAGAATCAATATGTATATTGAAGTCCCCTAGTACCAGGCAATTAGTGGGGGGGAGGGGAGAAAAAATTGGGAGCCACATACCAAACTCATTGAGGAAAGGAGGGGGAGTGACCTGGTCTGTAGACAACAGATACCAGAATTTTGATTGGGTGGTAGATAGAAATAGCATGGACCTCAAAGGGAGAGAGGTTACTTAGTGATGGAGGCAGGGGGAGTTAAAGTGTCAGTGAGGATCGAGAAGTATTTTGACTCCTTTACCTTGACCAATAAGCCAACGAGAATGAGTAAAGGTACAATCTCTACCAGAAAGGTGGCCAAGAAATCTGTCACTTGGGGGGAAGCCAAGTTTCAATAAAAGCCAGTAGATGGAAGAAACAAGAAAGAAAAAGATTTAAGTTGAAGGGAATTATTGCCTATGGAACATGCATTCCACAGAATACGGTGGAAGGGCTAGGTCAGGAGTGAGGAATTTGCCGCCTCAAGGCCACATGTGGCCCTCTAGGTCCTCAGGTGTAGCCCTTTGACTGAATCCAAACTTCACAGAACAAATCCCCTTAATAAAAGGATTTGTCCTGTAAAACTTGGACTCAGTCAAAAGGCAGCAGCAAAGGCCCTAGAGGGCCACATGTGGCCTCGAAGCCACAGGTGCCCTACCCCTGGCCTGGGTGGCATTTAATTGAAATTTTGGGATGGGAAGGTTGAGGGAATTGGGAATGCAGTTTGGATGATGATCTATAGGCATTCAGAATCACTGGGATATGAAGGGCATGAGAGAATGTGAGAATGTTCCTTTTTGGGGGAAAGGTGCCACTCTTCTTCTCAGCAGACAGGAAGATCAGCCAGGAGGCAGGTGTGGTTTGACAGAGAAGGCACACAGTCTGGCGGTCAGGTAGGAAGCCCTGCTTCACTACTCTTCTGCCTTCAGTAAAGAGCCAGCAGGATACAGGACGACAGAAGACAGAAGCTGAATCTGCATAGCTGAAGAAGGAAGTCCATATCTCACCAACTTTTACCTCATGAAACAAGAGAAGCAAAAGATAGAACACCTGAGATCAAAGGGCAGGTTGCTCTGCTTTGCGCAGGAAGTTCTTCACGTCATTGTTGGGAGATGGACTGGCAACAGGAGGTAAAAGAGGTCTCCTGCTGGCAAAGATGAAAATTGTTGCTTTGGGTCAGAGGGACATTGTCCCCTGAGACCAGTAAGGGGCCACTTTCTCTCAGGGATATATAGCCCAGGGGAAGTTTAGATCCTCTTCTCACCTGAGGAAGTTTGACTGCTCCTCTCACCTAGGCAGGCTGGTCAAGGAGATTCTGTCACCTTGGGCAAGTCCCTTGCCCTCTCAGCATAGCAGTCCACTCTCAAAAACTGTACATTTTAGAGCAATGTAGTTTTCCCTCCATAAAGGGAATTTCCTTCATCTAGAGTCCACTACACTGATGGATGCACACATGTGGATTAAAAATAATAAGAAACATTTATATAGTGGCCTTAAGACTTGCAAAGTCTTATATAAAAGATGCACTTTACCTCCACTATCTAACTACCCACAGCAAATTTGTAATCCCTGGCTGATTTTCTTCCCCATTCAGTACCTTCCTGTGTCATCACTGCAGACAATTTCTAAGTGGCCAGGACATTCAAAGCCATCTGAATATAAGGCTGAACCTGATTGGAAAGGCAAATTGACTAAAAATCAGAAATCTTGGGTTGAAATAGCCCACCACAGATACTTTTTGGATGATCCACATCATTATCCATCTCTACTAACATGGAAAACAAAGTTGAGTCTGTGTATTTACACACTGAGTTGTCATTTCCAATAGTAAGACTACCTCCTCACCCAGCTTAGGCAGATGGGGGGAGAAGGGTTAAGAACTCAGGTCGAATGTTACAAATACATCCAAGACTCCTGTGGTTTCATAGGTCTAGACCTAATTAAGGACCTGATTTATGCATTTCATAATTCTAAAATAAATTATTTCTCGATTTCATCCAAAAAGATGACTGTCTTTTCCAGTATTTCAGAATTTAGGAAAAACCTCACTGCTGCCTTTGGTCTACTTTAGATTCATACTGAAATATATACAACTTCAGCTGTGATACAGCTGATGAATATTTAAAGTCACACAACTTTCGGAGAGGGAGAAAACGGAAAGAAATTGGAAGAGAAAAATTTCTAAATTCTAAGATAACTCATCCTACAACATAAGCAGTTGTCATTAAAACTCTATCTACATAGCACCCCCTCAATTCAGTGACTTCCTAAGTAAAAAGGGGGAAAAATGAATTACTTAATCCTATATTCTTCCAATAGATGGCACTAACTCTTCTACAGAACATTATCCTAGATAGTTTTATATACTTCCATAGCTGGAAAAAAGAATATACAAATTACGTGATTCACACGAGTGCCTATGCACAAGTATGCACACATGCACACACACACACACACACACAAACACACACACAATGCCATGCTACTTCAAGAGAAAGAAACAAAAAAAAAAAAAAGAAAGAAGAAATATTCTTCATCAAAGCCATATTTTCATGTCTCATTATATCATAGAAGGTTGACCTTGGACCATCAAAGATTCTGTCAATAGAACACAAGCTCTAGCTAGCTAGACATTATAAAAGTCTAGATGATAAGTTTAATAATATAGTATGTAAGTATATAAGATGTCTACTGTCTGAAATCCAGCCTAGCTTACACAAACAGGTACATCATCAGAAAGTTGGTCACTAAGAACTGATTTGAAGGAGCCATATCAGCTCACGAAACTCTCCACTGGAGAGATGATGGTGAATTTTTATCAGTAGAGGGAATGTCCATGCTGATACACTCACAAATATTTTAAAGTAACACATGCCCAACTCTCAATAAACAAGTACAAAGTAAATCTAAAATTCTACTTTATTTGGTGAGTAAACTAAAGAGAATTAAGTAGGTCAATTCTACATTATCTTTCAAAGTGCACTGCCTGCTTTGCCAGTTCCTGGAAACAATTTCTGTCAATACTCAACAGTTAAAAACAAAAGTTAAGAATGAAGTTCTGAATTCAAGTACCAGTATGACCAACTGAGGCCACAAGATGGCGCTTGCTGCACTCAGAAGACCAACTGCAACCTTTTTTTGCTTTGTTTTCCTAAGACGATTTCACCTCGGGTTTTGTCGATTCCATCAATGGAATTGTAGAAAAGAATGCAAGTTTAAAATACTGGGCACAGAAATAGGAAGGATGCTCAAGGGCTGGAAAAGAAACTGTTAAAGCAACTTAAACAGATGAGATTTTAAGGTCTTTGATATGCTCCCCTCTCTCTCCCCATTTTTCTAGATCATAAACTCTATGACCTGAAAGAAATCTGGTCCAGGTCCCTGAGTTTGGGCATATTGAATACCTGAGCCATCCAAGCCAGATGGCTGTCTGTTCTCTTTCTGAAGTTTTTCAGAGATAATGACTGCACAGATGTGTTTTTTTTTAATTTCATAAAAAAGTATTGCATTTACATATTACAAAGTCACATTTATAAAATTAGGTATACGATTCTTTCCCCCATCAAACAGAATAATGTCATAGCACACTAAAAATACCAATTTCACATTCTCAGTCACTTAGTTCAGTGTTTTATCCTTGGTCAAGAAACCTTTCAATGCCTAGCACAGAGCTTTATACACAAGAATTCAAAAATGTTTGGTGAATTGAACTGAATTGCTCCTTATATCTTAATTGCCCTTCCTCTTGGCCATAACAGATACAGAAATCTATTATGGGCACCATACACAAAAGGAAAACAGACTGGAAGAGACTTTTAATCTGTTTTATGTCATGGATCCTTTGGCAGTCTAGTAAAACCTATGGATCTCTTCTTAGAATAATTTTAAGTGCATAAAACAAAATATTTAGCATATATTTGTGTGTATATGTATATATATGTATACACACATATATCTATATATATATACATATATTTATACTGAAATAGCTATAAAATATTTTTAAGTTCATGGACTAGGTTAAAACCCTGAGCTCTAAGTTCCAAGAAAGTGGGGAGGGACACTCCACAAAGTGGGGGGAAAGGGATTTATTTAAAAATTAAATGGAACTTACACTAGTATAAAAAATAAACAAGTATTTATTAAGCACTTACTATGTTCCAGGCATTGTGAATTCAAAGGCAAAAATGAAACAACCCCTACCCTCGAGGAGCTTACATTCTATTAGGAAAGACAATATATGTTTTAATAAGTTTACACTCGTGTGTGTGTGTGTGTGTGTGTAAAATACATGGCAATGTTGGAGCAGGAAGGGAAGAAGCACTAGAACTGGGGCAGGGAGGACAGGAAAAGCCCCATCATGTAGGTGGTAGCACTTGAGCTAATCTTGGAAGAAAGCTAAAGATTCTAAAGAGGAGGAGATGAGAAGGGAGTACATTCTAAACACAAAGAATAATTCAGTCAAAGGCATAGAGATGAGACATGGAATGGTTTATGAGAGGAATAGCAAGCTGGCCAGTTTTGCTGGACCATAGAGTATATAAAGGAGAATAATATAATGATATTCTGAGAAGCACAAAAGGAGCCCATGACATTAAAAAGAAAAAGTTTAAGAAACACTAGTTAAGAGAGAAAATAATTAATTTGGCTTTTGATATGATAATGAGTTTGATATGGCCACAAGGCTTCCAGTTCAAAATGTACGAGAAGAGATTCAAGACTGGACTTCAGAAGGACTGGCTATATAAGTCTGCAAGTCATCTACATGGAAATGATAATATGACTCATGGGAGATGATGATGTTACTAAGAAAGAGAATTCACCTAGAAAAGAGAAGAGGGTCCGAGATAGCGCCTTGGGGTTAAACCCACAGTTAGGGAGTGGAACAAGGATGATGATACAGCAAAGGAGACTGACTGGGTCAGACAAGTAGGAGAGAGAGTAGTATGAGAAAGGATTAAGGTTAGCAGTATCAAATAACATAGAGAGGTCAAGAAAAATGAAACTGAGAAAATACCACTAGATTTGGCCTTGACATCATTCCGTATCAATCAAAAAGCACCTACTACACACCAGGTATTGTGCTAGAAGGGGGGACACAAGTGCAGAGACTGAAGCAATCCTCACTCTCAATAAGCTGATGTTCTAGAAAGAGTAACATAACAAGTACAAATAAATGCATTGAAAAGAGCTCCTGGTCTGGAGCCAGGAAGATCTGATTTCAAATACAGCCTCAGACACGTTCTACCTCTGTGACCCTGGGCAAGTCATTTAAGCCTGTCTGCCTCAGGTCCTCATCTGTAAAATGAGCTGGAGAAGGAAATGGCAAGGCACTTCAGTATCTTTCAAGAAAACCCCCAAATGAAGTCACAAATCATACATGACTGAAACAAATGAACATGAGCACACATATATACATACATGCATACACATATACATACATGCATACGTATGTGGCTGTCAGTCCTTTGTTTTCAAAGAAGATCAATGACATCACAGGGTTATATCTTGACTCATATGGGAATTGGATTTAAGTGAGGTAGAGTTGCACAAGTCACTGGCCTCACTCTCTTCCAGTCCTGGAAGTCTAGTGGCAGAATGACTGGTTATGGCCAAGGATGACTTCAGTGTCTTTGATGCCTGACCACAGTGCTCCACAGAGCCTGCTTCAACTGCTTCCATGGCTATTGGAACAAATTGTTTTCATCCACTCATTCTGCTGAGAGAAGTCTTCACATGCTTGGGGCAGACATCCTCCTAATTCACTGAAAGGTTTGAGGACTATTGGTTACGCTCAACCTGGTTTAGTCCATCTGCTGAGATAGTTTTATTGGTGTGGCCACTGCACACAGTACAGCTTCTTGGAGCCACAGGTGAGAGCTGGGCAACAGTTAGACACTAGAGGTACATGAGCAGCCCGGAAGTGAGCTCAGGAAGCCTTCACAACAGAGGTGCTAATACTCCTGAACACTCCATACATAGGGCATAAAGCTAGTAAACACAAACATAGACAAAGCAGTTAAATATGATGTAGTTTGAGAGGGAGAAAACTAGTATTTGGGGATCAGGAAAGGCTTCATGAAGGGGTAGAGTCAAGATGGCAGCAAAGAAGCAGGAAAATTCCGTGGATCCCCCCATAATCACCTTAAATACCTATAAAATATGACTCTAAACAGATTTTAGAGCTCCAGAACCACAAAGTGACAGAGAAACAAATCTCCCACTAAACGCAGCCTGGCAGGCAGACAGGAAGGGTTCATTGCAGCGCACTGGGAGCCAAGACCAGCCCAGTCTGAAACAATGGCTGTAGCCCCAGGGCGGCCAGGACCATCTGGCCAGAGCATTCAGGAGAGTGGATCGCCAGGAGCTGTGAGGGTTTCCAGAATTATCAACCCATAAATGCCAAAGACAAAGTGAAAGGTCAGTGGAACTCGGCTGAATTTGGGGGAGATGGAGGAGCGGGTCCAGCCTTCTGCCCCCGGAGGCAGAAGCAGCTGAAGTGGCGGCCATGCAGCCACTCCACGTGGCTGCTTCAGAGCTATCGGCCTGCAGATTGCAGGGGGGGCAAGCAATCATTCAGAGGCTAAGTGCTCTTACCTTAACCTGCCTGGACCAGGATTGTGGTCTCGGGTGGTAGTCCTGAGGTGCATGACCAGCGAGCCAAAACTGGCGGAGTCTGTAGAGATGGTGGCCTCCTAATATCCCCAGCAGCCGTGAAAACCCCAGTGATTTGGGACAAAACTCTCCCCTCTGAAAGCAGAGTTCTACTGTGGCAAAGAGCTCAAAAGTCAAGTTAATTGACTGGCAACATGAGCAAGCAAAGGAAGCAAAGTAAGCACAGCAATCCAACATTAGATTCCTTTTGGGGGGACAAAAAAGATCAAAGCATGAAATGAGAGGAAGACAACACAGTCACAACTCCCACACCAAAAGCTTCCAAGAAAAATATGAACTCATTACAGCCCATAGGGGAGCTTAAGAAGGATTCTGAAAACCAAATAAGAGAAGTGGAGGAAAAATAGGGGAGAGAAATGAGAATGATGCAAGAAAATCATGAAAAGAGAGTCAACAACCTGACTGAAGAAAATAACACCTTAAAAAATACACTAACTCAAATGGCAAAACAGGCCCAAAAAGCCAATGAAGAGAAGAATGCCTTAAAAAGCTGAATCTGTCACATGGAAAAAGAATCTCAAAAGCTCACTGAAGAGAATAATTCCTTCAGCATTAGACTGGAGCAAATGGAAACTAATGACTTTATGAGAAATCAAGACACTATTAAACATATCCAAACAAATGAAAAAATAGAAGGCAATGTGAAATATCTCAATGAAAAGACCACTCACCTGGAAAATAGATTCAGGAGAGATAACTTGAAAATTATTGGACTACCTGAAAGCCATGATCTAAAATAGAACCTAGAAATCATCCTTCAAGAAATTCTCAAGGAAAATTGCCCTGATATTTTAGAATCAGAGGGCAAAATAGAACTTGAAAGAATTCACCAATCACCTCTTGAAAAAGATTCCAAAAAAAAAACTCCTAGGAATGTTATAGCCACGTTCCAGAGTTCCCAGATCATGGAGAAAATATTACAAGCTGCCAAGAAGAAACAATTCAAATATTGTGGAAACACAATCAGGATAACACAGGATCTAGCAGCTTCTACATTAAGGGATTCAAGGGCCTGGAATATGATATTCTGGAGATCAAACAAGCTTGGATTAAAACCAAGAACCACCTACTCAGCAAAATTGAGTATAATGTTTCAGGAGAAAATATGGTCATTCAGTGAGGTGGAGAACTTTCAAGGATTCTTGATGAAAAAACCAGAGCTGAATAAAAAGTTTGACATTCAAATACAAGAAGCATGAGAAGGTAAACAGGGAAAAGAAATCATACGGAACTTATCAAAGTTGAACTATTTATATGCCTACATGGAAAAACAATAATTGTAATTTATGAAACTTTTCTCAGTATGAGGATAGGTGAATCAGGAATATAAATGTGTGTGTATATGTATGTATGTATATATATGTATGTATGTATGTACATATGTATGTATATACACATATGCCTATATAGGAGGATATGTATGCAAAGAATATATATGTGAGTGTATATATATGTGTACAGGTATACATAGGCAGAGGGCACAGGATCAACTGAATAGGAAGGGATATTTTAAAAAGGTGAAATTGAGAGGTGGGAGAGGAATATAATGAGAGGAGACAGAGAGAGACAGAATTGGGTTAATGATCTCATATAGAAGAGGCAAGGGATAACTGTTACAATGGAGGGGAGGAATAGGAAGGCAAAAGGGAATGGGTCAACCTTACCCTCATTGAATTTGGCTTAGGGAGGGAATGATATACACTCGAAATTGGGTATCTTGCCCTACAGGAGAGTAGGGGGGAAGGGGATGAGAGGGTGGATGATAAGAGGGGAGGGCAGGTTGGGGGGAAGGGTTGTTAGAAGCACACACTTTTGTGAAGGAACAGAGACAAAGTAGACAATAGAACAAGTGGGGGGCTGGATAGGATGGAGGGAAATATAGTCATTCTTTCACATTATGTCCATTGTGGAGATATTTTACATAACTACACATATACAACCTGTATTGAATTGCTTGTCTTTCCAGTGGGGTAGGTGACAAGGAAGGAAGGGAAGGAAAAGAAAGAATCTAGAATTTAAAGTTTTAAAAATCAAATGTTTAAAAAATGTATATATATATATATATATGTATATATATATATATATATATGTATATATAATTTATTATTTACATGCAACTGGGAAATAAGATATAGAGGCACTAGGGTAGGGAGATCCATCTTGCCCTACCCGGTGGGTAGGGGAAAGACAGGGAGAAAATTTGTAACTCAAAATCTTGTGGAAATGAATGATGTCAACTAAAAATAAACAAAAGTTAATTTTTTTAAAAAAGGAAAGGCTTCATGAAAAAGATTACTGAGTTCTATCTTAAAAGAGAAGAGGTACTCTATGAGACAGAGTGCATTCTACGCATGAAGGCAGGCAATACAAAAGCAAGGAAGTGGAAGATGGAGGATTGTGAATGAGGAATAGAGAGGACAGCCTGGAATGATTAGAGTCCTGGAGTTAAGGGTAATGTCCAACGAAACTGCAAAGATGGAATGTCGGGATCAGGTTGTGAAAGGAGGGATTTATATTTTATCCTGGTGGTTGGTTGTCCTTAGTTCTCAGAGGACCAAAATGACATCATTATGTTGGGGTCAAAGCACAATGTGTCCAACTATGGCTGATCGTACTAATTAATGTGAGCTTGGAAGGCTCTCCCACAGGTGGAGCACAAATGGTTCATATGAACATTTGGAGTGGAGATGTCTCTGAATTTGAACATTTCACATTTGAGTTTCTGTAATTCTGCTTTGCTCATAAAGTACAGTATCTTCTTTGAAGTAGGAATGCCACACTGAACACTCCTTTGCTGGTGTCTTCCATTCTCATAATTGAAATCAAAGTTCTTCAAAGAGACTTTTAGAGTGTCATTCTATCGCTTCTTCTCACCTCCATGTGAGTTCTCTGTGAAACAGTCTTTTAGACAAGCATATGTCTGGCCTTCAAACAACGTAGCCAGATCATTGGAGTTGTTCTCTCTGCTTGAGTTTGAATGCTTAGCGGTTTAGCTTGAGAAAGGACCTTAATGTCTGGTACCTTGTCCTGCCAGATGATCCTCAGAATTTTCCTAAGATGATTCAAATGGAAGCGATTAAGTTTCCTGGCATGGCACTGGCATACTGTCTAGGTTTTACAGGCATACAACAATGAGGTAAGCACAATGGCACTGTATACTTTCAGTCTAAAATCCCTTCTATTTCACACTTTCCTTTGGAGCCTTCCAAACACTGAGCTAATTCTAGCAATGCATGCATCAAATTAGTCATCTATGCGTACATTCCTGGAAAGTATATGGCCAAGATAAATGAACTTGTGCACAGCATTCAAAATTTCTCCATTTGATTTTAACCTAGAGACAACAGGAAGCCAGTGGAGTTGGCTGAGTGGAAAGTCTCATAGTGAAATCTATGCATACAATTACTTTGGCAACAGTTTTTTAGGATAGGTTGTAGTAGTGAGAAAGTTGAGGCAGGGACACCAATTAGGAAGCTGTTGAATTCTCTAGGCAAAAAATGATGAGAACTTGCTATTAATGAAAAGAAGGTGTTGGACTGGAGAGCTGTTGTGAAAATAAAAATGGCAAGATTCAGCAGTTGATTTTGTATATGGTGTGAGAAAGTGAGGAATCAAGAATTATGCCAGGATTATAAACTTTGGACAGGGCAAGGGTTCATATAAGGACTGGTTGAAGAATCTATACACACTTATTCTAGAGAAGACTTGAGAGGGATTGTCTTCAAAAGACCCAAAATGGCTATAACATGAAATTAAGTAGAGAGTAGAACTAGAAGAAACAGGTGAAAGTTTCAGGGCAATATATTTAGGTATAACATAAGGAAACAATGTCTAATAAATAGAGCTGTCCAAAAGTGGAATGGGTACCCTGGCCCTGGAGTCAGAAAGAACTAGGTTCAAATCCTGCCTCTCATATTTACTAGCTGCATTAGTATGGTCAAGTGATGAGATCTCCGAGTCTCAGTTTTCTCATCTGTAAAATAAAGTGGTTGTTTGTATGGCACTGTGAAAATAGCACCAGCTCTAGAGTCGGTCTTACACAGAATCACAGGACATGAGTTTAAATCCCACCTTAGCCCACTTGGGCCTCCATTTCCTGATGTGAAATGAAGGAGTTGGACAAGATAGCAGCCCTCTGATTTTATGACCTTGCAAAATTAATGAATCCCTCCCTTCTTCAAGAAGAGTGAGGGTAGTAAAGAGTTTTCAAGCAGACATGATCAAATCAAGACTGTTGGAGAAATTTTTGTTCAAGTATGGATTTGATGCGATAATAACAATATTATGCAAATGTCTGCAAAAACACTCTCATTTTATCTACATAACCCTGAGGTAGGTATCAATGGTATTGCCTCCATTTTACAACTGAGGAAACATGCAGAAAGGCTGTGACTTGCCCATGATTTGACAGGAAGTAAATAACTAAGGAAGGATCAGAACCCCAACCTTTTCTGGTTCAAGGTCCAACACTCATTCTAGCAGATGAAGCTATTTAGACAGCCTCTAAGATCTCTTCCAACTCTAAAACATTGATTCTCCAGGTGTTCTGAAAAGTGCTTTGGATATATTGAGAGGGAGAGGCCTCACCTACTTAGTACCAAACTTTAAAGTATCTCCTTTTTGCAAAGCCCTGAGATCAATAAGCTAAGGAGAAACAAGTATATAAAACTGATTCTTGCCTTCATGAAGCTTATAGTTTAGTAGTGGTTCAAGATACACAAAGAGATAATATCAAATATTTATAATAATGCCTCAAGGTGAAGCAAATTAGTAAAGCATGGTGAATAGAGGTTTAGCCTTGGAATCAGGAAAATCTGTTTTAGGTTCTTTCTGTAACACATATTGCTTGTGCAAATCTGGGCAAGTTATTATTTAATCTCTTAGCATCCCCAGTCAGAGGTCAGTATTAGTAGAGTGAGTTTCTTTACCAGGTATTCCAGTCACCAGTGAAATCAAGTATCTTGGTCCCAAAGAGGCTTCTGTGGTATGCCAAAAAGACTATTTTATGGAGAACTCATACAAGGCAAGCACTACATGATGGTCATTCTAAAAGTCTCTCTTAACAATTTTGGGATTGATTTGTGACATGGGAAATACTGCCACAGGACTGCCCGGCACAGCACGCCCTCCTCGGAGAGGGTGCTGGGCTCTAAGAGCAAAGCAGAATTGAAGTAGCTCCAAAAAAAAGTGAGATACACAAATTCAGAGAATCCACTCCAAATGTTCATATGGATTATTTGTCCAAGTTCAACTTGTCATAATCTTAGGGTTATTTTAAGTTTTATTCAAGTCAGCTTTCTTTCACCCTCATCAAGAGGCTTCTTAATTCTTCTTTACTTTCTGTTATCAGAGTGGTATTATCTATATATCTGAGATTGTTGGTATTTCCCCCAGCCACCTTAATTTTGGTTTTTGATTCATCCAGCCTAGACTTTCAAATGTGCATGATGTACTCTGCATATAAGTTAAATATAGCTTTGTAGTACTCCTTTCCCAATATTAAACCCATCATTTGTTCTATGGTCAGTTCTAGCTGTTATGTCTTGACCCACATACAGGTTCCTCAGGAGACGAGTGAAATGATCTGGTACTCCCATTTCTTTAAGGGCTTACCACATTTTGTTGTGATCAACACAGTCAGAGGCTTTAGTGTAGTCAATAAAACAGTAGATTTTTGTTTTCTGGAACTCCACTGCTTTCTCCATAATCCAGTGAATGTTGGCAACTTGGTCTCCAGTTCCTCTGACTCTCCAAAAACCAGCCTACTATTCTGGTAATTCTCTGTTCACATATTCTGAAACCTCGGTGAAGAATCTTTAGCATAACTTTGCTGACGTATGAAATTAGTGCAACTGTTCAGTAACCTGAACACTCTTTGGCATTACTCTTCTTTAGGATTGGAATATAAAATAATCTTTTCCAATCCAGCAACCACCAAGTTTTCCAAATTTGCTAGCATACTGAATGCAGCATCTTTTAGGATTTTAAATACCTCAGCTGAAGAATGAAATCAAGTGGGCCTTAGAAAGCACTTCCAATAATAAGGCTAGTGGAGGTGACAGAATTCTGGCAAACTGTTTAAGGAAGATTATTCTGGTTGCTGTTTAAAGATGGGATTGAAAGCAGTGAAAATTAAAGTTTCTAGGAGGCTGTAGCAATAACACAGATAGTTGGTGAAGAAGGCAATATCACTTTTTTGATCTTTAAGGACTTTGCATTGCTGATCTATAAGAAATGTTCAATTGTGAACCCAATCACCCCATACTGTAGCTTCCCCAAAAAACTGGGATGAAAATATGCAGCCACTGAAATTCTACTCGGACCATTTCTAAATTAAACACTTCTTCATAGTTACTGAGATAATTGCCCAAAGTAATGCATGAAGACAGTAAAAAGAAATCCTATTGCAGGACATCCCTCTCAGGATAGAATTTGCCCCTAAATGCAAAACAAAATAAACTCAAAGTTAACAAATGATGGACAGGTGTCTTCATTATACAGAACAAGATTTTGAAAATTACACTGTCAACTGCCAACATCAACATATCTTTCATTCAGAGCTTGAGAAAAGAGGCAAAATGAAAAAAAATAAAAATAAAAAAGACCCAAGCCATTTACCACAAGACTTAGTACTCCTTTCCCCAAAACTTCTCCTCTTTTAAAGCCTCACCACAATTTGAAAATTAGTTATTTTGGAAAAGATAAGTTTTACTAATAATTTAAGGGACTACATAAGGAATTAACCAAGCAAAATAGTTGAGTAGTCATGAACTTTTGGAATGCAGTTCAGTCCAAATATGAGACAAACCTTTAAAACATCCACTTAAAAGCTTTAGACAAACTTTTAGAACATCTGTTTAAGTCTTAAAGCTAGATATTAATGATAATTAATACATTCCCCCATTTCAATGTGTAAACACACAATTTGAATTGAATGAATCTTGGCTAATCTAGTTTTTTTTTCCCAAGGGACAGATGCTAATCAGAAGAGTTAACAATTGCAATTAGCTCTAACTAAAATGGCTTTTACACAAACCCTCAGTCCGTTTGCATTTCATCAAAAACCTCAGAACTCAGCTGAATCTACCAAGCAAGCTGAAGACAGAGTTGCACACTTCTTCCTATGGATCCAGCTAATAAACCTTGAAGATAACAAATGGCACTTAGACTATATACACTTTTACATTTAGAAGTGCTCTCCTTAAACCACTGCCTCCTACACAAAGTTGAAAGCATCTTGTTCTATGCAATGTGTAAATTGATGGAATTAGTGGGGAGACGGAAGTGTAAACTGTTGATTATCAGTTTTCCATACTCTCTCTAGCATAGAAGGAAGATTTCAGAATTTCAGCATCACCCAGAGCAGTAGTATTATGCAATACCTAGGCAAAGCCTCTGCAGTTCTTCTGTACAGGACACACCAGCAAGGTCTTCATAAGAACCTATTTTTACACAAGATTATCAAAGTTTCTGAGGCAATCCACCTCTTCTCCAGGCTAAGATTCAAGTCTATTACCTTATCTATATCTTCATGTATCCTGAATATTGGGGGTGAAAGTAATGGCATGATTCAACCCCTATTACTTAATTTTATTGAACACACTCACTGTTGGCTTCTTTGAAGGGAAAATACAAAATTGGGCAAAACAATGCAACAAACTGATTTTTAACAGGAGTATGTCCTGTTGCTTATAAATCACAAAACATTAACTGTGGCACTGATTGAATACAGAGCTACATTTGGAAGATTTAGATATAGGGGATGACAGCATGCACAGGTATGATAGGACTTCTCAAACTCTTCATTTTTGAGGGCAGGCCTGTGTGTGGCCTATAACATTTTAGGTATAGCCTGGAGCATTTTCAAATATTTGAGGCAAAAAGGAAAAACTTTTGATACTATTACTCCAAAGAATGGAAATTACTCCTCCCCAAGTGAAAAGAAAATTCACAAGGACACCCACAAAGGAATGTGAATAAGCACAGTGTAGGGACTTTCGTGTCCACTAATGTCTACTGGTCCTTAGTGCCTACTAATGTCACTAAGTGAACAAATAATTTCCTATATCTAGTAGATAAAAGTGTTGAACTGGGAATCCAAAAAAACCCTAGGTTCAAATGCTGCCTCAAATTCATAATAGTTGTGTGACCCTGGGCAAGTTGCTTTAATTACTCCCAGTTTCAGTTTTGTTATTTGGAAAATGGAGCTGGTACTCATAGTATTCACCTCATAAAGATGTTGTGAGGATCAAATGAGATCACATAAGTAAAACACTGTGAAAAACTTAAAAGTGGTACCTAATACAGCAATAATTATTATTCTCCTAGTAAAATCACAGTTTAGGGGATACAGGTGATATGGAACAATGAAATTCATATTTGCACAGATGACTTTTACTTAAATATCAACCTCACTCATCCAGGATAAGCTTAAAAACAAGACAAACTCCTGCCATCCAAACATCATCTGGACAATGACTCAAAAGCATTATAGGAGATCTTTTAAATGTTGCACTTCATTGGGCCATGAACATAGAATGAAATAGTATTTTAGGTACAATCTACATAGAAAGAGTTTTAAGTGTATGGACATGTAAATAGCAGTTATAATAAATATGGTTGTAGTTTGACAAGAATGCCATTTTTCTCAGCTATAGTCAAATTTGCCAAAGGCACTATCTTAATTCATTTCAAACAGAAGAGGAATGTGGATGATATTCTGGCTAATAATGTAATATTTTTTTCACATTTGTAGAAGTCAAACATAATTGAGAACAACCACTGAACATAATTCTCTTCTAGTACCATAGCAGCAACAGCGTATGAAGTTATACCAGCTAATACAAATTCCAGTTTTCCCATAATACCCCAAGATGTATCCCCAAAGAAATGAAATATAAGGGAACCATAAAAATTTAATTTTAATGATACAGAAATAGTATATAGTACATTCCTTTCCACAGCAGCACTTCATTCATCTCTAAAAAATTTAACAAAATTAAGGCTAAATCAGCGCAACCTGATAATAATGGGATATCCAATGATGTTCTTAAGAATGCTTTCATAAATAAAACATATTCTTCAAGCAAAAAAAGAAAAGTTTAACAAGATATCAAGAATGGAAAGCATACAATAAAGCATGTTTCTTTACACCAAACAATAAAAAACCCCCAAACAATTTGAAAATTACAAATGAAACCAAAAACCCCAACAACATAATGTAAAGGCTTTCAGAAGTTGGAATTATACAGTATTAGGCCATTTTGTATAATAAAGCCAACTGTCACCAGGGACACCTGTGTCTCCATGATACTCCTTTAGGGGAAAAAAAGTGCTTTAAATATCTGTATGTATGTACGTGTGTGTGTCTGTGTGTGTATATATATCCATAAATATCTCTATATATGTATGTGTGTATTAATACACACATACATATATAGATACTTATAGATATATATTAAATTCAAGTTAACTTTTTATATTAGTGGCTATTTGTTTTCTGAAACTCTGGTTGCTGAAGGTTAGGTCTTCAGCACTGAGTTTCTTTTCCTTACCTTATGCAGGCAAAAAAAAAAGAATTTATGCCTTCAACACCACAAAGGAAAAGGTGCCTCCCTGCTAAAGACAGGAAAACAAGAAATAAAATCCTTTCTCCTCTTCCCAAAGTAATATACGTAGTTTCTGCGCAACTTTTGTCTAAAAATATTTGCACTCTGGGTCAAGCTTATTTTCTACTTTTATTATCTTGTTTACAGCCACAAAAACAGGCCTTTAACAAGTCTACTGAATCCTTCCCTTTGCTCACCTGACAGGTGGTGATTTTAGAAAGTCTTCACTGGTTCCTATAAAACAAAATGTTTACCCCCCTCTTTTCCTCAGAATAATATTTATATTTTTTAAAATATCAAGGAAAATATTTATTTTCAGTAGCATGATTTACTTTCTGAAATCCTTTGCTCTGAATACACAAGAGTAATATCTATAACTGATGTAAGCCCTTGTTTACATTAAGTGCCTCTCATCACATACGTTTTCAAGAGTTTGTCTGCTATTTTATTAGCAAATGTTGGTTTCTTGTATTTTTTGTCTCAGCTCTGGGAATTTCATCATTTTTCTCATCAACAGAAAGGTGTAGATGTTTTGTCAATGTTACCATTCCCTAGAAAAACATATCCTATTCTATCCAACAAGAAAAAGCAAACTATTACCTCACAGTTTCCATGCATGACTGTACATTTTCACTTAGCAAGTAGCTGATAGTGTGCTGTCTCCAACTTTACATGGTAACTTTTCTCTTTATTTTTTTGGTCTTCAGAAACTATATTTTTCCAGAGATTTCAAATAGTGAGGGAAAAGCCCAGATACCACAACAAAAACTCATCTTAAAATATGGGAAGAAAACTGTTTGCATTTGGAAAGATATAGCCATAGTAACATTGTTTCCCAATGACCATAAATATCTGAGGGAAAGTCAGTTAAAATAGATGAAATTTATATTTTATGTAGCCTTGCACACAAATCACACAGCTCGTCCTATTGTTAACTCTTAATTATTCACATTAATACCAGGGACCATTAACAAAATAATATAAGACAACTCAATGTCAAAATTGTGGTGTAAATTTAAGGAGAGGTACCATATCTTATATTTCTTCTGAATTCTCCAGAGAGCTTAGCATAGAGTTAAGCAAATAATAATGGGTACTTAAAACTTATTTGATGATAACCATTAAGACTCAGCTAAAGCCTATTCCATATTACTGAAGATCTTGAACAACTTTACCCACCACTATCCAAAAGCAGAAAATCATATAGCTAAGCAGTGAGTGTTAAGATAAAGGTGAGTAGAGAGAGTAATGCCTGTATATAAGCTATATTCACTTAGATAATAAGATAACCAGCATTTGAAAAACTTTTTAAAGATTGAAGAACTGAATCTGACATAAAAAAAAAAAAAAGAGAGACTAGGGCAGGAAAAGGAGAAAGCTACACCACCACTTACGTACTACCACTGCCCTCTCTCTTTACCTTGCCCATCTGACAGTTTAGACACATTGGGTAAAAATAGAGAAAGGGAAGGAGAAAAATGGAAAGCAAAAGAGAAAGAGAGAGACAAGATGGATGGTACTTCTGGTTGGTTTTTTACTACCTTAAAAAAAATTTCAAGTCATCAAAAAAGAACCAGAGTACTGCTCTCTTTCATTCTCTCTACTACTAGTTTTAAGTGCTGCTGACAAAGGAAAACAGTAAATTAAAATCTCAGCATAACAAAAAATAAATAAATTATGGCTAAGAAACCTTGTACAGAAAAAATGTACCAAAAACTTCAATGGGAAACAATGCAAGCATTAAATCATCAGTTCCTTAAAAACTAACTAAAAATCTTTCCTCAATGACAGGTTTTGCTCAAGTTAGGCATCTTTAAAAAATTTCAAGGAAAGAATTATCTACTAGTTTCCTCTCATTAAAGGTCCAACTGGTGTTAAATATCAATAGTTATATCAAAAGATGGATATGAAATAAAGATAATGAAGATAAAAGATTTTACAATTCGAATCCTGACCTATCCTCTAGAGCAGCAGTTCTCAACCTGCAGGTCGCGAACCCTTTGGGGGTCGAACGACACTTTCACAGGGGTCGCCAAAGACCATCAGAAAACACATATTTCCGATGGTCTTTGGAACCAAGACACCACTCCTCGTCTCCAGGCAGGTCCACCCACATGCAGGTATGGCAACATACGAGTATTAAAAGGTCGCAGCATTAGGAAGGTTGAGAACTACTACTCTAGAGTAAGCAGTATGTTTTATAATTATGTTAATGACCTTAATTGAAAAAGTATTATATAAATTAAAGAATATGAAATCTGGAAGAGACCTTACAGGTCACCTTATTCCACTCCCTAATTTAGCAAATTAAGAAACTGAGGCCACAAGAAGTTACTGACTTGTCTATGGTCAAATAAATAGTAAAAAATCCAGGACTAGAACACAGATCTCCTGAGTCCTGGTGCAGTGATCTTTAAAACATATGGCACTTCCTCAAAATATTATTGAACAAATCTTAGCTTGTGAATACAGACTTGCTTTCCAATTTGTGACAGGAATTTTTTGTACACTGTTGTAGTTTTCAAAGTTAATTAATATTTTTAAAGGAATGATATGATTAAAGAAAAGAAAGTATTAAACTTTTTAAAAATTTCATTATTTGTAAAGATTTTAGCTATTTAGGCATTTTTATGATATTAAACACTGATATACAGTCATATGCTATAAGCATACAACCTCTCATCTTTCTGCATGGTTAGGAAGCTAGCCCAGAGACATCGATAGTATAAAATAATTTGAGACTACACATTCCACAACAATGAAATTCATTATCTATAGATAGAATCTACAATATCCAATTGCGGCATGTACACACAATGGATATTAACTATGAAAACATCAGGCTTTTTTTCTTAGTTTAGTCAGAAGTCAGGATGAAGCCAGTTGACAGTATGGTTTCACTGGATACAAAAAGATTCATAAGAAGCATTATCTCAGATGAAACTAATCTGAACTTAGTTTCTTAGCTATAATCCTGGATAGGTAAAGTTTTTAGTCATAGGCATTTAGATTTAAATATACTAAAAGGTTATGGGACCTAATATCTTTTTAGGAAAAATTTATCATATAACTTCATACACCAAATTTAATTTTTTTGGACTACATTTATGTAGGACTGGCTACTAAAAGCTAGTATTTGGTTCAACTTAACACCTGAACACTTTATTATAAATTTACTCTTCCCCATTCCACAAAAATGTTTATAAAGAAGTCTGAAAAAATAGATCAGTCAGCTGATATCTACTACTGTACATGAACAGCTTCATTTGTCAAATATTACTGCCCCAATCCCTCAAGACCATTACATCAGAAAAGACTTTTTTTTTTAGAAAACAGTTTCACACACTTAATCATAAAAAAAAGGAAAACAAACAAATCAACAATATTGTGGTAAAGGATAGGTATTTTCTGACAACAACTGCAGAAACACAAATTCAGGATTCCTGACATGCAAAACCTTGAACTAGATAGGAAAGAGTCAACAAAACAAATTCAGCAAAACAACTCTGATAACTGTGTTGAAATCAAGCCTCTTAATAAAACCAAATTATTTCTTTCTCAAGGCAACCATTAGCTACAAAGGAAAAAATTATTTGATATCCTTAGCCCAGTGTAATTCTCCAAGCACAGAGTCATGTGTGTCTGGTGATATTCTCAATGGACTAAGGAAGTTTTTAAAACTCTTACAATTCAATTTTTATATCTCAAAAATATTATATGATCAATGCACTTAACTTAAAGCTTCAGGTTTTAATAACTTCATTAGACTTCTTAAAAAACCAACACAAACATACTTTCTAGAGTGCAAAATGCTTCTTATTTAAATATTCAATAACATAAATGCAATTTGTTTTTCAATGCATTAATCCTTTCTTAAGGATTATCACCATGGAGGCATCCAATGCCGGCAATGGATGCTAATCAACAGCCAACTCAAGTAAAATGCAACAGTAAAAATTTTCATACAGTGTCTTCTCCTTTCCAGTTGACCATAACTATTTACTTGTACAAACTCATTGTTGGACTCTGATACATGCACATATATGCATCACAAAGAAGTCTTCGTGCACAGCCTTGGATTCTCCTAGAGTCTAGGGAATGCAGTTCTTCTAGAGACATTTTCAAGTACTCCCCAACTTCTGGGCAAGGGGTAACTTGAGGAATGTTAAAGCCATTCTGACCACCTATGAAAAATAGAAATATTTCTTTTCAGAGCTCATCCAACAAAAGTTCATCAAACAAAAATGTCTCAATTCTATCTGCTGCCATGTCAAACAAACCCAACATAAGAGTAAGGTCATTCTTTTTTTTTTCAAATCTAGTTTTAGGAGGTTCATTTTGAGACCTAAATGAAATTTATTATGCAGAAAATATGATTAAACTGCAGATAACTATTATGCTGTGAATGCTTTCAATTACCAAATCATCATATCAGCTAAGTGCAGCAAATGATTTAAAAATAATGGTTCCCCTGGATGTTATCAGAAAAACATGGAAAGACTTACATGAATTGATACAAGGAAAGTAAGCAGAATTAAGAGAACAACTGACACAGAACAGTAACACTGATAATTATCTATGAAAGACTTAGTAACTGATCAACACAATGATCCACCACAATTCCCAAAGACTCATGATGAAAAATACTCTCCACTTCCACCTGGAGAACTGAATGACTCAGAGTATAGATTGAAGTATGTTTTTTCCTTTATTTTTCTTGAGTTTTTTTTCGGGGGGAGGAAGAAGGGGTAGAACATGGCTAATGCAGAAACATCTTTTGCATGACTTCACAGGTATAATGGGTATCATATTTCTTGCCTTCTCAATACTCTAGTTTTAGGGAACTCACAAAAATAAACTGATTGTCAGAGTCCAAGGACAGATTGAAAATGAAGTTACGTGTTTGTTCTCTCCTTGGTCCCATACTACCTCCCAACTCTCAAAATAGGTATTTTACAATCCTATGATTAAGGATTTACTCTCAGAGAATTGAAAGCATCTGATTTAACTTTTGACAACTCTATGTTGCAAGTGAAATCTGTTGCTACCTTAAAAGTGCTCCAATTTCTTAGTTTCCTAAAAGATCTCTTGGCCTAACAGTGAAACCAAAATGGAAAAAAATAAGAACAAAGAAAAAGAAAATCTGTGGTTTCCTTCAGGAATAAGTGTAAACATCCAAGAATCTATGAAGCTTTTCCTGACTCCCCCCAGCTGCTAGCGTATTCTGTCCTCAAACTACCCGTGAATACTTCTGTATATATTATGCAAATATTTAGATATGTATATGTGGTCTCCCCCGTTAAAATGAAAGCTCTTCTAGGAGTTACAAAAGTGACTCTCACTTTCGTCTTTGTATCCCTAGTGTTTATAGCACAGTGCCCCCCAAATAGAGTAGGTGCTTGATGAATGCTTGTTGACTGATCATCTGATTCCAATTAGGAAGAACAGAAAGACCCTATGTATGATGCACATTTCCATAGCATACTCCCAAACCATAGAAAGGACTGCCAGATTAGGGCATACTAAGTAATGTGCACATATAATAATTCTGCTAAATATAAAGTTTTTCTGTTTGTTTTATGTGCAACTTAGGTAAGACTGATCTTAAATGAGTGTAGAATAGGAGGGTACTTATGAAGCAGCATAACTTGAAGAACTCCAAGAAAAGCCCTTTAGCCCCTAAATATTCTTCTCTCCTCACTGTCTTTGTCATCATGTGTAAAATCCTCATATTTCTTGCCTCTGCGTTTATGCTTAAAATGCAATTATATCTGGGAGAAAATACATTAATTTTTTATTACCATTATCATTTTCTTTAGCTCCTATTAGTTTACCTCATTAGCGATGGGGAACATGCTGATAAAATGGAACCTGAGACTTGCAAATTTTAATGCTGTGGCAAAGGGCCAGGTATAAAGCACTCAGAAGGAAGAATACAATGGGAAGTCCTGGGCAACCAGAAAGCAGCATAGAGAACACTGAGGTGCTCCCCTAACTATGGAACTCTATAAACAAAGTTTTGCCAACCTTCTCCCCATTAACTCTCATGGGTTGTTAACCTGTAATTTAGTGAGGCAGAGGAGCACAGTGGATAAAGAACTGGCCTCAGAATCAGAAACAGCTAGCTCCAAGTCCCCTCTAATATATACTGGCTATGTGACCATGGACAATTCATTTAACCTCTTAGTGCCCTAAACCAGAAGTGTCAAACAACACCCCCAAATATAGTCTGAACCAGAATAAAATAAAGCTCCTATCTGATTTTAATGCACTGATGAATTATTTAAAAAGAAATATATAAACATGTGATTTTCTAAGTCAATATGGGGCCTATAAGGTTTCTTATGTATGGTTTGGTGGTCTCTGTTTCTGTTTAAGTTTGACACCAGTATTCTGGGCAAACCTCTAAGACCACAGTTATAGAAAAGGCTGACCTGCACAAGTAGAAGTATTCTTATCTGGAAGTTCCCGATACCAATGAAATCACAAGTCCAGCCTATCCCTAGGATTTATAAAGGGCTCATTTGTAAAGACTTAAAAGAACTCTATTTTACTTTTGGTAGTTGCGAAGTTAGGCATGGTAAGGAGCAGCAGAGGGTGGAGTTAGTAGAGGCTGGAGAAAGAATAGGAAAGAATAGCAATAAAGGATAGAGACAGAGGGAAAGAATGTGAAAAGGAAGAAGTGCAGTAAAGAAAAGGAGACAAGAGGCTGGTGAAAGTAAAATTGAAATATTTCACTTTTGCCTAGGTCTAGTTCTGATCTCACAATCTTATATATCCTATATTCTAGAAGATGGTGTGTGAAGTACAAGTATACAAGTAGAAAAAGGTTATTTTGTACGAGAGGTGGGAAATTTGATAGCTTTTTAAAAATGCTATTCTTGGTTCCCTATGTTGAAGACTGAAATAGTAAGTAAAAGAAACAGGAGACAGAACCAGTAATCACAATTGTTTAGGACTATATCTACTTACTAATATATGAACAGCTTAATGTGTCAAATATCACTGCCCCAATTCCCCAAGACCAATACATCACAAGACAACAAATGTAGAAACATAAATCCAGAGGATTCCAGAAATGCAAAAACTTCTAATTTATGGATTTCTAATCCATTAGAAAGAAATTTCTAATTTTTAATCTATGGATTAGAAATGACTTAACTTCATAAAAAAAATATACAATAAAATTTAATGTACAAAACTACTGATTTTAATCTAGCTATGAGATTACTAATGTGTTTCAAGCTTCAGTAATGTGTCACTAAAATGGTGATACATCTATGGTATATACTATATAGTATAACCTAATAGAATCTCTTTATTCTAGGAGTTCTTAACTTGAGAGTCCATAAACTTATTGGAGTTTTTCAAATAACTGTTATTTCAGTATAACTGGGTTTTTTTGTAATTATTCAATGCATTTGAAAACATTCTGTGAAGGGGTTCATAGGCTTCTCCAGATTGCCAAAAGGGTCCATAACACACAAAAAAGGTTAAGAACCTCTATATTCTCTCTCAATGATCTCATTATCTCCCAATGGCTCTGCCCCTGTAGCCTCTCCATCTGATTAGCTGATTCCTCTCAGAGTCTCCAATTTAAGAATACCCAGGTTAACCACATCTTCATTCCTCTCTAGGCCATGCTCCTGACTCTCCAAAGGATTTTTTCTAAGATGCCAATAAACCTCTTTACCCTGAAGGTTATTCCACCCCTACAGACTACTTCTGACATTAGAAAAACCCTCCACCCTCATGGCCTCTCCTCTAACTAGGCATTTCCTCTCAGAACCTCTCATTTAAGGAAGATGCCCAAATCAACTATGTCTTCATTCCTCTCCAGATTGTACTCTTGACTCCCTAGACTTTCTCTACCATTGCCAACACCAGGTACCTTCATCTCCTATCAACCTCCTATCAACAACCTGTTCAGCTTCCTTTCATGTGTTACCATTCCCTATTTGAATGTAAGCTCCTTGGGGGTGAGGACTGTCTTTTTCCTTGTATTTTTATTTCCAGTGCTTAACTTAGCACAGAGCCTCACACATACCTGCTGACTTAATTTGACTTCAATTATTGCTACAAAGATAACTCCCAAATCTACATGTATTGTAGCCACTCAGACTTCACAACCTCAGAGTCATCCTTGATGACACCTTTTCCCAAAAGAAATTTCTCTCATATCCATCTAGTTCTTTCCACTCATATGGTTACCATTCTCCTGAATTAATTTCCTAGTCTCCTTATTCCCAGTCTTCCCTCTTTCAGATCCATCTTCCATACAACTGCCAAAATAACTTGGGTACAAAATCTGACTATATTGCTCCCCAACTCAAAAATCTTCAGTAGCTTCTTACTGCCACTCCTTTCTGCGCCCAGCACATAAATGCTTGTTGAACTGAACTGAGTTTCCCAGACTTATTTCACATAATTTCTCTCTATTAGCACTATATTCCAGGTAAATTAAACTAATTGCTATTTTCAAACACAGGATTCCATCCCATACCTTCACCAATCTATCCACAAGCATTCCATGTGTTACAAACTATTCAAGGTCCTGGAGATACAAAGACAAAAAGAATCAATCCTCACCTTCGAGGAGCTACCATTCCAATGGGAAAGACAATATATATATATATATATATATATATAAGGGTATGTTAAAAATAAATATAGGCAAAGACAAGATGGCAGAGTAAAGGGGGCAATTCATCCAAACTTTCTCAACATTCCCTTCCAAATAACTTAAAAATAACATGTCAAATAAATTTTGGGAGAGGCAAAGCCAACAAAAGATTGAAGTGAGACATTTTTTCCAACCCAAGACAACTTAGGATGTTGAAAAGAGAGGTCTATGTATGAATGAAATGGAATACTATTGTGCTATAAGAAATGAGGGGTAGATGGACTTCATAATAACCTGGAGAGACTTATATAAACTGATGCTGAGCGAGAAGAGAACCAGGAGAAATTTGTACACAATCACAGACACAACATATGTGTAACGACTAACTTCAATAGACTGGGCTCCTCTCAGCAATGTAAGGTTATAAGACAACTCCAAAAGACTCATGATTCAAAGAGATATCCACATCCAAAGAGAGATGTGGAGTCTGAATGCAGATTGAAACAAACTACTTGCCGTGTTTTGTTTTGTTTTGTTTCCTCTTTCCCACTGATCATTCCATCAGTTAAAATCCTTCTTTACAACCTGACTAATGATTAATGTGAAGATATGTGTAGATCCTATATTCACGTGCATCTTGCCATGATGGGGTGGGGAGGGGAGGAAAGGGAGGGGGAAAAAATCTGAAACTCAAGGGACTGTGGAACTGAACGTTGTAAACTAAAAGTAAATAAACCAATTTAATTTTTTAAATAAAAAGGTCTATGACACTGGGTGAGGGTCAGCGCATGCAGTGACAATACCAGCAGTGGGCCAGTACATGCAACTTCAGTTCTCAGTTCAGTGATAGCAAGGAGATCAGACAACTGGTCAGAAAGAGATTACAAAGGATCCTGAATTGACACAGAGAGTAGGACCAGGAGTTATCTAGCAACTCCACTATCCATATGAAGTTTGAGGTCACAGTCCAGGGCAGAGAAGAGCACTAATAGTTGTGGCTACATGGAAGTAAGGGCTCTTCCTGAGTAAAAGCCAGAACACAGACCAGAAGACCAGTGATTGTACTTCTCCCAGAATATCACCTTAAAAGCACCAAAAACACTGATTTCCAGAACTAGCTCTGAAAGCAGGAGTGCAAAAAACCCTGAAGCAAGAAACAGTGCTAGGTTGGAAAATGAGCAAACAAACAAAAAAGAAGCTGACCATAAACCACTGTAGTGGGAGGAAAAATTAAGACACAAACTCAAAGGACAACAATAATGTGAAAACAGCTATAAGCAAAGCCTCAAAAAGAAATGTAAATTGAAAACAAGTTCAACATGAATTCCTGGAAGAGTTTTAAAAAGCGACAGCAGTGGTATAGGAAAATTTGGGAAAAGAAATGAGAGTGATGCAAGAAAATTATGAAAAAGGAATTAACAGATTGGCAAAAGAGGCACAAAAAATACTGAAGAAATTAACACCTTAAAAAACTGAATTGGCCTAACGGTAAGAGGCACAAAAATTCACTGAATAAAAGAGCTCCTTAAAAAGCAAAATTGGTCATATAGGAAACAAAAGTTCACTGAAGAAAATAATTCCTTAAAAATTGGAAGTGGGACAAGGTTGGGGGCGGAGTCAAGATGGTGGCTTGGAAGCAGAAAAACTCTGTGAGCTCCCCCCATAACCACCCCAAATACCTACAAAATATGACTCGAAACAAATTTTAGAGCTGCAGAACCCACAAAGTGACAGAGAAACAAATCTTCTGCTGAAGGCAGTCCGGCAGATGGACAGGAAGGGTTCATCACAACATGCTGGGAGCCAAGCCGAGCCCAGCATGAACCCGCAGTTTTAGCCCCAGGGCGGCCCAACCAGCCTGGATGGAGCATTCGGGAGAGTGGATTACCAGCAGCTGTGGCAGTTTCCAGAATTATCAACCCATAAATGCCAAAGACAAAGAGAAAGGTCAGTGGAATTCAGCAGAATTTGGGGGGGGGGGGATGGAGGAGCAGGTCCAGCCCTCTGCCCCTGGAGCCAGAAGTAGCTGAAGCGGTGCCCTGCAGCCGCCTCCACATAGCAGCTCCCGGCCTGCAAATTGCAGGGGAGCTAAGCGAACCATTCAGAGGCTAAGTGAACTTGCCTTAACCTGCCTGGATCAGGACTGTGATCTTGGGTGGTGGTCCTGAGGTGCAAGACCAGTGAGCCAAAGCTGGTGGGAGCTGCAGAGACAGCAGCCTCCTAATAGCTCCGGCAGTTGCGAAAACCCCAGAAATTTGGGACAAAGCTTTCCCCTCTGGATGCAGAGTTCTACTGTGGCAAAAAGGATAAAAGCATGGAATGGGAGGAAGACAACACAGTCAGAACTTCTGCACCAAAAGCTTCCAAGAAAAATATAAACTGGGTACAGTCCACAGAGGAGCTTAAGAAGGATTTTGAAAACCAAATAAGAGAAGTGGAGGAAAAATTGAGGAGAGAAAAGAGAATGATGCAAGAAAATCATGAAAAGAGAGTCAACAACATGACTGAAGAAAATAACACCTTAAAAAACAGACTAATTCAAATGGCAAAAGAGGCCCAAAAAGCCAATGAGGAGAAGAATGTCTTAAAAAGCCAAATTTGCCAGATAGAAAAAGAATCTCAAAAGCTCACTGAAGAGAATAATTTCTTCAGAATTAGAGTGGAGCAAATGGAAGCTAATGACTTTATGAGAAATCAAGATACTATTAAACAGATCCAAACAAATGAAAAAATAGAAGGCAATG
>CM053585.1:226476047-226517722 GCA_028646515.1 Pseudochirops corinnae
GTGAAATTGAGAGGTAGGAGAGGAATAGAATGAGAGGAGACAGGGAGAGACAGAATGGGGTTAATCATCTCATATAGAAGAGGCAAGGGATTACTGTTACAATAGAGGGGAAGAACAGGAAGGCAAAAGGGAATGAGTTAACCTTATTCTCATTGAATTTGGCTTAGGGAAGGAATGGCATACACTCTAAATTGGGTATCTTGCTCTACAGGAGAATAGGAGGGAAGGAGATGACGGAGGGGAAGGCAGGTTGGGGGGGAGGGTTATTAGAAGCACACCTTCTGTAAAGGGACAGGGACAAAGTAGAGAATAGATCAAGTGGGGGCGGGATAGGAAGGAGGGAAATATAGTCGGTCTTTCACAATATGTCCATCGTGGAGACGTTCTGCATAACTACACAAGTACAGCCTGTATTGAATTGCTTGTCTTTTCAGTGGGAGTGGGTGATGAGGGAGGAAGGGAAAGCATCTAGAATTTAAAGTTCTAAAATCAAATGTTAAATATATATATAGGAGGAGGAGGAGGAGGAGGAGGAGTATCTACATGCAACTGGATAATAAGATATACAAGCACTGGGGCAGGGAGATCCATCTTGCCCTACTGGAAAGTCAGAGGGGTGATGAGGGAGGATATAGGAGACAGCAGATTGGGGGAGAGGACATACAGTAGGATTGCTGTTTTGGGGTGGTGGGTAGGGGAAAGATGGGTAGAAAATCTGTAACTCAAAATCTTGTGGAAATGAATGATGTAAACTAAAAATAAACAAAAGTTAATTTAAAAAAAAGAAAAGAAAAAAAGAAAAAAAATTTTTAATTGAAATCTTTCTGGCTCTTCTGTTCCAAGAAGCTGAAGTCAATAAAAGCATAGGCAATCCAGTCCAATATCCTTCTGCTCAATTCTGGGCCCAGCTCACTGTCTAGTCACAAAATCTAACCAAGGCATATCAACCTGAGGACCAGGCAGATATGTTGTCAACCCAATGGGATATCAGTTTGGACAACAGACATTCTTCATCCACTTGGTTATTACTGTGAAGATACTTAAGACTGACTTCTTTTATGTTCATTACTGTTTTCATTTAGAAGGCTCAGCAATGTTGCAAGGCTTGATGCTATCAGTATAAAACTGTCCCAAACAGGAGCATCTGGAATATCTCGCCATCTCTAGGGAATCTCTGTTCCATTGGCAATCTGCATTAGGCATCTTCCATGACTATGGCAAACACCTTTAGCAAGCATCACTACAGTACTGAATAAAGTTATCTTCATTGACACATATTTCAAGGAATCTCACATAATTTTGAAATATGTGTGTGTGAGATACCTCATTGGACAAGACCCTTTAAAACATTTCTACTGAATATTCTGTTTTATTCATCAAAATAGTCTGTTTTATTCAACAAAAAGCAGTGGGAATTTATATTCTATTTACTCTTTAGCACATTGAAAACTAATGTTAGAGTCACAGTATGGTCACCAATAAGGAAAAAAGTTTGGTATAGAAATCTTGACAGATCTTTTTTCTTTTTTTCTATTTTCCACTTCTTTACTGAACTTCTAGTTTCATCCTTAAATGCCCTTAGGGTGATTTCTTAGCTTAAATAAATTTGTCACCAAGTTTTAAGAAATGTGCTTTTTGTTCACTGCTTCTCACTGTTTTATGAAGCAATACTGTTCATAGTCTTCCATCATCATTCTTAAGATTTTACAACAAATTTATATTCTAAGCCATTGTTGGTTGTGACTGCCATACCTTTCTGCTTAGTAAGGAGTTCGAGTATTGTATATTTTGGCCTCCTAACTGTGGAGACTGATTTATATTTGTTAACTTCCTTAGAAAATAATGACAGTATGTATAAATCTGTCTTTTATCCATATCTCATTTTTGATGTCGACAGTTTGTTTACATAGGTCAAACTGGAGTTCCCTCAACTGTGTGACATATCTTCCAATTTTTATTCTTTATTCTAACAAGTCAGTGATCTGAGTGTACAGAGATAGCTTATTTATGAATGACTCCCACCTCTAATCCAACAAGCAATAATGATTCTTTTCCGTGTCATTAAAATATAATTTCACTTCAGATGTTATTTGATTTTTGACATATCTAGCATTTCTTGATTCTATTCTTAAAGTATTTACAACATAGAGACCAAAAATATTTTTTACCACTCTCCCTTAAGCACTGAAGTCAATGAGTATTAAAACATATCTTCATTTAATTCAGAGGGTCACATAGAGTTCTTTGTAGAATTTCTATCATCCTTAACAAATGTCATTACGTAAGCTGCAATTATTTTCATAATGATCTTTTCATAAATGCTTACCACAAGCACTACAATATGAGAAACCACTATGTCTCTTGTTGCCTTCAGGTACAATATAAAACCAACTCTACCAACTCCTTATTTGCCTTTCCTACGAGAAATTGTGAACTAGCCTTCCACTTATATGTGACTTCCTTGTCTTCTGATTTCTTTTATACTGAAAATGTCAAAAGAGACATGATTAAACAAGCTTGTCCAGTTTCTTCATTGGTTACCAGACAAGGATGTAACTTTTAGAGTGTCTGTAGCTAATTTAACATTAACAGACAAATTAAAAACTGTATGATTCTCAGAACCCCTATCTCTGTTCTCCATTATGCCACTATCCCTACAGAGTGGAGAAGAGCTACACAGGACTGACAGTCATTTTGGATTTTCTTTATTTTGTGGGACGCCATGGCCAAATAATTTATCACCAAGTAGCCAATCTACTGGTGATGACCCTCTGTGTATTTAACTAAGCTGGACCTCAGGAAGCAGATACAGTCTATTACCAAGACTACAGCCTAAGTATTTCAGGTATGGTAGAACCTTCCATACCTTGTGCTCTGCTGGCACAACTTCCAGAAACCAAGGGTCACTTCCATGCCATAATGAGGCACTGAAGTAGAATTCTGCAGAAGTAATAAGGTTAACAAAGAATTGCCTATAGAGACAATTATTGACAAATAAATCTCAATGTAAAAATTAATACTGTAATTGCATGAAAGAGTTAATTTACTAAAATTAGCAATTTATTCTTATCAAGAGAATTCATATGGACTACATGTTATAACTTATTTTTACACTTATCTCATTCTAAATGCAAAGATGTTAAAGTAGACTTCATGCATGTAAGCAGACAAGGCTACCACATTTCTCCCTCTTCTAGAAATATAAAAAAAAAGCATTTTAAAATTTTCCTAGTCTGAAGTCTTTCATCTGAAAGAGAAACCTTATTAGTCTTTCTTTAACTATCAATTACAAAAAAAGTCCTGCTCTCCTCTCTGATTAGCCCAGGAAAGACTTCTCCCTTGAGCTAAGTGGGGAAATCAATGAACAAGGGCAAGGGTCCCTTAACTAATCCACACTGGAAGAATTTAATTAGCAATCAGATGAAGATAAATAAGAAACTTCTGTCATTACATCAGTTTTTAGAAGTTGAGGTGGTATTGATCAGATGGAAAGGAGAAGCAATGAAGGGAGTGGTCAAAAAAGAACAAAATGATTTTAGGAAAACTATTCTCCAATGGGCATGCGGACAGGTAAACGATTCTGTTTGAAGAAGAAAACTGTAACAATTTTTACCTTTCCCTGAGTTCTATAACTATATTTTATTACACTATGAAATATTTCTTGTTCAAGAATTCTATAAATTGGGACTTGTATTTTATTAACTAATCTCATTCTCCTGGCCCAATTAAAAACAGTGAATAATCCAAAGGTTTTTTTTTTACATTTGATGTTAGAATGCATCATAGAGTGATTTAGGTTAGGGATTTCTCAGAAACGTGGTAGGGAAAAGGAGTTGCCAAAGCAAGGGAGAGAATGGTACAACATATTTACTTTCCCAACTCTAATGGCCTAGGCCAACACTAAAATTAATTTACATTCCCTGAGCACATACAAAGTAACAACAAAGAGAATTAAATTTGAAATATATTGGGCAGCAAAAGTCAGTGTAAGAATTAAAAAAAACACCTTTAAGTGATCATACTCACATACATACATACATAAATACATACATACACACACACACGTATCATTTTGACAGTTATAGGTAGTATTTGCCCATTCTAACAAATAAGAAGTTCTATATATCCCCATGTAGAAAAGAATAAAGAAGTTTTATAGGTCAAATAATATTACCAGTTCCAGTCCTGCTAATACTTCATTTAGTCCTGGTGGCTGACCAATCCAACGGATTACACCAAAGAAAGGAGGGTTATCTTTAACTTCAGCCAACGAGCCTACTTCAAGACCGTGTGAATTACTCGAGGGTACAGTCAAAGGTGGACTCTCCTGGACAGGAGAGTTGTTTAGCTCTCCCATCACTGACTGAACAGACAGAGACAGAGGACTATGCCCAATACTGCCATTGGTATTTGGCATCTTTGTCAAGCTAAATGGTAAAGAGTGAAATCTGTTCTCGGTTGAAGAGTTCATAGAAGGAGGTTGCAGAGGTGGTGAAGAATGTCCAAAATCTGGAGATATATCTGTCAGGGATTTTGCAGGGTCTTCAGCAACTATAAAAAATAAGTTACTCTTATTTAGAAAATCAACTTGAGTATTATATTTTTTCCTTATATCTTTAAAAAAAGTATTTTATATCTTCTATAATTGAATCTACTATATATAAAACATCTTATATACATTCAAATGAAATCAAAATAATTTACTATAATACTACTATATTGCAACCAAAACTCAAATGACTCCTTTGTATTAAAATAAAAATTTTAAAAGGGTTTCTTTGGTTGGGTTTGTTTAGAGAAAGAGAGAGAGAGAGTGTGTGTGAGTGTGTGTGTGTGTGTGTGTGTGTGTGTGTTAGGTTTGTTTAGAGAGAGAGAGAGTGTGTGTGTGTGTGTGTGTGTGTGTGTGTGTGTATGATTTCACACATTTTCTTCAACTTCATCCTCTTAAAAATGAAATTACCTTTCATGAATTTAACTATATTTGACCAAATTCTAACAGAAATAGGTTGGGGTAAGCTAAAGTACTCTACCACAAAGCAGAGAATTAACAACTCTAGTATAACATGGATAAACAAGGATTAAGATGAAGAATTGTTTGGTTGGGGTTTTTTTTGGTGTGGATCCATGATAAAATCATGGAAATCACAAAAGAATATGTCTTCCTTGAATTACTGGAACAATCACTTTGCTTTATTAAAATTTTTTGCCCGTGGAAAAGACCATTACATAGAAAAAGCATTAACAAATCTTATAAGAGAAAAAGAGATGAAAAAAAGAAATCAAAATCAAATTTATTCACATATGCTATTGATACACAATAATGTAATTGACTTGTTACAAAAGTATTCAAAATGTAGTGCTAAAAAGTAGCAAAATTAGAATAGTTAAAATGTATTTATAAAATGTCTTATAGGAAGGTTTTTGGTTCCTAATACTTGAACATGCAGAATGATCTTCCAAAAAAGAAATCTATGCCGATTTAAACTTTCAGCAGAATTACACATGGACACATATTTCAAAGTTTTTTTCTTCACAAACTCCTAAAGACAATCATAAATTATTTGCCACATAGGTCCCAATATTTCTAAAATGTAATTGCACTTTAAAATTGAGGTAATGCTAATTTAGATGATCCATGAATAAACTCATTTTATGATAGGACAGTAGGCACACACAAAGTAAAAAAAAAAAAAAGCCCTACACAAGAATTATAAAGGGACTCTCTCTCCAAGAAATGTCCTATAGCAGAGAAGAGCAATGCTCTTGGACCTACTAATTAAAATATGGCAGGTGGGCAGTAGGCATGAAATTTAATGCCTATAGAGAAGGGTAAGGAGGACTTCTCTGAAATGATGAGATAAATCTCCTAATATTGCAGAATGATAAATTACACCAGAAAACTAAGTTATTTCAGGAACAATAAGATCAAAATAATAGAGTTTGCTCATAGGATCATTGCTTGTGATTATATAATATCAACTGGACTAACACACTCACCTTATGAGCTAATCATGAATTATCAGTCTTGTATATAGTACCAATTTGTAGAGAATGTGATTTAGCTTAGACAATATTGCAAGATTTTACTGCATTTTTTAATGCTTATTTCAATAATCAAACTTTGTCTTCAGCTGAAATGTATGTACGTGTGTGTATTTCTTACTTATTCAGATTTTCATCTTCCCGAATAAATAAACCAAAAAAGAGGGAAAACAAAATTACTATTGAATACCTTAAAATACTGCCTTAATTAATTTCAAAAGTAATCCAAATCTAAGCCAGTATTTTTATTTTACAAATATTAATACAATGTTCATTGTGGCCAAGTCATTTTGTTTATGAAAAACTACATAAATTGAAAAAAATGAGGGGAAAAAATGTCACTCTATTTTCTGCCCTAATAATAAGCTAAAAGATGGACAGGATTACTAGAAGAAGAAAAAAACTATAAAAAATTCCAAATTACCTTCATCAATGTACCATGTATTTTTTGATTTGGTTTGTGGTTGAGAATAAACAGAACCACCATTTAAGGTGTAAAATAATTCAGATCTGCTTCTATTTCCAGGGTCTGAGGTAGATCCTATGGATCAAGAGAAGTTCCTTTTTAAAACTCCAAGATTTGGTGAAAGGAAAGAAAGAAAAAAAGCTACGCAGATCCACATGCACACAGAATCAACAACCAATTACACAATCAATAGATACACAAACACAACATTATTCTGCTGTTTTCAGTTTTAAAATTTTATTATCATTTTGGTAATGCCAAAAAGATTTGTATGCTCAAGTGTCAATATGGGAGAAGAGAGTTAAGAAAAACCTGGGCAGTATTATTTTGTAATCAAATTTGTTTTGTTTTGTTTTGCTTTTTGGAGGGGGGAAGGCAGGGCAATTGGGGTTAAGTGACTTGCCCAAGGTCACAAGGCTACTAAGTGTTAAGTTTCTAAGGCCACATTTGAACTCGGGTCCTACTGACTCCAGGGCCAGTGCTCTATTCACTGCTCCACCTAGCCACCCCCAAATTGTTTTTTAATAGTTCTTTTTTTTTTGCATACAATTCCTCACTGGACAAGTCAGCCTTTCCTAATATCAGGTGAAGAAACTAGGTCTATTATAATTTTACTTTAAAAGAGTTTCTTATTTACATAAAAACTTTATGCTTATCAATTTTTCTATAACCTATTTCATCATTATGGGTACATTAAAACAAAGAAAAGATTATAAAATTCCTTAGTTTCTTCATGCACTGAATGAAAAGCAGTACAATATTATACAAGGAATGCTGAAAAGATTTTATAGCCTAGTTCTGCCTGATTCCTATCCTGCAGAACATACCCCTGAGGAGTCAAAAGTAGGGAAATCTCCAGGATCTATTCAAAATCTGATTTTCTTTGATAAACCAGTCAATAATTATACAAAGTAGTTTCATTTTTGGTACTTTTAGAAGTCTGTCATTAGACCAACACAACTAAGCATTTATATAGATACAATTAAGATGTATGTGTACATATATACATATAGAGAGACTAGGTGGCTATCAAAGAGTAATGAACTGTCTGACCCAGAATACAAAAGTTTCATCTCCTTTCTGAATCACAGATCAGTCAATATCACATGGGATCCAAGATCATACAAGGTCCAACATACTTTGAAGCATTTTTATAGCCCAAAGTACTTTTACAGGATATTTTTCTCTACAGTTATAGCCTTATTTAGCTGATATACCCCATCTTAACCCATATTAAGAATCTCATGCAACTTTTCAATATTTTTAAAAGACTCAGCTAATTGACGTGTAACTAACACCCACCTACAATATTTAAGAGGTAATTTTTTAATGACACCTCCACAAATACACAATACACATACACATATAACAGCAATACAGGATAAAAGAGTTTCTGTGGGCAGTGGCTAGATGTGTTTGGGAAGAAAAAGGTCCACATATTCTGGAGGCCCAGAATTTTTCCTGTCCTATTGGTGGTTAATAAGGTTCATATGATTATCATTAAGATACTTTACCTTATGCAAAATAACACATCTGTGAATACTGCATACAAATAGAGCACTACGTAAGTGCATAAAGCACTATGTATGTGTATTACTACAAATAATAATTTTCAAACCACTGAATTTACTATTTCAAATTATATTCACAATGTTTTAAGTCAATTAAATTTAAGTCAATTAACTCAAAATTAGTCAATTTTCATTGACAGACCTTAAAACCTGATGCTCAAGCAACAGCTGTATCCCTTACTACCCGAAACCCAGGGACCATTTTCATCTGCTAAAAAGGCTCAAGTCAAAAATTTCATACAAAATTTTCTTCCATTACTAGAAATGTCAATGCATTGCTTATGAATAAGTAGCTCAATCCTGACCTCTGTTAGTCTCTAACATTAGAATCACATGTTAACATAAACTCTCATTCTATTAAAGCATACCTGTAGCCTTTGGTTTACTATGACTGGATAAACCTTTATCCCCACCACCTCTTGGCATAAACGCAAGTTTGGGAGGCCTTCTTTCTTGTGTCACACTATCTGAAACATTAGGTATGTTTTTCAAGTTTTCGATTTTAAGAAACAAAAACAGTAAAAATCAAGCAAAAGTTATTTCTAGAGCAGATCAAACATAAGTCAATATTTATATGCTCAATTTATATGGTCAATCTGTCACAAACTTACAATTTTGTGGATTCCACCAAAGATACAGAAAGTGACCTACCTTCAAAGTCTATCAGAAGAAGTTATAGTCAGAAGAAGCAACAGTTAATTCAGCCTAACTTTATTTTAAAGGTGAGGAAACAGATCACAGAGAAGGGAAGTCATTTGCTCAAATTTATACTACTACTAAAAGAAAAAAGTAAGGACCTCAACCCAGGTCTTCTGAATCTACATCCAGTGTTCCCTTCACTAAACCATGTTTTATCCTGAAGTTATACTGACACTCTGACTGAAAGATGGGGCCATGAATTCCAAACCCTCCATTTAAGGATGGGATCTCAGCTCAGACATCTCATTTCTCATCTGGCTGCACTACTTTTGGACTTGGTTGATTTCTCCACCATGCCCTGGAAAGTTCATTACTGGGAACTTTCAAGATCCCATCAGCCCTGATATTCTACCTTATTATCACTTTCCTGTTCTCTCTCCCTTTTTAGCTTCCTTTTGTATGTTGTCTTTCACCCTTTAGATGATAAGCTCCTTGAGGGCATGGACTGTCTTTCTTTTAGTTTAGCAAGTGCCTGGCACATAGCTTAATAAATGTTTGGAAAATGTTATTCCTACTCGAAATTTTTTAAAAAGCCAAAACTCATCCAGCTTAATAATGACATCATCTTCTCAAAGTTTAGAGATTTGTAAACATGCTCAGTCTGGTATTTAAGATTACAAATAAAAATTCATGCATAAGGATTTCAAAATTATTCAGAATTTAATTATGTGTGGTAAATATAGATATAAATTCAATATGTAAAACACAGAGGCATATGCACATAAGTTAGCAACCAAAGACAATAATAATTTTTTGTAGCAGATTTCCTAATGTAATTCTAAGAAACACCCATAAAATTTTACAAAGTCATATTTAGCACCAAGACTAGTACAGTATCATAAATTCCATTTTGAGTTAAGTATTCAATCTATTGAAAAGGGCTCTATATAAAAGCCAATATGGAAATATTGTGCCTGAAAAAAATCTATGTCACATTCCACAAGATGTATATAACACTTAAAAATCATACCTGATAAAGCTGTAAATCAGCCCAAATTGTATCGTCCATGGTAGGTTTTGGAAGATAGGAAAAAATGGGGAAAATTTACATTTTAACACAAGAAAAAGCCACTTGTAAAATGGGATAAAAGGAAATCATATTGTATTACTGAGCTCCAAGTAATAGCTGGTCATTTTTCCACTGATGAAAAAATACACATTTTAAAGTACCATACTGCATTTACGATAGTAATTAGCCTCAACTAGATGTTTGAATTTTTAAGTAAATTGCAGCATAGAGTATTTCTTTTAATTCACAAATTAAACTGGTAAATTATTACAAGTCTATGACAAATTAAAGATAAAAATGCTAAGTACACTATTAATTGATCAAATAAAGTAAAAAAGACATTTCCTTGGGTTCTCGCAATATAGTAAATGACACAGTGTATCACAGATCTTCAAGTGCAGAAAATTTCAGAAAGTCACAAGCTTCAAAATATACCAGGGAAATTGACTGAGAATAAATAATTCTCACTATTAAAGACAATTAACTGATGTAAAAGACTCCAAAAGCCAGTCAATTCCAAGTACATAACATATAAAACACATACATTATCTATTAACATACACAATTAAAAGTAATAATAGTAATTACCACAGTAATTGTTGTTATATTTTTCCCCTCTCCTTTCTATTGGCTGTCCCTATGGGAGCAGTGATAGCTCCTGTCTCAAAAGAGGACAAATACAGGTACAGCTCATACATCTGACATTTGATTCCCAAAGAAAGCACATATTCAACATTTATTAATGTAATGCCAAAGATCTGACAATTATTCTTTATATTAAAAAATAACATAGTAAAAAACAAAAGGCATTGGAGCAAAGTACACAACAGAAATATAAATGGTATACTGGGGAAGGGAATAGCAAAGAAATACAGTTAACTGCTACTGAAAACTCTTGGATGATTTAAATTTCAAATCAAGATGGAATAGAGAAAACTATACTGAGAGAAACACAGATGATGCAGAGTAGAAAATGCTTCAAATCTTTCTTCCATACTTGGAGTGTTCTATGCTGAGGAAAACACTATCAATTATACATGAGCTAACCTTCACATTTTGGTTGTCTTTTTCTTCCTTACAATATATACTAAAATTGGACAATTTCCTGAGACTTCTAGTGCCCTCAATATGTATTTATTTTTAAATTTTAAAAAAAAATCTAAGAAATTTAAACAATCTAGGCTAAGTTTAAAAAATCAGTTTTTCTCTCTCTTAGCAATAAAAAAATTCAGTCAAAAAATTATTATTTCCATAAGATACAGGAAAAAAAATAAAATTTGTTAGAAGCCTTTGAATATGTTTCTAAATTGGTTCAGAAAGCTCACAATCAATAATCTTAAAGAACAATACTGGATAAGAAATTTATAACTGTAAAGAACCTTAGAAAGTTCATCTAGTCCAGCCTTCATTTTACATACAATGAAAGTAAGGGAGTGATTTGCCTGAGGGCACATGGGTAGTAACAGAACTGGGATGTAAACTCAGATACTTTAACTTCAAACTTGGCACACCTTCTCCTAACTCATTCTACCTTATTAATTCAATTTACCAGTTACTATTAAAAATCTTAATAAAAGAAATATATATGCATATGTTACAAAAATACTACACTTTGGTTGAGATGAGTTTTAATGTCTCATTACTGGGATAACCTCAACATCCCACAAGATTTCATTGCACCTCATCACTATTCTCTCTGCCTCTCTGATTAGTGGCCATGAACTCCAAAATTCTGATTAAGGAGAAAAGAGTTCACTTCAGGCATCTCATTTCTCAGCTGGCTACATTACTTCTCTAATTTCTCCCAGGAAGCTCATTATGGGAATAACCTCATCATCTTGGAAGATCTCATGTACCTTGGTACTCCACCTCTGATAAATCTCCCAGCTCCTTATAGCTTCCTTTTATGTGTTGTCTTCTACCATTATAAGCTCCTTGAGGGTAGGGACTGTCTTTCTATTTTCCTATTTGGGTCCCTGGCACATAGAAGGTGATTAATGTTTACAGATTATTGTTTATTAACACGATCAAATAGCAGAGCTCCTAGAACTCAAGAGAAAATTGAATTTACACTTAAAATGGCACTCATTAAAAAACTTTTGCACTAATGATGAATCATTTTTCAGATTTCATTATTTAAACTCTTTTAATGTAGTGATATGTTTTGTTTTAACATGCATCTGTTTGGGAAGTCAGAAGCTTCCTTGAAGTTATTGAGCAAAGCCAGCACGACCAATTGTCAAGACACCTCCTAGAGGCCTCCTGGCTTTCCTGACTCCCTTCAAGTCTCTGCTAAAAAATCCAAGCTTCTACAGAAAGCCTTTCCCAATCCTGCCTTCTCTTAATTACTTATAATTTATCCTGTATGTTGCTTGTTTGCACATAACTGTTTACCTGTTGTCTCCCCTCCTTAGTGTCAACTCCCTGAGAACAGGAACTGTCTTTTGCCTTCAGTGTATCCCCAGTGCTTATCACAAAGCCTGGCACACAGCAAGTGCTTAATATGCTCCATGACTTGAAAAAAAAATGAAAATTCCCAACAAACCCTCTTACAGGGAAGTTTTATCAATAGCTCTTAGGAAATTTCAATAAATTATTTACAATTAAAGAAAGAATACGTCTTTGATGGTACATTACTAATACTGACATTGTTCTTGTCATAATTTTTTACTTCTCAATGACGTCTTTATTTATATGACTGTAATTTTATATGGTATTCTTTTGTCTTTGACATGGCTACTCTTTTTCAAAAGCCTGTTTCTTACATGTTTCTAATGTCTACCCATGGATAGAGAAAAAAGTTACTAGCCATAGAAAGGATAATAAGATAGGAAGGCCCTCCATCTTCCAGAGTTCATTAGAAAATAACTGGGACCTTGGGTCACCCTCAATTTTCGCATATGTAAAATCGAGAAAACAATAGCACTTACTACACTAAATTCTTGTGAGGATAAAAACCAAAGATTTTTCAAATGAAAAGTGCTTTACAAAACTAAAAATGCTATAAATGTTAGTTATAATTATATTACTGTATATCTTTCTGATTAGGTGACAATAGGACAACACATGAAAATATCCTCATTTATTTATGAACAGATCTCCTTTATGCTCACTCTAATTATCATACTAATAATGCTAGATCATGGATTTGATTCTCATGTGGCTTTGCTCCATGGCTACAGACTTGTGAACTAAACCTAGCCAGGTATCACAGAAATACATGCCATGGTCACAAGAGAGACAGGATAGATGAGAGTGAATGGATCAGAAAAAGTCCATTATCATTACCATAAAAATAACTCAGTTTGTATCTTACTAAGAGGGATTCTTCCTATTGCATCATTTTCCTACTAATGTAATAGTAGGCCAAAACAGCATAAATATGATCTTTATGAAATTAAAGATATTACCTGCTTTTGTATTTTGCACACTTGTTTTGAAAAAATCGTAAAGCATCCTTCTAGAATTTCTAAATGGACTTTTACAAAATGATTATAACATAGAAAATTATTAAAATAGAAGATCTAAATTTGACATTGCTGGATTAAATAACTTTTAAACACAAATGTTATCAGTGAAAAGATAAAATGCACGAGAAAGTTTTTGTCTAGTGCAAAAATCTTGTTCCTAAAGTACAGGAAAAGAATAGCCGAGATTCTAATAATTGGAATAAAAAAATGATTAAGAATTTAAATACATAAAAGTATTTCAAACTATAAAGCAAAAATGGGATACAGCAACCATTTGTCTCAAACCACCTATTAATTTTAATACACCTTCCTTTGTAACTTAAAAAACCTAGCAAAAAAGTACTGTAGTTTTTTTTAAGATCTTACCCATCTTTAAACTTCCTTAAATATTATTTGTCAACCCAGTATTAAAGGAATGATCAAATATTAGGAGTTGATCAATTTGTCCTAAAGCTACAGCTGAATAAAACTTAAGAATGATCTAATTCAGTTCCTGGATTTCATAAATGAGAAAACTGAGGCACAGAGAAGAAATGAAGAAGCAATTTAAAAGTTTGAGTGATGCCAAAAATAGCATTAGGGCCACTGGACTAAAAATTGTTTCAGCTTGCCTACCCAATGGGTGTTATTAATCATAGGAGAACTAGAAACAAAATGTCACCATAGGAACGGCTGCTTAGGAATAGGGATAGGTGCTGATCCTGAGGCTTCATTGGTATAGGGAACTCACACATAAAGTCTTTCTACCATTGCAGGTCATCAGCTTCTCTGCAACTTACAATTTTAAAGAGTTATTAGCCAGGGTATTGAGACCTGTCCAGGGTCACACGGACAGTAAATGTGGCTAAAAGAACAATTTGTGTAACCTTCAAATCTTTCCATGCCAAGGACATCCATAGGCTCTCACTGGCTAAAACTCCAAGTCGCTACTTGCAGGGTTTGTCATCAATTACAACTCAACTATTTTTTATTCATGAACAACATGATACACCTCAACAAATATTCTCAACCTCTGATTTTACACTAACATTAAAGATAACATTCTACACAATAGAAACGCAAAAAGCAAGATTAAGACTTGTTTAATATTTTTATGATTAGACATTTGATATGCCCAGAGTACCTCAGACCTGACCCAGAGAGGATAAGTACTAGGGTAAAAGAATTTGCCATAAAAATTGCTTCCTTCATTCCATTATCCTCACCCCTTCCTCCCACTAGCAGAGAGAGAAAGAGGGCCAAAAGTTGGGCTCTTTATGATTTACAAAAAGTGTAAGTCTAAAATCCTTGTAGAAATATGGAGAATTAAACATAATATAACAGGAGTATAAGCAAAGATGAATGATAAAGGTATACATCCTACCTGGTATTTCTAAAAAGTAAAAACAGTATTTGTCATTTGTTTTCTGATAACAAAGAAAAACTTCCTGTGCAATTTAGTACTGTAATAAAAAACAAAAGCTAAAGCACATGGTAATTGGAAAGCTACAATAAGGTTTGAGGCTTCAAATATAAAGGCTGTTTCGTAAATATATAAAACATACCTGGGATGATATCATTGATATGCAACAGAAGTGTACTTTCAACACTTGCAAAACTACAGAGTTGTATTCCATTGAATCTTCCATCCCAATTTCCAATAGGATTATCCTGGAAATAAAAAATAAAAACATACTAAAAACTCTTCCTATTTGAAAAAAAATGCTAAATACAGAAATTTACATTTTCAGTTTTATGTTATCATAGAAATTTTTCTTTAAATAAGTTCATCTTTCGGGTTTAAGGGAAAAACTGATAAAACATGAAAAGCTTTTATAAAAGGACTATCAATACACTTTAAAAAATGTAATCCAAGAACTGTTGTAGTAAATTCATAGGGCAAGGTATCTAAATTTTTCTTCACATTTTACTGTACAACAGTATATTTCTGCATAACCATGTTCTCCTTCCACATATAACAACATTAACATCAATCTATGCAAAATTTGTTTCCAAAATTAGTTTTCTCCCCTCCTCTAGAAAAAACTCTGTGATTAAAACTTTTCATATTCTGATCACTTGTTAACATTGTTTTAGTACTTTTAAACATTTTAAATTTAAATACTTAAATTTAAACATAAAATCTGTATTTTAATATTCAATATACAACATATATAATAGCTTAAAAATATGAGAAAGCACAGACGTTTTAAGATTTGTACCTGTTGGAAGGACTGATGAAATCATATGTCTATTAAAGCAATAGTATGTCTTATTCTACATTTGGGGGGTATAATACTTTGAAACAATTCTATCATTTGATATATTTCAGCTTTCCTTCCCCAAATAGTGAATAAGTTCCTCCTAGGGTGGATGCTTATCTTATATATAACTCCATACCTAGGACAGTGCCTTGAATATAATAAATATATAATAAATGCTTATTTACTATTATTTATAATACAGTACACTCAGAATCAATTGATTATAAAACCAGAAAGACTTGGAAAGAACAAGATCTTCCTTTTGTCCATCAAGAACTATGCCAGGAGGCTAAGCCAAGAAGGCAGAATAAAAGCAGGAACTTGCTTGAGCTCTACCCCCAAACACCTCCAAATACCTGTAAAAAAATGACTAAACAAATTTTAGAGTTACAGAACCCATAAAATGACAGAGTGAATCACATCTCTACATCTCTAGATGAAGACAGCCTAGCAGGTCGACAGGAAGGGTTTATAGCACCAGGGTAGGAGCAGAGTACAATCCCGCGTAGGCTGTGCTGGCACAGACTGGGCTGGAAGCCTCAGGGGACTGAATCACCAGCAGCTATGGTAGTTTCCATACTTCTTAACCCACAAACGCCAAAGGCAAAGTAGAAGGTCAGTGGTGAAACTCTGTTGGACCTGGGTGAGAGAAGAGCGCAGTCCAGCCCCAGCCCTGGGGTGGCAGAGGTAGTGGTGGCAGTAGCAGCAGCAGTGGCTACTTCCAGAGCTCCTGGCCCATAGATGGTGGGGGGATCAAGCAGCTGATCAGTGAACAATTGCAGGGATCTCTTGGCTGGCGCTGAGGCAGGATTCTCTTGCTTTGCCCTGCCTGGATTTAGATAACAGTCTTGAGTGGCAGTCCTGGGGTTAGGAGGAGTGCTGGTGTGGCGGAGCTTGTGGCAACTGCAGAGAGGGAGTCCTCCTCACAGTTCTGAGGCAGAAAAGAGTGCCTATGGTCACTCACAGACCACACCGTGGGACAGGAGAGGAGTAAACACCTCACCTTTGATAATACCACCTTAGAAGAACTGAAAATTCATAGGTGCCTATAAGTAGCTCTGACAACAGCTGTGCAAAACCCCAGAAAGTTAGGACAGAGCACTATCCACTCTGGAAACTGAGGTCTACCTTGGCAAAGAGTTCAAAAGTCAAGTAACTGGCTGGGAAAATGAGCAAACAGAGGGGAAAAAATCAGACTATAGAATCTTACTTTGGTGACAAAGAAGATCAAAAGATACAAGCAGAAGAAGACAACAAAGTCAAAACTCCTCTATCAAAAGCCTCCAAGAAAAATACGAATTGGCTGCAAGCCATGGAGGAGTCAAAAAGGATTTTGAAAATCAAGTAAGAGAAGTAGAGGAAAAATTGGGAAGAGAAATGAGAGTGATGCAAGAAAATCATGAAAAAGGAGGCCCAAAAAAATACTGAAGAAAATAATACCTTAAAAAATAGACTAATCCAAATGGCAAAAAGAGCTCCAAAAAACCAATGAGAAGAAGAATGCCTTAAAAAGCAGCATTAGCCAAATGGAAAAGAAGGTTCAAAAGCTCACCAAAGAAAATAATTCCTTAAAAATTAGAATGGAGCAAATGGAAGCTAATGACTTTATGAGAAATCAATATACTATAAAACAGAACCAAAAGAATGAAAAAATGAAATAAAAAAATTGAAGACAATGTGAAATATCTTACTGGAAAAACTACTGACCTGGAAAATTGATTCTGGAGAGATAATTTTAAAATTATTGCGCTACCTGAAATGATCAAAAAAAGAGCCTAGACATCATCTTTCAAGAAATTATCAAGGAAAACTGCCTGAGGGCAAAATAGAAATTGAAAGAGTCCACCTTAAAAGGAATCTGGAAAGAAAAACTCCTAGGAATATTCTAGCCAAATTCCAGAGTTCCCAGGTCAAAGAGAAAATATTGCAAGCAGCCAGAAAGAAAAACTTCGAGTATTGTAGAAAGATAACACAAGATTGAGCAGCTCCTACATTAAGGGATTGGAGGGCTTGGAATATAATATTCTAGAGGTCAAAGGAGCTAGGATTAAAACCAAGAATCATCTACCCAACAAAACTGAGTATAATACTTCAGGGGAAAATATGGATATTCAATGAAATAGAGGACTTTCAAGCATTTCTGATGAAAAGACCAGAATTGAACAGAAAATCTGACTTTCAAATACAAGAATCAAGAGAAGCATGAGAAGGTAAATAGGAAAGATAAACCATAAGAGACTTATTAAAGTTGAACTGTTTATATTCCAACATGGAAAGATGATATTTGTAACTCATGAGACTTTTTTCAGTATTAGGGTAGCTGAAGAGAACATATATATGTATATATGTATATACAGAGGGTACAGGGTGAATTGAATATGAAGGGATGATTTCTAAAAAATAAAATTAAGAGGTGAGAGAGGAACCTAATGGGAGAAGGAAAAAGGAAGAAATAGAATAGGATAAATTATCTCACATAAAAGAGGCAAGAGAAAACTATTACAATGGAGTGGAAGAGCAGGGAGGTGAAAAGGAATGAGTCAACCTTACTCTCATTGGATTTGGCATAAGTAGGAAATAACATACACACTCAACTGGGTATCTTACTCTGCAGGAAAGTAGGGGAGAAGGGGATAAGAGGGGGGAATGATAGAAGGGAGGGCAGATTGGGGGAGGGAATAATCAGAAGCAACTATTTTTGAAAAGGGACAAGGTCAAAGGAGAAAACAAAATAAATGGGGGGCAGGATAGGATGGAGAGAAATAGTCTTTTACAATTTGACTACTATGGAAATGTTTTGCATAACTACACATGTATAACATATACTGAATTGCTTGTCTTCTCAACGTGTGTGGGTAAGGAAGAAGGTAGAGAATCCAGAACTCAAAGTTTTAAAAACAAATGTTAAAAATTGTTTTTACATATAAACAGGAAATAAGATGTATAGGCAATAGGGAATAGAAACCTATCTTGCCGTACAAGAAAGTAAGGGGGAAGGAGGTAAAGGGGGGGGGGGGTCAGATGGGGGGAAATATAAAGGAGGGCAGACTGGGGGAAGAGGCAATCAGTACACATGCCATCTTGGGGTGGGGGGTAGGGGAGAGATAAGGAGAAAATTTGAAACTCAAAATCTTGTGGAAAATGAATGTTGAAAATTAAAAATAAATAAATAAATTCTGGAAGAAAAAAAAAAACTATGTCTAAACTACCAAGTCAGATTTTCTGAAATAAAAATATAAAAAGTAAAGACTCTATAGCCTCTCATTCAGGGGTTTAATATTTCCATATTAAATTCTTTCTTATGTCTAACAAATTCTCCATGCTCAACCTCAAATCCTTTTCCCCCTTTTAGTATAAAGTAGAGATGAAGAACAGGTCTCATTTATACCAAAAAGCTAAAAGCAAGCTTTTAGCCTTCTTTCTTCCTCCTAAGTAATGCTACAGGTAAAACTAAATTTTCCATGTAGGAATGTATTAGTTGTTCTGATTACCAGTTAATTTCTTTATTACTCTTACCTCAAAACAACAGCAATATTCAAAATTACCTCTTCTAAAGTGTTCTTATATTACATTTTCTCATATTCAAAAGCAAATTCTATGTAAATAAACCAACGACACTTTTCATTAAAGCCAAATCTTAACCCAAAAAATGCCTCAATAACAGATAACAAACACAGGATTACACTCTTGGATTATAAGTGAAAGAAAACAATGTAATATGAAGAGCTAGGCATAAAGTTATTTTTAAAAATTAAAGTAAAAGCATTAATCAATGTCACAAACTAGGTAGAATGGACTCTTATTACATAACCTACATTTCTGACTTCTTTCAATATTCAAATTCCCCAAAGTCAGTCACGCTCAGAAAACACTTTTAAAACTATACCCTATGAATATTCCACCTTAAACATTCAATAGGCAGCTTTCTAGTTGATTTAATAAGCAACCTGGACATTCTACTAATACACATTCAAACCCCCCAAAAAAATCAAACCTTAGAGTTTCTTACCATGTCAACTCCAACAAAGTATCCTAAATTCTCTTTTCCTGGCAAGACATCACAGAATATAACTGTTCCAGATTCTATACTTTCTCCAACCTTCAAAGAAACTCTGGAGTTTATTTCCAAAGGAGGAAGTTCAACCTGCATCATATCAACTGGGCCTGCATAATCACTTTCCAATGCATTGTCATCATCTTCTATAAGCTCTAATTTGTCCAAAGCCACAAAGACACCACAATCTTCATCACATCGAAAAAGCTGTTTCCCTTGGTAAACTCCATCAGTGAAACCTTGACCACGACCTTCTTCCTAGATTTAAAGAGAGAAAAAAATCACTACAGGCAATATTAGAGATAATTTTAGAAAAGACCAAATGCAAGTGGTAAAAATATGCAACAATTTTGTCTAAAGCTCAGTTACCTGACTGAAGGCATAAAGCCTGTCTATAGATAAAAAATAAAGTAAAAGTTATAATTCAATGCATTTATGTATGAATGGATGAATTATTTCATAGTTTTGACAGTATCAAAAGAACTAATCAGTATCAGTGAAGAAACATTCCTTTTCTAATCATTTTTTTAAACAACTAACAGGTAAATATAAATGATTCAATTCAAAAAATGGTAAAAATGCAAAGCTCATGCAGTTGAAAAGCATAAATGGCATTTAGCTTTGTAAGATGATACCCTTACAAATAAATGTATTACATATCTGGCATATTTTAATAACCATGTTTACATGTATATAAAATCAGTTTTTAAAGTGTTTTCATGTACATTACCTCCCTTAATCTTCAAAACTAGCACATGAGAAGGGTAGGTATTACTAAATTTATTTTACAGATGAAGAATCCAAAGAGTGGGAAATTAAGTGGTTTATCCAAGCTCATTCAGCTAATGAGAGGAGGAACTGGGATTAAAATCTAGCTTTTCTGAGTCAATTCAGTACCCTTTCTGTATCATGCTGTTTCTCTGCCTTCCTATAAGAAATGATTTAAAGATGATTTTCCCAGATAGTCCCAGGTGGGACAACTATTGGCTACTATAGCTCATAGAAAAGAGTTTTGTACAGATTATCCCTTTATGCCAGCTCATATGTAGTAGTAGTAGTAGTACTAGTACTAGTAGTACTAGTACTAGTAGTACTTATTGTTGTAGTAACAAAATCTAGCATTTATATAGCACTTACTACATGCTAGGAATTGTGCTCTCTTTTTAAACATTATTCATCTGATGCGAGCCTGAGAGGTAGGTAGTTATTGTTCCCATTTTACATTTCAGGAAACTGAAGTAAACAGCCGCTAAGTGATTTGCCCAGGGTCACATGGCTATTAAGGGTTATATTTGAACTCAGATCTTCCTGACTTATAGAACTTCTATATGATTTATATATAACAAGCAAGAACAGTATCTGAGAAACACATCAATAATTCATCTTAATACATTTAGGAATTTGTTTTAATTGATCAATTAGTTTGCAAGTCTGGTATAGTTTTACTAGAATTCATTTTTTTTAATGGGCAAATATATGAGAAATTTCAGAGACAAAATTTTAACTACTGTTGTTTAACTGCATTCTCTATTGTAGCTTTAAAGTAAATCATTCTGGAACGTCCAATATAGCATTATATTTTTGGTCCCCACAATCAGGCCCTAAAAAAGTTCAATATATCCCTAGGGGAAAACATACAAACCTAAAGAAGAGTGACAATTAAAATACAAAAGTCTTGTGAAAAATCTTATTTTATTTTTAACTATATACTTTTCCCCTTCACCAACCTTCCCCCATCAAAAACAAAAAACAAAACACACTGCACATTTCCAAAATTGCTTGTCACACTTACCAGCAACTCTACTCCAAAGAATATTCCCGACACTGTCCTCTCCGTTAACAAGGGTCCTCTGAAGCGTACAACTCCAGGAAACTTTTCTTCCCCAGATCTCAGCTGTACTTTCACAGGGCATCCCACATCTATTTGGAGGCCTTTACTTAATCTGCTTCTGTTTTTAAACAGACTGTATCTTTCTTCACAATTAGTAATTGCCAAAAGCAATTCTGTGAATTTTTCATTTATTTCTACTACATCCTTCTCATCCACAAATAGGACTGCACGTGGCTGCTCCAAAATTTTTAAGCCAATATGATTTTTCTTGCCTTTAGAAAGAGGAATTCTCGCATGCCCCAAAGAACGATCTTGAATATATTGTCCTATACTCCCTTTTGGTACTTTAAGAATCTTTTGTGTTTGTTTGTCTGAAACACTGCATTCTTGAAGAAGCAAATAAAAAATCCGTTCTTCCAAATAGGGTGAAGTAACTTTTTCTTGGCTCCATAAGCCTGAATTCATTGTGATTCTAAGTTTGAAAGATTAATTCAAGAAAAAGGAATCACTAACATATTTGAAGTAAAATGCCTCCCCCTTCCCCCAAAAAAGAAAAAGACAGCTTCACTAGTAGTCTCAAGCTTTGTTTTTAGCAAACTGATGTCCATTTTCTAAAACTATCTCAAATCAAAAAGCCTAGAGGACAAGCAAAAAGAAATTTTTAACTTTTTTCAACATAAATTATGATAAAAGTTATATCACTTTTTATTATGATTATGAACATGTGTGTACTTGAAGTTATCCTAGGAATATTTCAAACATATCCAGGAACAAAAGGATTTGTACATATGTGTTACAAATACATGCATACGTCCCAATACATAGGCACAGGGCACAGTCATATACATTGAATATGTAAGTATAATTTGTGATTTTAAATAACCAACTCAGGAAATGTGTCATACCTTAGGCAACATCAAGTGGGCTAAAAGCTAGAATGGTAGTACTTACAAACAAGTTCAATTTGTAAAATTCAAAGATGATGAAAAAATCTTGAAATCTTAAAATTTACATAGAAATTTTTTAAATTTTTATTAACATAATCATCAAATTCTCTAAGTTTTAAAATAAGAAAACACTTAACTCTCTTAAGCCCTATTAAGAGTAAAATGATTTATTTTAACATGAAACCTGTAAAAGGTTCATACACTTTTTTAAAAAAGTGACATCTATGCTCTATAAACTTTCTTTGTAATTGATAGCTACTATTACTATATATACTGGTTCAACATTTTGTAATTTTTATATGCATGTGGATGTACAGGAAGAGAAAAGGAGCACACATATCATCTTGTCAGGGAATTCACTTTCTAAAAATCAAAGAGTTTGACCTGGAAAGGATATTATCTCCATTCAATTTAACTCCTGTCCTACTCTCTGAGGAAACTGAAGCCCCAAAAGGTGATTTGACTTACCAATGATCACATGGCTCTTACTTCACATATCCTGAACTAACCACAATTAATTTTTCAGTACGTCATGTTTTGGTCAATGGAACACTTCACCTCTGAATCATTAGTATCATTTCTCTATTGTTAAAACATTTTACGCCTAAACTTTTTTTTTCTATTTTCTAATAACTACGGAACTAATTTATATCATAAAAGGCATACTGGAAACTGTAAAAATATATAGTCTCATTACTATTTTATTAGGGGCTTAATACCTAGAACACTTTTAATAGATCAAATTCATTGGCTCTGATAAGAAAAACAGCATCTGTGTACATCCTCTTTATGATAAAGAGGTTGTTCAACTCCTAAAAAATAACAATAACAACAGCTAACCTACAACTGTGCCAAGCACTGTGTTAAAACTCTCTATAAATATCATCTCATTTGACCCTTATGACAACCCTGAGAGGTAGATGTTATTATTATCCTCAATTTACAGATGAGAAAACTGAGGAAAACAGAAGATAAGTGACTTGCCCAAGATCACACAGTTAGAAACCATCTGAGGCCAAATCTGAATTTAGGTCATCCTGATTCTAGGCCTTGATCTCTACTCTTTTCCACTTAGAATAATATAAATGGGAATGAGTTCATATTAGAGCAGATGTTGGCAAATATGTATGCATATGTACACATGTATAAAGCATTATCAAGAAAGGCTAAGGTCTCTTCTAGGTATTTTTAAGCAAAATTTAGGTTTTGGTAACTATAAGACCTGCGCACTTTAATGAACATATGAACTAGGAAGAAAATTCTAAGAATACAGAAATCCAGTAATTTTGGCAAAACACTACTTATAACTTTGGAACTATGGTATGATAGAGTAATATATTAATTACATGCTACAAATAATGTATTAATTAATTTCATGCCTTCCTTGCCTGAAAGATGGAAACAAGCAGAATAACAGGCAACATTGAGAGCTTTGGAAACTAAGAGTTTCAGGAGTAGAAGTGATAGTTGCCACTAATATTACAGAATTATTCAAAGCAATGCTAATGAAAATTGCACTAAAGTTAGGTTTAAATTTGAAAGAAAATTATTTACTGAATGTCTACCATGTTCTTGGCACTGTACGTAACATAGTGGAAAATACACAGTCCAAGCTGTCATATGCATATAAAAATTGTCTTTGGACATACCCACATTTAATACCAAGACAACTGATGATAATATGCCCTTTTCTAAGTTTCAGATCAGTTGGAGATCTGCTTCACCAGAAGCAGTTTCCTCACCAATGAAATCATAAGCCTGTACAAAAAAAAACCTCTCAAAGGACTAATCTCAAAGGACTAAATTATTAGGACTATATTTGTAAATATAGTCTAACTATCTCATTACAGAAATATAGTAAATTCTTATTTCTCCAGTATCAGAAATTGTAAAGCTCTAATTGAATATTGTAATATGTATACTGAGAATGAGGAATAGAGACTGGACTTGTGATTTCACTGATATAGGGAACTCTAGAGTGGAGAAACTCCTCCTAGCAACACAGATCTGCATCTTCTCTGCAATTTATAGTCTTAAGAATTTCCTCGAGCAATAAAAGGTGAAGTGATTCTCCAGGGTCACATAGGCAATATGCATATATGTATCAGAGATGGAGCTCAAACCCAAGTGGTCTTCCTGGATCCAAGGTCAGCTATCTATCCATTATATCACAACTGCGTCTCAGATTGAGAGTTATCATATATCATACTCAAATTACCAGTTTCTAAGGAGTTAATACTTAAAATATTCACTACATTAAAAAGAACTAATCTTTGAAGGTTCAGAATATACCTCTGGATAAAGTTTACTCCTATCTCCTCACTTCCACTTTCAGACTCCTTTCTACTGTATCTACCTCTCAACTTTCCCCCTTCAAGCTCACTCCATCCATCCATTTATCTGTCAATCAGTACAAATCTTTGTTGCTAAACTCTACTGATCTACAGGTCATTTTTCCTCCTTTCTCGACAAGGTTTTTCCTCCTTTCTCGAAGAGGGCACATTCTTCCTCAGTACCACAACTTTAAACTTGTAGACTTTGATAACTTTTTAAATTATTTTCTTTTTTAAAAAAAATTTATTAATTTATTTATTTTTAGTTTTCCAACATTCACTTCCATAAGTTTTAAATTTTCTCCCCCACCTCTCCCATCCTCCCCAAGATGGCATGCAATATGATATGGTTCTACATATACATTCCTATTAATCACATTTTCACATTAGTCATGTTTTATAGAGGAATTATAATGAATGCAAGGGACCATGAGAAAAAAAAAACAAAACAAAAAAGAAAATAATCTGCTTTGCTCTGCATTCCAACTCCATAGTTATTTCTTTCTCTGGATGTGGATGGCATTTTACCATCGTGAGTCCTTTGAAATTGTTTTAGGTCCCTGAATTGCTGAGAAACGCTAAGTCTATCAAAATCTATCATCACACACTGTGGCTATTTCTGTGAACAATATCTTCCTCGTTCTGCTCACTTCAATCAGCATCAGTTCATATAAATCTTTCCAGGATTTTCTGTAAGTCCACCTGTTCATCATTTCTTATAGCACAACAGTATTTCATTACATTCATATACCACATTTTATTCAGCCATTCCCCAACTGATGGACATCCCCTCAATTTCCAATTCTTGGCCTCCACAAAAAGAGTTGCTATAAATATTTTTTATACAAAGGGATCTTTTTTCCATTTTTATGCCCTCTTTGGGATACAGCCTTAGAAGTGGTATTGCTGGGTCAAAGGGTATGTACATTTTTATAGTCCTTTGGGCATAGTTCCAAATTGCTCTCCAGAATGGTTGGATCAGCTTACAGCTCCACCAACGATGAATTAGTGTTACAAGATTCCCACATCCTCTCCAAAATTTATCATTTTCCTGTTTTGTCACGTTAGCCAATCTGATAGATGTGATGTGGTACCTCAGAGTTGTTTTCATTTGCATCTCTCTAATCAATAGATTTAGAGAATTTTTTCATATGACTATAGATAGCTTTAATTTCTTCCTCTGATAACTGCCTATTCATAAGACCATTTATCAGTTGGGGAATGACTTGTATTCTTGTAAATTTGACTCAGTTCTCCATGTATTTTAGAAATGAGAGGCACTAGTTGTAAAAATTCTTTCCCAGTTTTCTGCTTCCTGCCTCATCTTGGTTGCATTGGCTTTACTTGTACAAAAACTTTTTAATTTAATGTAAACAAAATTATCCATTTTGCATTTCATAATGTTCTCTATCTCTTGTTTGGTCATAAATTCCTCCATTCTCCATAAATCTGACAGATAAATTATTCCTTGCTCCCCTAATTTCTTTATAGAATCAGCCTTTACACCTAAATCATGTTCCCTTTTGGACTTTATTATTGGCCTATGCCAAGTTTCTGCCATACTATTTTCCAGTTTTCCCAACAGTTTTTGTCAAATAGTGAGTTCCTATCCCAGAAGTTGAGGTCTTTGGATTTATCTAACAGTAGATTGCTATAATCATTGACTACTGTGTCTTGTGTACCTAATAGTATCCTACTGATCTATCCTGCTATTTCTTAGCCAGTGCAAGGCAGTATTGATGATTACTGCTTTATAATACAATTTAAGATCTGGTATGGTTAGGCTCCTTCCCTAACATTTTTTTTTTCATTAATTCCCTTGACATTCTGGCCCTTTTGTTCTTCCAGGCGAATTTTGATATTATTTTTTCTAGCTCTATAATTTTTTGGTAGTCTGTTTGGTATGGCACTGAATAAGTCAATTAATTTAGGCAGAATTGTCATTTTTATTATATTAGCTCAGCCTAACCACAAGCAACTGATGTTTTTCCAATTATTTAGATCTGACTTTATTTGTGTGGAAACTGTTTTGTAATTGTGTTCATATAATAACCGAGTTTGTTTTAGCAGGTAGACTCCCAAATATTTTATGTCTACAGTAACTTTAAATAGAATTTCTTTCTATTGGGCTTTGTTAGTAATATATAGAAATGCTGATGATTTATGTGGGTTTATTTTACATCTTGCAACTTTACTGAAGTTGTTTACTATTTTAAGTAGTTTTTTACTTGATTCTCTAGGATTCTCTAAGTATATCATCGTATCATCTGCAAAGAGTTATAACTTAGTTTCTTCTTTGTGTATTCTAATTCCTTCAATTTCTTTTTCTTCTCTAATTGCTACAGCTAACATTTCTAGTACCATATCGAAAAACAGTGGTGAAAATAGACATCCCTGTTTCACTCCCAATCTCATTAGAAATGCATCTAGCTTATCCCCATTACATATAATGCTTGCTAAAGGTTTTAAGTAGATGCTACTTATCATTTTAAGGAAGGTTCCATTTATTTCTATGCTCTGTAGTGTTTTTAATAGAAATGAGTGTTGAATTTTGTCAAAAGCTTTTTCTGCATCTATTGAGACAATCATATGGTTTCTGTTAGGTTTCTTGTTGATACAAGCAATTACACTGATAGTTTTCCTAATATTGAATCAGCCCAGCATTCCTGGTATAAATCTTACTGGATAAAAGTATATTAGTCTCATGATAAGTTGCTATAGTCTTATTGCTGATATTTTATCTAAAATTTTTGCATCTATATTCATTAGGAAATTGGTTAATAATTTTCTTTCTCTGTTTTGGTTGTTCCCAGTTTAGCTGTCAGTACCATACTTGTATCATAAAAAGAATTTGGTAGGATTCCTTCTTCACCAATTTTCCCACTCTATAGAGTACTGAAATTAATTGTTCCTTAAATGTTTGATAAAATTTGCCTGTAAATTGGATTTTGATTTACATGTTATGTTGGTGTCCTCTCAAACAGCCTAACCTTCTAATTCAACAACCTCGTTAACTCTTATGACCTATGTCGTCCTTTTACTTCAGCCATTCGTTGTTGTTCAGTCATGTCCAACTCTTTATGACCCCACAGCCTGTAGCATGCCAAGCCCTTCTACCCTCCATAATCTCTTAAAGTCTGTCCAAGTTCAGATTTATTGTGTCATGACATTTCATCCTCTGCCATCCCTTTGCCTTCAACCTTTCCCAATACCGAGGTCTTTTTCAATGAGTCCTATGTTTTCATTATGTGGTCAAAATATTTAAGCTTTAGCTTCAGTATATGACCTTCCATTAAACAGTCTGAATTAATTTCTTTAAGTATTGACTGATTTGATTTCCTTGCTGTCCAAGGGACTCTCAAAAGTATTCTCTAGCAATACAATTTGAGTGTTGATTCTGTGGTGCTTAGCTTTCCTTAGGGTCTAACTCTCACAGTCATACACTGCCACTAGAAAAACCATAGCTTTAATTACATGGACCTTTGTGAGAAAGGGAACATCTCCATCTTTTAGTATGCTGTCCAGATTTGCCATAGTGTTCCTTTAAAGGAGCAAGCATCCTTTAATTTCATGGCTGCAGTTGCCATCTGCAGCAATCTTTGAGCCCAGAAATACAAAATCTGACATTGCTTCTATTTCTTCTCCCTTTATTTGCCAGGAAGTAATGGGACCAGTTGCCAAGATCTTGGGTTTTTTGATGTTAAGCTTCAAGGCAGTTTTTTACAGTCTCCTCTTTCACCCTCTTCAAGAGGTTTCTTAATTCCTCTTCACTTTCTGCCATCAGAGTGGTATCATTTGCATATCTGAGATTGTTGATATTTCTCCCAGCAGCCTTAATTTTGTCTTTTGATTCATTCGGCCTGGCATTTCACATGATTTACTCTGCATATAAGTTAAATAAATAAGATGACAATATACAGCCTTGTCATATTCCTTTCTTAATCTTAAACCCATCAGTTCCATGTTTGGTTATAACTATGGTTTCTTGGCCCATGTACAGGTTCCTTAGGAGACAAGTAAAATGATCTGATATTCCCATCTCTTTGAAGACTGGCCCCATTTTGTTGTGATCTACAGAGTTAGAGGCTTTAATGTAGTCAATGAAGCAGAAGTAGATGTTTTTCTGGAACTCTTTTGTTTTCCCTATAATCCAGCAAATGTTGGCAATTTGGTCTCTAGTTCCTCTGTCTCTAGAAAACCAGCCCGCTCTTCTGGTAATTCTCTGTTCATATATTACCGAAGCCTACCACGCAGAATCTTAAGCATAACCTTGCTGGCGTGTGAAATGAGTGCACTGTTCAGTAATCTGAAATGTTTTGGCATTGTTCTTCTTTAGGATTGGAATGTAAACTGATCTTTTTCAATCTAGTGACCACTATTGAGTTTTCCAAATTTGCAGGCATACTGAGTACAGCAATTTTAACAATATCATCTTTTAGGATTTTAGATAGTGCAGGCGGAATTCCACCATCTGCACTAGTCTTAGCAATGCTTCCTAAGGTTCACTCAAAGGAATAATCTATTACCCATAACTATACTCTCTACATGATCCTGAACTCTGAAATATCCCTCTCTGATCATAATTTCTTATTCTTCTAGCTCTTCCCCTACCTCATTCCTCCTAAATATGTTTATCCTCATCATGACCTCTAATCTCTCCACCCTCTCTTCCTGTTTCCCCAATGTATCAGCCATGCTCGTTTCTCACTTTCCACCCTTCACTGTCTTGATAAGAGTGATTATTTTCTACTCTGGAATTCCTCACTCCCTTCTTGTAGGGTCATTCAGGATCTGCCAAGCCTCAAAAGTGGGTTACCCCCACAGCCTTTTACTCTCCTACTCCAACACAGATAAGCTCAATAGGAGGAAACCAAGGAAGTATCCTGCCTAGGTTCACTCTCACCAAGTTCAAGATCTCAATTTAGTACTCACTGCTACTGAGTAATCCACAACCTACTGCTTTTGATACTGTTAACCACTCCTAATTACTCTCTTTCTCCCTTCAATGTTTTTCCACCATTTTCTTGGCTCCTTATCCATTTCCCAGGGCAAGTGTGGGTATCCCTTCAAGGCTCTAACACTGAGGCAATTATTCTCTCTCTCTCTCTCTCCTTCTCTCTCTCTGTCCACACACACACACACACACACACACACACACACACACACACACAGCCCTGTACAACAGATGGGCCGCTAGCACCTGCCAAAGCATTATTGGGAGCCTGTCATGTGACTCCTGGGAACCAACCACTGTCAGTCTCTATCTGCATCCAAAGAAGTTTGTAAGTAGTGCAGGTCTACTTGGTATTCTCAGTAATTTTATACATTTCCATGGATTCAATGATCATCAATATGCACATGACTTATAAATCTATATGTTTAGCCCCAATCTCTCTCCTAAATTGCAGAAACCCACATGCACAGTTGGCAGTTGATAATAACCAACTGGATGTCCTGTCAGAATCTAAAATGCCACACCTCCAAAATGGAACTAATTATCTTCCCCTGCCCCCAAAGACTCTCTTCTCCTTCCAAATTATTTCCACTGAGAGCACCATCATTCTTCTAGTCACCCTGATTTACAAAATCCAAGTCACCCTTTGCTCTTCCGATCCTATTCAATCAATTAATAAGTCTTACAGATATTGATTACATCATTGTCTCTTGCATGTCTCCTTTTCCTCCATTCACACTAGTTCAGGTTCTTATCACTTCTTGTCTCCTAGGCTCCATGCTTCTAGAGTCTTCCTTTCTAATCAATCCTTCACAAAGTAGTCAAAATAATGTTCCCGAGGCAAGGCCTAACCATGTCACTATTCTGTTAAAAAAATCTTCAGTACCTCTTTATTTCCTCTAGGAGAAAAAAAAAATTCCTCCACTTAGCAACTGACAACCTCTACAACTTAGTTCCATACCTTCATATGGGTTATCGCTATCCAACCCCTCCTTGTCCCAAATGCTTCAAAAACAGAATTTTTACTTTCATTCAAAATTCAACTGAGGTGCCACCTCCTATACAAAGCAGATCACCCCAGTTAAAGTGTTTTCAAGTTCCTCAAATTACCTGATATTTATTCATCTGTGAACATGATGTACTCATCCCAAAAGAATGTAAGCTTCCTGTGACAAGAGACATTTTTGCTTTTGTATTCCCAGCAGCAAGGATCTTAACAAATGTTTACTAAGTTAAACTGAAGAATCAATTATCACTGGAAAAGATCTTTGAAAACACTAGTATCTGAGTGTGTTTGTAGATTCTAACTAAACAGGGATTTACTATATGTGGGTGAGTAATAATATTTAAGTTTAGAAGACACAAATATTTACCTTACCTCATAATGACCTGGGGAATACAATACAGGCAAAAAATATTTTACATCCTAAATACCAATAAAAACTTCAGCAAGTTCTAAACCATAGAAGACAGCAAAATTAACAGCATCAATTAGCTGAATCACTAAATACATATTATTAAAGTGTCACTATCTATCTTATCTAGAATATATAATGTCATTTTGATTCTCAGGTTATCAGCATGAATTGTTCATAAGAATCTCATTGAGGAAACAAAGCCAGCATTGAAATTCAAGAACTTTGTGCTTCTCCAGAGTTATACTCGTTCTTAAAAGCACTAGAGGCTATTCATGCTTTATCAGATTTCAGAATCAATACATACAATACTAAATTACTGTTCCTGATTATAATTACCAAACAGAAAGAAGAGCCAAAGAGAGCTCTTAGAAACTCTTCTATATAATACAAAACAAAAGACCATCACTTTAAGAAAGAATCTCTTTCTCTAAAAGGAGAAACTTCCATATTCTTAAACAAGTTAAAATTTAATTTATCAAGATAAAGTTTTAACCTTTCATGTCTGGGGAGAAATCCTTATGCTGCTTAAAACTTCACCCTAACTTATTTAACACAAGCACATGTGGAAATATCAAAACAGAAATGTTATAAGCAATCCTAATATGTGAAAATCTATAGTTACAAAAAAAAAATCTTACATTAGGGAATTTTTGTTTTTACAAAATAAAACAAAAAAAGAGCTTTCTATTCCATAGCAAGCTCTCCCAACACAATTAAAATGAAAATTGTCTTATATGTGACTTTATAGGGTGTTCTATATTGTGAAAAGCAAAATGTACCTGTAATATGATACTTTAAATCATCTTCAATTTACTACATCCTAAGCAGTTCCTATTCATTGTCCTTAAACCTCTCCCATTTCTCTTCCTAAGAAGGGCAGAAATTGTTGCCAACCTCATGATTCTGTAAGAATAGCCACGTGACCAGTATGATCTATCTAAACTCTACATGTAAACACCCCAACAAATATCCAGCCAAACCCTTTCTATTCCCAGTTCTATACTCTTCCCCCTCCCCTGCAAAAAATGTAAAGAATATTAGAAATTAGATTTGTTTCCAGACCACAGAGGAAGGTTAAGTACTTGACACTACTGCTAAAAGGGTTTCCTTTATGTCCAATGATATGACTGAAAGCAAATATTGGTTCCTCTCAAAAATGCTTTGATGGATGACAGAAAACATTTTTTTATTATATTGTATCCAAATAAGTCATGTTAATGAGACTTAGTTTTTTTCCAAATTCATAAAAATTCTTGGAATATTACAATCAATTTTTGCCTCAAGTGTAATGTCACATTTTCACAATCTCACAAATGACTAAAAGACAAGAATATAAGATGTGTATTTATTTATTGACTATGAAAAAAATATTTGATTCAGAAGAACAACACTGCCTTGCAGGCCCCTTTAAAAGGTACCTCCCATCTCTATGCTAAGATCATTCCTTGGAATGTAACAGATTCTCTGGAAAATGACAGAAATAACCCAGTTCAACGACCTTCTGAAAATAAACTTTAGGTGAGGTATAAAACAAAGAAATGTATGCTCACCAAAAGTATTCATTACTGTGATGGAGGAGATCCAGTTCAAGAGTCCAAGACAAAGTCTCCCAGAGCAAGGTGAGGTTCTCAGATAAAGATGGCATTGTGTTAATTACAGGAAGTATCAAGACAGTGAAAATCTCCAGGAAGAAATTTCTAATTACTCAAAGTTTTGGCCTGATCATCTACAGAAACAAATGGATAAAGACTGCCCATTGCCTTGACTTCAACATGCATCTACTAAATGGACACCCTATAGAGCTTGTCCAATAGTATATATATAAATAGGAAAAGAAGTACAGATGGCCACTGAGCTTTGCCCGGAGCTGAAAAGAACAGAATAGGCTGAATTCCTTTCCAGATTACATACTTTTACTGACCTCAAGCTTCCCATAACAGCAAAGGTCTGACTTTTCAATACAAACATTTCATCAGTGTGTCTATATAATGTAATGATATTTGTATTGGAGAAAAAAAAATTATTAATACTATACGTTGGGTTTTAGATAAATCTACCAGAAATAATTTTTCTTAATCTTACATTAATATCCAAGTCAATTATGGCAGAAAAACAGAGAGAGAGAGAGAAAGACAGACAGAGAGAAAGACACATACATACAAAAATAGGCACAGTTCCCCACTGCCTTCTGACAGAACTCTCTGTCTTAAGATGACTTAAGGCAACATTTATAGCCATCTTGAACAAGAAAAAGATCATATATAAAAATAGTTTTGTGCTAGCATCCCAAAACAAATGAATAATAAAATTATTATTCAGTTCCTTAGTTGATTACTCCTAGAGTAAACAAATAAACCTCCCTTCCATGCTTCCATTTCCTTTTTTCTCTCACTCTTTTTAACTTCTGCAGTCCAGTTTCTAACCTTATCATTCAATTAAAACTGCTCTCTTCAAAGTTGTCAAATATCTCTTAATGGCCAAATCTCAATGGCTTTTTCTCAATTCTCATGCTTCTTGACCTCTCTGCAACCTCTGATACTGTCCATCACCCTGTTCTTGACATGCTTTTCCCTACAGGTTTTCTAACACTGCTCTCTCCTAGTTCTTCCACCTGTTTGAACACTCTTCAGTCTCCTTTGCAAGATCTTTATCCAGGTCATGACTCTAACTGTGGTGGTGCTCCATGGCTTGGCCCTCTTCATGGTTAAGTGATGAGATCAGCTCCCAGGAATTCAATTATATTGTCTCTTAGTCTCCATTGGTCAGTCTTTCTCTCTCTCCCCATAAAAACATACACATTTACATAAATAAAACCCACTTCACTCAGAAGCTCATAGACTGGACCATAATAGGTCCCAGCCCAGGCTCCACTTAATGGCTGTATTTTGGACCCTCCAGGCTTAGAGTGAATGTCAAAAGTAACTGCTTCTCTTAGGAACAGCAGCCCTGAGGGTCTTCCCTTCCCAGCTAGATTTTTTTTCTCTTTTTTTTACTAATTAAAGGGGCCTTCCCTTGATTCACTTCTTAAAGAGGCCTATTCACTGAATGGGTGTTACCTCACTCTAAGTGAGTAGGTAAAAAGACCTTAGCCTAAAAGGGCCAGGGTCTCCTACTGCATCCTGGGTCATTTCCAGTCATCTGGATGAATATCTGGTCACTGGATTCAGATGGCTCTGGAGGAGAAAGTGAGGCTTGCACAGCCCTTCCGCACTCAAATCAAAGTCAACTGCAAGTCATGTCATCATTTCCTTGATGCCATAGTCCTCTTTGAAATAGGACAAACACTACACAGTGCCTGGCAAATGTAGGTGGTTGTTAAATGCTTGTTTACTAGACTTAATCTTTTCTTAAAGGAGAAACATGGGTCAAAGCATCAGTCCCTTCAAGGGATAGACAGAGTATATTGCCCTTAGATGGGTCAAACACTTAAGGTGGATGGGAAAGCAATGATCTAACAAGAAATATTCTATATTCAATTATTTGATTACCACACTAAGAAAGCTTATTGTCCATCCATCTGGCCTGCCTCCAAACAGAGAAGTTTGGAAAGGGTTTAGACCAAGAAATTTTATTTCTAGAGAATCCTAAAAAGCATTTAATGATGTTTCCAAACTTGGAACACCACTGCATCTCAAGAACTATAGATGAGCATTACACAGAGAGCAATGAAAAAGCCTATGATAAGCTTAAGCAGGTTGTAATGTAGAACCGAGGAGGAACTCTGAAGAATATGAGGAAAGGATATCATCAAAGAATTATATTACAGAAAGAGAAGATGGGCTGGTCATGTCTCAAGAACAAATGATCCACTGGAACTCTTATAATGTCAGGAAAAGGCCTATAGCATGTTTGGCAGTCCCTCTGTAGAGAATTTTTAAGAAAATGTGGATGAGAGTGACAGAGGATGGGTGGGCATGGAACTGATTTTGAGTTACATCATTAAAGGGAACTTCAGAATAGACATCACAGATTCATTTGAGTATAGTGTCTAATGATTTCAGTGGTTTTATAAATCAAAATTAGTTATATTTTATAGCAATAAAAATATGAAGAAAGTTAAGTCATCATTCGAATTATTGTTCTACTGTGACACATTTTATTACTGTGTAAGGAAGGAGCAATGTTCTACTTGTCACATTTTAGGGAGAAAGAACATAATTTTGAAAAAAGAATCCATGTTAAACAGATTTTTCTGGATCATTTCATTTAATCCTTTCATAGCACAGACTGTGTGCCAATATCAAAAATCTGAATAACTCAGAATATAGTATAAATCAGAAAAAACAGCAACATTAATCAAGTGATGAATAGGATAACTTCATTCTCCCTTCTTCACTCTTCTCTTTCTTGTCATCAAATATAAGTCCAGCCCTGACATACAAAAATCACTGAAATCATTAGACATTATAATTTTTTTAAAAGAAAGCATGATGTACACGTTATCAAACTTTTTGAAAATGCATTTAATAATTGGGATTTTTTTCCTCTATAAAAAAATACTACTATTTCTTATATGAAATGACCCTCTGGGAGGGTAAGTAGGATAAGAAACAGGAGATATCAATAAAAACTTATTTTAAAAAAAATGAAAGCATGAGTCTTGATCTTGTTAAATCTTACAAGAACTACCACCAAAGAGAATGTGCTATTTGTTGGAATTTTCCAGGATTTTGCAACAGAACATAAGTGTTTGGAGTTTCAATAAGTTCTCCAAGACCATTTTCTCCTGATAATGTACTAGTGCAAATCCACCCACTATATCCTGAAGAACAGCAGGCTAATACTCAGAGCCATTACTTCTACCTAGGGTGTGAGGGGGTGCAGAAATGTAACACTTGAACAAATTCCCTCTCTCAGGCCTTGAAACACATTAAGAACCTCTCATTTCTCCCCTAGAAACCTCAGCCTAGAAAACTAAAAATCCTATTATGTTACAAACAGATTTTTCAGTCAAAAAGTAAGGTGATGAGGTTATTTTTAGCTGAACTTGGGGGAAAGGGAACTAGGATAAGATCAACTGTCTTAAAAATGCAAAAGCTACAGTGTTGTACACAAGTACAAAGAACATGTCATTGTATATCAAACACTCATGAGCAGCATTCTCTGGAATGCAAATTCACAATTCTCATTTCCATCTTCCACATCACTACCATATTAATATCCTAAAGGTCAGCTCTGGCCATGTCACTCTTCTAAACAAGAAGCTTTAGTGATGCCCCACTAACTTTAGGATAAAATACAAACTCCTCTGTTTGCCATTTAAAGACCTTTACAATCTGGCTCTAGACTATTTTTCCAAGCTAATAACATCATTCCCTTTAATTCGTTCTACATTCTAGCACAACAGGTCTAGATTCCATCTCCTGCCTCTGTGCCTTTATACATGCTATCCCTCATGCCTGAAATGCTTTCTCTCCTCTGCCTCTCAGAACCTGCTAGCTCTTCTAGTTCATTTTTCCCCATGTTGCAATCTGGACTCCAACATGTTTCCAAGCTAAGTACCTTCCTTTGCATGCACTCTCTTTTTCAGCTTCCTTTTGTGTGTTGTCTTTACCCATTAAGATGTTTTTCTAGTCTGCTCCTAGAACCTCGGAACTGTCTTTTTGCCTGCATGTCTACTCTCAGTGCTTAGCAATCTGCCTGACACAGTAAGCATTTTATAAATACTTACTGACTCCTTTCTGTGTCACCTCCTTCAAGAAGCATTTCCCTTATTCCCCCCCCCATTTTACATTTATTCTATATTTACTTATCTGTACACATACTAAATACCCCTAATAGAAGGCCCTCCTTGAGAGATGTGATTCTCACTTTTTTAAGACAGTGTTTGTATCCACAGTGCCTAGAACATATAGTAGATGTTTAATAAATTTTACTGATTGATTTGGATCCATGTATATTAACCACCAAACCATTTATTATTAAAAGAAAAGAGAAATACCTTCTGTCCCCAGAGAATTTTTCAACTAAAGAACTCCAAGTCGTTGTGTAACAGCATCCTCACCCTGAGGATGGTGAAACTGAAACAGAAAGGAGAATAAATCAGCACAAGACAGAAGCAGGGTGGGAATTCCTTTACTTCCTTGGGCTTCAGTTACCTCATTTGTTAAGTAATCATGACCAAGAGAGTTCTTAACCTTTCTTGTGACAGACCCTCTTTGGCACTCTGATGAATTCTACGGGCCCCCTTATCAGACTAAGGCTTTATTGTCCACTTTCACAACTGAAGGAAATGTTAAATTTCAGTTAGAAGTTAGTGAAACCAAAGGTGTCATTTTTCTTCCATTCAAGTTCAAGGCCTTTCTGAAATCTATCGTCAGACCTCTAAGGGGTTCGTAAACCCCAAGTTTTGGAATCCCTCCCCAGACGACATGAGGTCTCTTCCAGCTCTAAATCCTATGAACACCTAATCCTCATTTCTCTTCCTACCACCCCTACCTCCCATTATCCCATCGAAGCGAGGGAGTTAAGCATTAGTTTGAACCCATCCGAAAGTCTATGGGTCCTAAGGTGGACGCTGGCTCCCTGGAGGTCTACCAGCCAGCCTGGTGCCTCAGTTTACCGCCCCCTCCCCTAAGGGGGAAGAGTTAATGATTTACGACATTTCTCCGGGAGGGGTGGGGGGTCCCCCCCATTGCCCCAGGGGTGGAAGAGGCTGCCTGAGGGCACCGGAGGAGCAGCGGCCGTTAGTCGGAGTTTGGGATCCTTCCCTGGGGGAGGCCGGGGCCGGCAGGCCTCGCTGGGAGGGACATGAATCTGCGGGTGACGCCTGCGGGGCAGGCGAGGCCCAGATAACGGGCCGGGACTGAGAACACGTACGAGGCAGGCGGTGGTGTCGGGGGCGTCGGAGGAGTGCGGGGAAGGCGCCCGAGGAGTCTTCCCTCCCCAACCCCGGCCCAGATGCGCCAGCGCCGCCAGTCATTTGCTCACCTGAAGGCAACAAGTCCCACCAGGCTTAAGCCCGGATGCCAATTCTGCGGCCCCCAACTCCCCAGGCCGAAAGTCGTCGCCTCCACCACCGACTATTTACCTCCGGGAGACGCGCGGCCTCGCGCAACCGAACCTGATACCTGGGCCCGCCCCCGCCTGCCCCGCCTCCAAGCCAGAAAAGGAAGGGAGGGAGTGGTGGTGGGCGGGGGGGAAGTGGCATGAGAACCAATCGTGACCGGAACGACTTTCCAGCGCGCGCCAGGATTGGTCCTCCCCGTGACAGCCTCTCCACCAATGCCTGCTAGTCCAGCTTGGTACTAAGGGACTTTCCGCTCCGCCAAGCTCGGTGGAGCCAAAGTGGGGGTGGGGGAGAGCTAAGAGAGGAAGAGGCAAGAGAGGGCGGGGACGGGGAGAGTGGCGTAGCACTCTTTGAGTGGCTGTCTGGTTGCAGGCCTAGAGCCATCATTGGCTATGTGATGAGAGAGGGTGGAGCACTACCAGTCCCTCTGTGCCTCAGCTGTCAAAATGCCTTACTGAACTGGGTAGGGCCTGGTCCATGGTCCCAGGGTGGTAAGATTAGGAAGAGGCCAGAGCTCACGCCCCAACTTGAGCTGGGAGTCAGGACTCCTGGGATGCAGCTTTAGCCCGGAGTCCCGAAATAACACTCTGCCCTTAGTACTGGACCATCGAGTTTCCCAGTCCATCTCAGCCCTTTGCCTCAGTTTCCCTTTCTGAATGGGGCTGAAGGGAAGTTTGGCTCCTATCCCAGAAGCCACCCACTAGTCATTGGAGGGGGAGGGGTCAAATTTAGGTCACGGAGAAGAAGGCATTGCCACACATTTAATTCATCCTTTCTGGCCAACAGCCAGGGCTTATGGTTTAGTTAAGGATCTTTCAATTAGAAGGAAGGTTTTTTGATTCCCAGATGAGCTCAAAAATATTTAAGGAAGTGATTCTTTAACGTAGTAGTGAAGGCTCTCAGTACACTGGATTCTTGTTAATTAAGTCTTTCTCTGACAAATTAAGCACCGATTATGAACGAGAATGAATAATACCCAAAGGAGGGATGTAGGAGGGGAAGGGTCTTAATCATGACATAAATTCTCCCTGTGGAAAAGGGATTTGTTCCTAAGGATCTAAGGAATTCATCCTGAGAGGTGACAGCACAAAGGGGTCTCCCTGTGCCAATAACTTAATTACTGGTAGAATGACTATCATTCACTACAATCCTCCCCAGTACCTCAGAAGTAATGCCATCATGAGACTCATACTGGAAGCTTTTCTAATTTTATATTACCTGCTGGCACTTGTGCCCACTTGGCATAGACTTTAAGAACCTAATATCACAGACCTTCGGGATTCCTTAGGGACCAATTCAAGACTCATCTTCAAACAGTTTGCCCTGATTATTCCACTTCCCAAAGTGCTCCCCCCCTCTCTGATATTCTTCTCTAATTGTTTTACTGATAATATAATTTTCCAAACAAGATCAGCCCCTCCCACAGCAGGAGGCTGTATCTTCTGTTTATTTGTTCTTTTCAGAGTACCCAGCACAGGACTAGATATGTGGTAGATGTGGTCTAGCCATGATACCTTCTGCCTTCATGAAAAGTGTTGCACAGCTACTCATTTTAATGTATATGACTATTCAACTTCCTATTGCTATACCTGGGAAGCTCAAGAATATTTAGCTATTCCATTTAATGCCAGCAAAGAATGAATAACAGAAAACTTTGGGCAATTCTCCAAGAGGAAATTGCTAAATGTATGATTCCAAATTTCTTGTCTATTCTCAGCCCCATAAATATAAGATCACTCGGTGTGCGTGTTTTTCCTGTGCAGAATCTATTGAATTTAGGAGACTGATGCCTAGTGATAATGCTACTGAGAATCTTCATTTTCATTCAGAAAAGGCAAGAGAGGGGTTTTCCCTCCAGAATGAGAATTCATGTCACTTTCATGTCTCATGTGAGCTATTGTTTCCCAATACCTTTTCCATAAGAATTCATAAGTACTATTAGAAACCTATCTGGACTGTGTAAACCTCTTTTCATTTCCCACCTGGCTGCCCTCATTTTGCACTTCTTTGACTTCCCTACCATGCCCCCAGTAAACTCATTAGAAAATCTCATCATCTTGCCAGATACAAATCAGCCTTGACACCTACACCTAATCTGCACTGCTATTGGAGGAGAGACAGGAAAGAAATACCCTGACATTTCATTTCCTACCCAGATGTATTCATGTTGGACTTCTTTGGCTTCTCTGACTGCACTTATTTTGGATTTGACTTCTCCAACATCACCATGTCAAGCAACTTAAACACAACTCCCACATAGCCACCACAAATACCCATAAAATATGACTCTAAAACAAATTTTAGGGCTCCAGAACTCACAAAATTACAGAAAAAAACACATCTCCCACTGAAGGCAGCTCAGCAGGAAGGGCTCATCGCAGCATGCTGGAAGCCCAGTCCAGCCCAGCCTGAAACCATGGCTTAGCCCCAGGGCAGCCAGGTCGAGCCATAGCTGGAGCACTCCAAAGAGTGGATCACTTGCAGCTGTGGCAGTTTCCAGAAATATCAACCCATAAGAAACAAGGACAAAGTGAAAGATCAGTGGAACTCAGCTAAATTTGGGGGAGAAAAGTGATCTGGCCAAACTGCCTCCAGGGCAAGGAAGCAGCAGAAGCAGCGGCCGGCAGCCACTTCCACATGGCTGCTTCAGAAGCTCCCAGCCTGCAGATTGCAGGGGGGCCAAGCAATCATTCAGAGGCTAAGTGCTCTTGCATTGAGCTGCCTGGATCCAGATCACGGTCTTGGGTGGCAGTCCTAGGGTGCGTTTTCAGTGAGCCAAAGCTGGTGGGGGCTACAGTGGCCTCCTAATACCTCCAGCAGCTGCAAAAACCCCAGTGATTTGGGACAGAACTTTCCCTTCTGGAAGCAGAGTTCCACAGAGCTAAAAAGTCAAGTAATTGACTGGCAACATGAGCAGACAAAGGAAGAAAAGTAAGAACAGCAATCAAACTTTAGATTCCTTCTTTGCAGACAGAAAGGATCAAAGCATGGAATGGGAGGAAGACAACACAGTCAGAACTCCCACACCAAAAGCTTCCAAGAAACATATAGATTTCCTACAAGCCATCAAGCAGCTTAAGAAGAATTTTGAAAACCAAATAAGAGAAGTGGAGGAAAAATTGGGAAGAGAAAAGAGAATGATGCAAGAAAATCATGAAAAGAGAGTCAACAACCTGACTGAAGAAAATAACATCTTAAAAAATAGATTAACTCAAATGGCAAAAAGCCAGTGAGGAGAAGAATGCCTTAAAAAGTCAAATTTGCCAGATGAAAAAAGAAGCTCAAAAGCTTTCTGAAGAGTATAATGCCTTCAGAATTAGAGTGGAGCAAATGGAAGCAAATGACTTTATGAGAAATCAAGATACTATTAAACAGATGCAAACAAATGAAAAAGTAGAAGGCAATGTGAAATATCTCCTTGAAAAAACTACTGACCTGGAAAATAGATCCAGGAGAGACAATTTAAAAATTATTGGACTAACTGAAAGCCATGATCAAAAAAAGAACCTAGAAAGCATCCTTCAAGAAATTCTCAAGGAAAATTGCCTTGATATTTTAGAACCAGAGGGCAAAGTAGAACTTGAAAGAATTCACTGATCACCTCTTGAAAAAGATCCCAAAAAGAAAAC
>CM053585.1:226518222-226594816 GCA_028646515.1 Pseudochirops corinnae
GTCTGCATAATTACACGTGTACAGCCTGTATTGAATTGCTTGTCCTTCCAGTAGGGGTAGGTGATGGAGGAAAGAAAAGAATCTAGAATTTAAAGCTCTACTATCAAATGTTAAAAATATATATGTGTATATATATATATATATATATATATACATATAAAATTATAATAATAATTATTATTAACTACATGCAACTGGGAATTAAGATATACAGGCACTGGGGTAGGGAGATCCATCCTGCCCTACTGGAAAGTCACAGGAGCGAGGGGGGACGACATAGGAGAGAGCAGATTGGGGGAAGGGTTATACAGTGGCATGGCTGTTTTGAGGTGGTAGGTAGGAGAAAGATGGGGAGAAAATTTGTAACTCAAAATCTCATGGAAATGAATGATATAAACAAGAAAATAAATTAATTTATTTTTTTAAAAAAAGGTTGTAAGCTCCTTGAGGGTAGGAACTATTTTTCCCTTTTTTTCCCTTTTTCCTATTCATATGCCCAGAACTTTAGCACAGTGCCAGGCATAAAATAGGTTCTTAATACTTATTTACTGACTATGCTATCCAAATGCCCATTCACCCTTAGGAGAATCCCGGTCTCTACCCTTTTTTTGGAGGACTTTAAAATCAGTAACCACAGAGAGATTAATCTGCCAAAACTTGTACATAGGCCTTAGGATGCTTTTGGGGATCCCTGCTAGGCTTTGAAACTTATTTTTCAGCTTTGAACTCACTGGGCTGAAGAACTTCAAATCAAGCTACTTTGGAAGATTACACTTACCTGTGAGGGATTAACAATTGCTGTGAAAAGGCCTGTGCCCCTCCCCCCACTCCAATCAGCTAACATCAGTTTATATTTTATAATCTAATGTGTATTCTTCCCCAAAAGAGATCAAGGCCAGGGAACAAAAACAAAAGCTTTGTCATTAAAAGATTACAAAACAGGATGGAGTCAAAATGGCAGAGTAAAAGGAAGTATTTTTGCTAATTCACCCAGCATACTTCCTTCACAACAATCTAGAAAAGGACCAGATCAAATTCTGATCCAGAAGGCCATTTAAAAAAATCACAAGTCATTTTTCCAGCCCAGGGCTGCTTAGGTAGACAGAGAAATGTGCAGACTCTGAGGCCAGGGCTGGCCATGAGTGGGTCCTGGACAAGAGAAGCTGACCAGTGGAACAGAGTAGGCATATGATATACAGAAAGCAAATGAGCACAGTAATTGGGTGTTTGATAAACCCAATTGCCCAGCAATTGAGGAAAGAACTCATTATTCAATGGAAACTATTAATCTGTCAGAAATTAGGCATAGACCAACCTCTCATACCATATCAAGATAAGCTTGAAAATTGGTATACAATTTAGTCATAAAGGGTGACATGATAAGCAAATTAGGGCATCTTGGAAGAAATTACGTGTCAAATCTATGAATAGGGTGAAATAAGGTGATACTTTGGTCATGTTGACGAACAAATAAGAGAAAGAAGTGGCAAAATAGATCAATTTGGTGACAAAATTTAAAAGTTTTTCCATAAACCCAATCCAACTAAAATTAGAAGCAGGAAACTAGGGATTGCGGGAGGGAAGGGAATCTTTGAAGCAAGTTTCTCTGATGAAGGTCTCATTTCTAAGATGAAGAAAGTCAAATAAAAAAGATGATAGGCATTTCTCAAATTGTTAAATGGCCGAAGGACATGAATAGGTTTTAGAGGAAGAAATTAAAGCTGTCAATAACCATATTTTTAAAATGCTCTAAATCACTAATAGGGAAATGCAAATTTAAACTTAGAGGTACCTCCTCCTACCCATCAGATTGGCTAAAATAACAAAAACAGAAAATGACATGCATGAGCAGTTATGAGAAAACAGGTACATTAATGCACTGTTGGAAGAAATGAGAACTGGTCCAATAATTCTGGAAAGCAATTTGAGACTATGTCCAAAATGCTATTAAATTATGGATGCCCTTTGACCCTGCAATACCACTACTAGGTCTATGCCCCAAAGAGATTACAGAAGTAAGAAAAAGACCATACATACAAAAATATTTATAGTAGTTCTTTTTGTAGTAGCAAGCAATTGGAAACAGAGAATTTCCATCAATTGAGGAATGTCTGAACAAGTTATAGTATATGAACACAACAGAATACTATATGTTTTAAAAAAAAAAAGTATAGTATAGGAGATGGTTTCAAAAAACTGGGAAGACTTCTAGGAACTGATGCAAAGTGAAGTAAGAAGAACCAGGAGAAGAATTTATACAATAGCAATATTATAAAGATAATCAACTGTGAAAGACATAATAATTGACCAACATAATGACCAACCATTCTAAAGGGTTCATGACAAAACATGTTACCCATCTTCAGATAGAGTTGATGGACTCAGAGTACAGATTGAAACAAATTTTCTTTTTTTTTTTTTTTTAACATAATAAGGAAGCTAATGAGGAAATTTTCTTTGCATGATAATACATATTTATAAAGAGTTTTGTTTTTCTTGCCTTCTCATTAGGTAAGGATAGGGAAGGGGAGGGGAAAAATTCAGAACTGAAAATTAAATTTAAAAAGATTACAAAACATTTCTCTTGCCCCTCCTTACCACCTCTCTCAGAATCCAGGAGAAACAGGTACTTTCAATCCCTACAGAAGCTTTCTAGTCCTTGAGACACCTTCCTTAGGCAAAGGCAACAAAACCCAAAATATTTCATTCCAGCTAGTTACAAAGGAGCCTTGGCTCACTCAATGCTAAAAGTAATTGTTTCCGTGGGGACAGCAGCAAGAAGTTACTTCAACTAAATGCCTACAGAAAAGAAAGTCTAAAACCTTCCACATTTTGTTTCTGTCAAAAGTGTCTTTAGCCACTTCAATTTAGTGAGCTACAGAGGCTCTAATTTGCCTGCAATTTTACTTTCAATTTTACTATGTTCCACAAAGTTCTCCTCACATGGCTCATTGGGAATTTGTGCTTCATTTGATTTTTCTTAGCTGAAAGATAAATGTGTTTTGTTTGCCAGGGCTATTTCTAAGCATTCTTTCCTAAGTAAAAATTGTCTGATTTAAAAAAAAACAAACCTATTTTTACAATGAGAACTATTTATTCTTCAATATGAAACAAATTTCACATGTATTTAGAGTCTTACGACAAAGGAGGCTTTAGTGACAAAATACTTTAATATTATGTATACTTATAGCTAAATATTTACATAAAAGTTCAGTGTCACATTTTCTATAAAAATACAAACTTTGAGAAAATACAAAGTGCTTTATAAATATTAACAACCTATCATCTCCAACAATCAGTGCTCTCTCTAGGCTTTGTAGTTCCAGAAAGACAAAGAGTTATGGCAGTAGTTTTTTTAATAGTCAAGGTCTTACTTTGCACCTGATAGATCACAAGTTCCTTGAGCATGGTCCATTAATTTTTATCTTTGCAACTCCAGTGCCTAGCATAGTGCCTGAAACAAAGCGGACACTCAATAATTTGTTTGTTGGTTGACCTGTAAACTCTCCATAGTCAGTTGTAAACTCTCCATACGGTCAACCTGGCATGTGAATAGAATACTGGGTTTGAAGTCAGGAAGTCCTAGGTTCAGATTCCACCCCTGACATTTCCTAGCTCTGTGAACCAGAACAAGTCATTTTACTGTTTTGTATCTCAGGTAATTTCCCAGGACTAAGGCACAGACCGTGTTGATGGATAGAGTTCTCACACCAGGAACTCCCCATGCTGAAAGAAATCACAGATCCTTCCAGGAAGTGTTTCATATTGCAACTTAACAAACATAAATATTCCAATACTAGCAAACCCAGATCAGAGAAACAACTGCCAGAGGTCTACTTCAGAATTCACATCCAAAAAATATCTCAGCAGAGTTCATTTCACATACAAAAATCCAAAGGCATCAAATTAGAAAACCATCTGACACCTCTCAAAATTCAGTCCTTAAGTGACTTTAAAATGCTGCAATGTAATGAATCTTAGTTTCCAAAGATTCCATCTATTTATGGATATTTTATATGATTTAAAAGAAATTTGGACATGTGGTTCAGTTCATGTAGTTTTATCCCTCACATCTGAACTTGTAGCCAATTTATTCCAGGATGAACCCCCAAATTCCTAGTTTTCTTGCAGTTTTAGAACTGAATAGGGAAATTAGCATTCACTTTCAAGCTGCCCTTCCCAATAGTATTGTAAACACCAAAGGAGAGGAAGATCTTAGCCCTGACCTAGTGGACATATATATACATACGCATATATATGTATATAACATAAATAATATATAAAATAAAAGAACTGAGAGAAGAAATATCCTGACCCATTCAACACATGAAGAAGCACCAACAAAACAGGTTATATGTGTTGTGTATGTAGAATGTAAGCTCCTTGAGTGCAAGGCCTAACTCATGTTTTTATTTCTATGTTCAGCACCTAGGACAGTACCTGGTACACAGTGTACGTTTAACATATGCTTGTTGACTGATTGGTTGATTGATTTACTAGAAAGGCAAACAGATGCAGGGCCCAGGATTCGTGACAGGAGTATGGACTCAGGGCAGTGATCTAGGATGGCACCTGACGCCCAGGAGAAAGAGCTACCAGGATAAAGGAGACATTCATTCTTTCTGAACTTTTCCTTCCTTCAGTTTTATCACCATCCCCCAATTCTCCCCTTTTAACCATAGATAAGTAATTTTCATGAGTAGCATAGTATTCTGTACAATAGCAGACACTCATTTAAAGCTAACAGAATTTACTCCCTCTGCCTCAGAAGGGTGAAGCACAAGACCATACTTTATCCACCAGCCACCAGAGGGATTCACTAGATTATGTCACTCAGGTTTCAGTTTACAGTCACTGTGCTCCAGGGAAGGAATCTGGGAAGGGTTTGATGGAAACAGACTTTAGAGAGAGATCCTCATGTGTCAAGCACTCCTCCAATCTGAAAGTGTTAAACTGTCTAACTCAACATCCAAGGGCTAACAGGAACTGGGGAGAACAGAGTTCAATCTGAATATGATGATTCTACATCAAACCAAATTTCCTAGTATATAAGGTCTAAACTCAAAACTCGCCAAACAAATTGGCTCTTGGTGATCAAAGCAAAAGTCTGGAGTCCGTGAGGCTGAGCTGCTCAATTTCCTCTGGAGTGAAAGTGTTCCCTCTGAGCCTAAAACCAGGAAAGGATAAGAGAAGTTTCAATTAAAAGGAAAAAAAAACTATTGCAATGTTTTATAATCCACATTATTACTTTCAGAAAACTGAAGTTCAATTACATCCTAAAATACTTTGTGTGATCCTGAAAAAATGGCTTAACTTTTCTAAACCTTAATTTCTTTCTCTGTGAAATGGGGGAATAATAGCACCTATTCCAGAGCTGTTATAAGGATCGAATGAGCTTCCTGAAATCTACTTTAAAAACCTAAAAACACTCAGTAAATGTGAGTTATTTATGAGTATAGGACATTAGAAATCATCTAGTCATATAAAATATAGAAACTAGAACTGGAAGGGCCCTTTGAATCATCTAATCTAACTCCCTTAAGTTTTAGAAATGAGTAAAAAGAGTAAAACCAGGGCAGCTAGGCGGTGCAGTGAATAGAGCACCAGCTCTGAAGTCAGAAGGACCTGAGTTCAAATCTGGCCTCAGATACTTAACACTTACTAGCCATGTGACCTTGGGCAAGTCACTTAACCCCAACTGCCCTGCCTTCCCCCCTCCAAAAAAAAAAAAGGCAAAAAAAGAGTAAAACTTGGCCTAATCAAAGTCACCCAGATAATAAAGCAAAAAAGTAACCCAGCTCTTCTGACACTAAATTCAGAGCTTTTCCCACTAGTTTCACTGGTTTCAGTTCTCTTATCTCCTATATGAGAGCTGAAACAGAAAAATCTGTAGCATCTTCCATAGAACCATGGTCCTGAAAAGATTCCTGTGATTCCTCACTACTCCTTCTCCCCTAACTCACACCCACTTCTCCTGTCTGAGGTAATTAATCAGACATAGGAGATCTGAGGAAAAGACAGTGAGATATATGGGCCGAGGAACCAATAGGAGATAAATCAAGAAATTAAAACCACCCCATTCTGACTTGATAACCATCTGGGAATAGAGCTGATTGATCTTTGTTGACATAACCTGGGTAATAATTCACCTGATTTATTTAGCCCTGAGTAAGCCCCCCCCCTTTTTTTTTTAGCAAAGTACTGAGACCAGCTCCAGTCTTTGTAAGTGAGATACAGGGGAGGAAAAAAGAGAGAGAAAATGTCCAGAGAGAAATATCAAAAATAACTAAAGGCATGGAAAATAGAGCCTAAAAAGAAATACTGTAACTAAGAGCTTATAGTTGGATTGAAGGAAACATTTCATTTGTTAATGTGAATGAGTCACCTGCTGGAAGGTAGCTAGGTGGTACAATGGATTGAGCTCTGGGCCTGGAGTCAGGAAGACTCATATTCCTGAGTTCCAATATGGCCTTAGACACTTACTAGTTGTGTGAACTTGGGCAAGTCACTTAACTTTATTTGCCTCAGTTCTTCATCTATAAAATGAGCTAGAGAAGGAATCAGCAAAACATTTCAGTATCTTTGCCAAGAAAACTCCAAATAAGGTTACAAAGAGTCAAACACATCTGAGAAAACAACTGAACAAAAATTTACTGAAAATACTGGTAAGAGCACAGTTTCAGCAAATATGTCTCTGATATTAAAAATCAATGCTGGTTTTATAACAATAAAACATTATAATACATCTTTACAAAGACTTTGATACTACAGTCATAGAATCATATAGATGGAAGGAACTTCAGAGGACATCTATCCCAAATCTGACCTAGTGCACAAATGTGGTACCTCTTCTGACATACCTAAGAATATCTGACAACTATATCTTCCCCAAATTGTGACACTTGAGTATGATCAAAAAAAAATAAAAACACTTTTAACAAAGCTTTCCAAAAGGCATATCCTTCTTTAGACCACGCATCATGATTTTTTGTTCTGAAAATATGGGTAGATTCATTACATATCACAGGCCAAATCATATCTTTTGAAATATAGCTGCATATGGTAACATACTTTGGCCATTTAAAAAAATTAAATCTAGGCTTTCTCTCTGAGGACAGGAGCTGTGATTTCTCCTTTCTTTTATATAGACCTGTTCTGATATACTCCCAAATCCCTAGAATAGAGGTAGGCTAGTAGAAAGACCTTTCAAATATTAGTGGGTAGGACTAATTGAAAATTGGAGGAATCAGGGCTGCTCAAAACAGAGAAAGACCTTCCAGAAGAGGGACAACTTACCAGACTGATTTGATAGAAGCATTACTTTGCAAAACTTGAAGGAGGGAAGAAACACCTTGTTGGGTAATGCTGTTGTTGGAAAGCCTGGGAATAAAGATGGGAATGATACTAATAACTTGTGAGATAGTGCCACAAATATTATTATTCCCCCATTTTACAAAAAAAGAAAATTGATACCCAGAGAGGTTATGTGACTTATCTGCATCTATACATCTAGTCAGTTTCAGGGGAGCCAAAACACAAACCCAGGTCTCCTGACCCCAAGTCTGCTACTCTGTACACTGAACTACAAATCTGAAGTTCTGGGAAATGATCTTCCTTTTAATCATTTCTATTATAGGGAGGGTTGGGGATGGGAACCATCTTTATGAACAGGAAGAGTAGGGAATAACTTTGCATGGGGTATCCCAAAGCCTGTCAACTGAAATCATCACCCCCACCAGCTTGAATGTCCCAGCCTTTAGTCACTAAGAAGGTTAAGGAATGAATTCTAATTGTGGTAACAACTTCCAATTTGCTTTGCTTACAACAACCTAATGGGACAGGAAGCGCAAGAATTATTTCCATTTCATAGATGAGGAAACTGCAACTCTGAGAGATCAAATAGCCTGGCACAAGATAAGTGCTTCATAAATGCTTGTTGTGGACTGACTTGTGGATTAAGTAACTGAGGCTGGATGGCTTTATAAATCCTTGTTTTCCTGAAGTGATCCTACCCTCTCTCTCTTCTTACCCCACACACTTAAAGGACCAATCAATCAACAAGCATTTGTTGAGTCTTACAGGTGCTGTGCTGGGGATACAAAAACAAGTTAATTAGATGCTGTCTCTACTCTAGATCTTTAGTTGCACATGAAGTCCAAAGTATAATACTCTGGTGACAGCTAGCCCTAGATAAAGAAAACTATTTTTTCAATTAAGACAGATGAATACTTCTATCTTCTTGGGGAAACATTTGTAAAGTAAGAGCCCAACTACAGTGAAATGCCAGCAGAAGGCCAGCTAGTATCTAGGTTTATGCCAAATAATGTTGGGCTGATATTATATCTGAGCTTATATGAAACAGAGTTGTTATGTTTGGAGCAGCAGGATTTGCACCATGGTGTATCCAAATCTATACAATAATGGGTCACATTATTAATTCTACTTCCCCTCAGATCAAATTTGTAAAATCAGCACTGAGTTCTAACTTCATCGGCACTTCTGCCAAAGTCTGATTTTTGCCAGTGTCTCCCACCAGAGTAACAAGTAGAAATGTTTCCCTCAAACAATTGGCATCTTCACAGCCCCCCAAAAGCAACACAAACAAGTAGAACTAAAGCGGATGCTTGTCTGTCAGGAAGCAGACGGTTTTCAACAGAGACAGCTGTCTGCTTGTCACTAAAGACAAGCATTTTCCTAGGGACATATTTGCCAGGGCAGATGCAACTTTGCTCTAGCACCAGGCAGCATGTGATGCATCTCTTAAGCTATTTCAAAATGAGGCCTTTTGGCTTAGGACATGGTTTGGAACACTGCCTCCCTACTATTGCCAAATGCAAATACAGCTCAATCCCTTAATTGCCATGATGATTTAGTCTGCATTTTAGCCCCATTTACTCTTCCTGTAGGTCTGGTGGCAGCTAGGCGGTGCAGTGCATAGAGGGATAGAGAGATAGAGGGCTAAGCCTAGAGTCAGGAAGACTTGAGTTCCAATCTGGCCTCAGATATTTCCTAACTGCATGACCCTGAGCAAGTCACTCAAACTCTGTTTGTCTTCATTTCCTCAACTGTAAAATTGAAATTGTAGTAACACCTACTTCATAGGGTTGTTGTAAGTAAGGATCAAGTGAGATGACATTTATAACAGTGTCTGGCACATTGGAGACATTTAATAAATGGTTTTTTCTTTCCCCTTCCCCACTGGACTTGGAGGCAGGAAGACCCTGAGTTCAAATTGTGCCTCATATACTTACCAGTTGTGTAATACTGGAGAAGTCACTTAACCTCTCTCAGTGTCTGTTTCCTCATCTGTAAAATAAAAATAATAATAGCACCTACTTCACAGTGTTGTTGTGAAGATCAAATGAGATAATATGCCTTGCAAAGTTTAAAGAAATACATAGATATTAGCTAGTATTAACAATTATTGGGGCAGAGAAATCATTCCCCTACCCTGCATCCACCCTCACACTAAAAACACCTCTAGAGCAAGATAGTGTTAGATCACAAAGATGCTCCCTGTAAAACTGTTGTTTTCAGCACAAAAGTTCCTATTGATCAAATTACTATTCTTTGCTCATGAGGTTTTATTTTTTAATAATGATAATAATAGCTAATATTTAAGTAGCACTTCAAAGGTTCAAAGCAATTTACAAATATATTACCTCATTTGATCCTTACAACAACCCTATGAAGCAGGTGCTATTACTTCATCCATTCTACAGTTGAAGAAACAGAAGCTCAAAGAGGTTAAATGATTTGTCTAGGGAAGATTCAAACTCACGTTTTCCTAACTTCCTAACTCCAAATTTAGCTCCTATCCACTATTCCATCTGGACAAGATAGACCACATGAAGCCCACAGAGCAAAGTGACCCTAAGTCACAGAACCATTAAATATTAAGCCTTAGAGATCATCTAGCCTACTCCCAATTCCATTTTACAGATAGGAATATCAGGTCCAGAAAACAAAAGCTTGCCCAAGGACTCACAACTAGTCAGTAGCAGAGCCAGACACAAAGCCCAGTATTGCATTATTATATCCCATGCTGCTTCCCCTATGAGACAGAAGAATTTGTACTGCATCAGAATCCATTTCTTCTCCTAGATTAGATCGGGACCTCTATTAGCCTTGTGATGATATAGTACATATGACACAAATTATGATTTTAGGACCATGACCACCTCCCCTTTTTACAGGCAGTTAGTTCCCAGAGACATTATAATATTGTTTTCACAACAGTCAACAGTTTCCTTACTTAAGGACTTGCAAACTTGAATTTTTCTTAAGTCCATGCACCAGGGCACACACATCTTCATCTCGAAGATGATTTCCTTCAAGGCTAGCAAGAATACAAATAACATCTGGTTATGCCATCATTACTATAAATAGGCTCCACTTTAAGAAAAAAACCACATCTAATTTTCCAATCTTACAAAAGAAGCAAATCTCAGAGTGGTTGTTCTCATTACACGATATTGACACAATTTCTTTGTACTCACATAGAATTGGGCTGGGGCCTCCTTTAAGTACCAAACCCACCAAATGCACTTTAAATGGAATTTGATTTGCATGCAATTTTTTAGGACTAAACCTCTTCCCTGGATTGAGGTGCCCCTATGGTTGTATTTTCAAGTAGGAGAATCAAGAAGATTTATAATCCACAAAACTCAAATAGAAATTATTTGTTCTGCCAATGAAGTCTTGTCATATACTTTCTATGATGATGTCAAGTAGGATCTCAGTGCTTGCCTCCACCCTTGAAAGCTCAAGCTTAGAAATTCATCTTTGATCTAAATATTGTTTGCAACTATACCTTTTTTCAGTCCTTTAATTCACTGACCTCTTCAAGAGAAGAAAGTGTATTTAAATAGAAGGGATAATAATAATCAACTTTGGATAGAAGAATTTGTTTTAAAAAGAACAAAAAAGGAATGAGAAATGAGAAAATGATAGCATTTACATAGAGCTTTAAGATTTGCAAAGTACTTTATAAATATTATCTCATTTTACCTTAAAAATAACCCCAGGAGGTAGGTGCTATTATTATCATCATTTTTTAGAGGAAACTAAGGCAATAGGTCAAATGACTAGCTCAAGTCAAGCTACCAAGTGCCTGTGGCTGGATCTGAACCTAGGTCTTCCTGACCTCAAGTCCAGCCTCCAAGTTTATCCACTGCACTACCTATCTGCCTTCAGGTAAAACAAAGAAGAAATAAAGAGACAGAAGGGATAATAGGCTTATGACAATAGAAAGGAGAGTAGAATAATGATATCTAAAGAAAAAAATATTTGGAGCTAAGTATTTGCGGTTCTTCTCAAAGAGGAAAGAAGTGGACCCTTCTGAGGATCAAGGGTAAGAGAGATAGAGTTGCAACAGGGCTCCAATGAAGCAGCTACTTAAGATCCATAGCTATGATCAGGTGAAAGATCATGGAGTAAAAGTCAAAGGAAGAAGAGAGTAGGCTGTGGTGGCTGGTGTTGAAGGCAGCAATTTTTCAACCTGATAATAACAATAATTTCTTGCATGTGGCAAGAAATCTCTGAAGTTTTATCAGACCTGATGATCAGCCATATCTAGTAATTCATACAGGCAAACAATGCTGCCATATCTGTCTATCCCTAGAGCTTAGTACAATTTGTGGCCTATAGTGAGTGCTTAATAATGGTTGTTAATTGTCCATTTGAAAGAAACCAGAATGTATTCCTAAAAATTATGACGTTTTGGGTAAAAAACTAAAGGAGATCATTTGAGTAATGGGTCATATTTTCATCACCTCAGTGGTTCAAAGGCAAGGACTTGAGAAGAGAAAGGTCTATTTGAGAAGTTAATAGCTGGATTAGATGGTGTCCGAGAACAAGATTTCCATTTTTAAAATACAGGAATTTGGGGCTCTAGGTCCAGGATGGCATGCACATAATAAGGGTAAGAAATATATCTGCCTGGAGTATTCCTAGTATAATCTCAAGGACTGAAAATGAAGAAGAGAAAAAAGTAGCAGAAAGCTAGATATCACTGAGAGTACCAACAAAACAGATGAAAGAAAAATAGTAACGATGCCCAGAAATGCACAGTAGCTAAAATCCAAGAAAGGAACAAGCATTCAATTCACGACCTCGGATGTCTGTACAGAATACATAACATAAAGATAAATGTTAGGTTAACAGGAGATGCCAATTTTGCCCCAAAGTAGCACATGGTGTGACAGAACCCATGACTAGAAAATGGCTCTGGAAAGGTATACCTTATTCAAAATTAGCAAGAAAACCACAAGGAGGCCAAGGACAGGAAAAACCCTACAGATAGCAAAATATTCATAGCAGCACCTTCTGTACTGTACAAGGCACTAGAAAATAATGTAGATGCCCACCAACCAGGGAATAACTAAAGAAATTGTGGTACTACAGTGGAATATTACTGAGGTCCAAAAATGATGAATATAGTGAATTCTGAGAAGCACAAGAAGCCAGACAGATGCAGAGGTAAATATGCAGAACCAAGAAAACAACATGTTTAATAGCTACATAACAGAAAAGACGAATAAAAGCCAGACTGAACAATGTGTGACTATAATGACCAAGTTTGATGCTGGGGATGAGAAAATGTAGCTCCTTCTCTTCTTAGCTGGTGAGAGTGAGGAGGGGAGAGGTAGGATGATTGTGGGAAATATTACATATACTGCCAGATAGGTTGATATGTTTGTGGGTTTTACTGGAATGCTCCTCTCTTTCTCCCTGTTAAAAATTCTGTTACAGAGGATGGTTTGTTGGGTATGGAAGAACAGAGAAATATTTAGAAATGAAGGTAATATTTAAAAAAAAGACATCAATAAAAATAAGAAAAAAGAAAAAATGAGCAAGAAGTAGGGGAGGGAGAACAAGTAGCATTATAGAATTATGATGATGATGATGATGATGGTGACGGAGAGTAGGAGAATAGCTAACACATTAATTGGTGCTTTAATGTTGGCAAAATACTTTATCTCATTTGACCATAACAACTCTGTAAAGTAGGTACTATAATTATCCCCATTTTACAGGGAGGAAAACAGATTCAGAGAAATTAAGTCACATCTATCTGGGGTCATATTGATTGTAAGTATTTGAGGCAAGGATCAAACTCAGATGGTCCTGGCTCCAAACCCAAAACTATAATCACTGCATAACACTGCTTCTCTAGATCTCATTGTATATCTCTCCTAATTTTCACAATCAAAAAGCTATCCACATTCTTCACCTTTCATATGGACTTGTGAAGTAGCCTCCTCATTTGTCTCCCTACTTCTAGTCTCTCCCTCCTCCAATCAATGCTCTGAGCTGTTGCCAAAGTGACATATCATAACCACATTTCTTCCCCACCCAAGAACCTTTAGGGTATCTGGGATGAGATACAGACTCTTCTATTTGTTATTTAAAGTCCTTCACAATCTGACCTTCCAAATTGTCCACCGTTTCATTATGCATGCACGTAATGTATGTATGCATGCATTAATCTATAGTTCTCCAAACATCACATTTCATCTTCTGCTTCTGTGCTTTTGCTCAGGCTGTCCCACATGTTTGGAACCCTCTCCCTCTCTTCACCATTGCCTCAGAGAATCTCCAGCTCCCTCCAAGGCTCAGTTTAAAGGCTGCCTACTACAAGAGGACTTTCTCAATTCCCCCAGTTTTTAGCACTTTCTCTCATTCAAGATTACTTTGTAGACACTTTGCATATATTTTCTACTTATTTATCCATATAGTAGTAGAATGTAAGCCTTTCTAGCTAGGCCCATTTTGTTTCTGTCTTTATAACCCCAGTACCTAACAGAGAGTAGGTGTATATTAAATGCTTGCTGAATTTAATTAACTGGAAAGAAATATGCAAAAATCAAAGGCCTAGAGTTTATGGGTAAAGATCAACATGAGACAGAAACAAAAGCAATATTATAACCAGAACAGCAGGGAATGACTAACCAAGCTGTAATACATGAACTGAGTGGAATATTATTGTACCATAAGAAATGATGGATATGGAAAATAGAGATACTCAGAGAAAGACTTACCTGAATCATTGAAAAGTAAAAAAAAAAGCAGGAAAATGAAAATAATATTAGATAGTATCTTCAATCATGTAAACAACCTCCACAGCAACATCAAAGAAATTGAACTCTGCATAATTATCATGATCAAATTTGGCCACAAAGAAGAAAAGAGAAAATACATCTCCCTTTCATATTTACAGAGGTAGGGGACTATAGGTATAGAACCTTGCATATATTTCCAGACTTAATATGTTAATTTTACCAAACTTTCTTTCTCTTTTAAAAAATTCTTTGTTATAAGGGATGATCCATTGACTAGGGGAGGGAGAGAAATCTCTTCATAAATGAAGATAATGTAAAGACAAAAGATTTCAATAAACACTGAAAAAAATATTTAAGAGAATATGCTACAGACCACCTAGAGAGAAAAAGGAAATAAGTGAGATGTTCAGGAAACAGATCACAGGCAGGCATTCAGGCCTGTTTTAATAGTGATTGGGGACTTCAAATTATCCAGACATTTGTTAGAGTGTTCTCTCTGCCAATATCAAAGCTGCTAATAATGTGACATCTGTTATGATAATTTTACCATTCAAAAGGTAAAAAAAAATGAGTAAGGGAAATGTGAATTTTGGATCTGATTCTAATCAATAAACAGGAGCTAACTGCTGAGGTGAAAATCACAGGAATCTTATGAAGTCACCATTTCATCTTAGCAGTTAATACAGAGAAGGAGATGAAAATGGCCATAGTCTGACACACACCCTAAATTCCAAGAAAACATTTCAAAGAGTTCAGAGAAAAGCTAGGCAAAATATGATTTCCTCTGATCTTCTTAGGCAAAATACCCCCAAAATCATTCCTACCCATCCCCCTTATCTTCAGTCTCTATCTATTGGCTCTTTCCCAGCTTCCTGCAAAAGGGCCCAGGATGTTCCCCATGCTTAAAAAACCATCACTTAACCCTACCATCACCTCAAGCTATCAAATAATTTCTCTCCTTCCTTTAATAGCACAACTTCTAGGGGAAAAAGAAAAGATCGTCTGTGCCTTTACTTCCTATCTTCCCACTCACTTCTGAGCTTCCTGATATCTGGTTTCTGACTTCATCAATCAACTGAAACTACTCTTTCTAAAGTTATTAATGATCTCTTTATTGCAAAATCTGCTGGCTTTTCCTTAGTCTTCAACCTTCTTGACATTTCTTTGCAGCATATGACACTGCTGACAACCTTCTCCTCCTGGATATTCTCTCCTCTTTGAGTTTTCAGAGCACCTATCTCTCATTTCTCTGTTTTTAATTTCTAATTTCTGTTTCTGATTTCTGTCTAACTGTTCTTTCTTGATCTCCTCTGCTGCATCATCTTCCATACCCCAGTCCTTAACTATGGGTGTACTCCAAGATTCTATCCTGGATCCACTTCACTTCTTTCTCTCTATTCTCTCTCTTGGTAGCCCCATCAACTCCCATGGGTTCACTTACCCTCTAGACAGATGACTCTCAAATTTCTACATCCAGGCCTGGTCTCTCTCCAGAGCTACAGTCCCATTTCTACAACTTCCTGTTATACATTTCAAATTTTCTGTCACATAGGCATCTCGAACTCAACATGTCCAAAACAGTACTCAACATCTTCCTCCCCACTCCTACACCAACTCCTATTCTATACTTTCCTAGTTCTGTTATGTATCCCAACATCCTTCCAGTCACCCAGGTTTACAACCTGAATCATTCTAACCCCTCACTCTTTCTTTACACCCCTATATCCCATTAGGTGCCAAGGTCTTATTAATTCTCCCTTCATAACATCTCTCATATCTATCCCTTTATTTCCACTCATATGGCCACCATGCTGGGTCATGCCTTCATAACCTCTCCTCCCTGGACTAATGCAATGACCTTCTAATTGGTTTCCCTGCCATAATTCTTTCCCTTCTCCATTCTATCCTCTACACAGCTGCCACTGACCTTCCAAAAGCACAGGCAGGACTATGGCACTCCCCTGCTCAATTAACTATAGTGGCTCCTTGTTACCTCTGGGATAAAATATAAATTCCTCAGTTGGGTATTTAAAGCCTTTAATAATCTAGCTCCAACCTACCTTTCTGGGCTAATTAAACAGTGTTGCTCTCCTCCCACCCCCACTCCCTTGGACATGTAATATTTCGTCTCCATGCTTTTGCCTAATCTGTCTATCCGTGGTTGAAATGCAGTCCCTCCTGCCCTCTGTCTCTTAGAATCCCTAATTTCTTTCAAAGCTCAAGTCAAAAGATACTTCCGATACTACATTTTCCTTATTCTCCTGACTTGCTAGTGTCTCCCTTATTTATTCCCCCCCCCCCAAGAAATTTGTATTTATTTTGCATACACTTTTGTATGTGGATATCACCTCCCCTAATCAAATGCTTTGGAAGGGAGTGGATGACTGTTCCTAGAGGTCTTTGCACAATAGCTCAAGGAGCACTTGGGTACACTGTTGCAGGAATTCTTGTTAGGTCTAGGTTGGTCTACAAGCTCTATGAGGTTTCTCCCAACTCTGAGATTCTGTGGCACCACAATTCCAGGATTATATGAAGATTATTCATGGCTCATTTTTCAGTCTGTGTCGGCTTCCCTCTCACTACACAGTTCTATAAAGTGTTCTCAACACCAATTTCCAATCATCATCAATCAACAAATCAACAATCATTTGTTTATTGCCAAGTATGTAACAGGCATTGGGGTAACCACTGGGGACATAAAGTAAAAAATGAAACCTGCCTGCCCGCAAGGAGCTCATGTTCTCTCAGGAACAATATGTGAGGATATAAATATATACAAAATATGGAAGGGGTATTTTGAGAGGAAATAGCAGCTATGGCATAGGGAAAAATAAGATACAAAATCTTCAATCCACCCCAGAGCAGAGTAGGAGTCTTTTCTACAATGTATTTAAGAGCACTCAAAGTACTCAGGACCATAAACTCACTGTAATATTCATTCACAACATAACAACATAACAAGAAAGAAAAACTACTTCATAAGCATCGATGATCTAGTCAGGGGTAGATGCTTGTTCAAATTCCTATCAGTTTTAACCTATGTCCTTAACCCTGCTTAACTGCTGCCCTGGAATGTTAGGAAAATGGATCAAATCATGGACAGACATGCATATGTTTTCTAAACCACCTGGGATCTGCTCTGAAAATGATAGGAAAAATAACTACTATTTATATAGCATGTTACAGCTCACAAAGCAAGTTGTTTATAAAAGGAACTCCCAGAGACAGAGGGTAAGTGCCCAGCTCAAGTTCAAGTTCATATGGCTCATCTGTCATAGATCTGGAACATGAGCCCAGTACTCCGGACTCCAAGTCAAGTATGCTTTACCATATACCACATTACCCTTCCTGTACCAAAGTTAAAATCTATACAAAGGATGGGCCTGCTACCAAAACTCTGGAAAGCCATGAAGAACAACGAGAAAAAAGCACCCCTAGCTTCCCAATCCCAGCCCCACTGAAATCAGCAAAGAACTAGGAGAAAGAAAAAGACAGGATTTATGCAGACATCAATAAGACTCCTCTTGTTGGGTCACAACTCTAGGGATTTACAGAGTTCTTTATGATCAATGATAACTCAAAGTTGTCTTGTTTTCCACTTGCTTTAAGCAAAACATTCTTCTCTAAAAACTAATAATAAATCAATGATAAAAGGATCCTCTAGTCCTCCCATTATGCTCCTGTCCATACTCCATTTTTTCACTGATGGCATAGGAGGTGCTCTAAAGCCTGCTTCTTAATGAGCGAGGGACTAGGGGAGGGGCAGGGATAGAGACAAGATGGTGGAGTTGCAGGAAGAAGTATAGCAAGCTCCCTTATCTCCCCCCCACCAAAAAAAACAAACGACAACTCCCCAAACAGATCTAGAAAATCTGGAACAAATCTTGATGAAGAAATTCAAGAAGTCACAGTGACTTGTCAAGCCCAGGTCAGCAAAAGGAGACAGAGAGTTCTATGGACCTAGGGATGAGGTCTGGCCAAGCGCGCACTATCAGAGTACTCCAGCACCCAGGGACCTCGCCTAAGGCCAAGACAAGACTCCCAGCCTATACCATGCCACTATGACCTTGGCCAAAGTGCAGGAACAGATGCCGACTGTCAGCTGCGTCGCTCACTACCCAGTTATGAGTCACAGAACCAGTGGACAGAGGAGGGGACCAAACGTAGGTCAGGGTAAGGTATGGCCACAGAACCTGGACAGCACACTGAGCAAGAAGCAAACTGAAAAACAAGTAGGAGCTATACAGCTTGGAGCCCAAGGAGCATAGCAAGATCTCAATTCTACTTACTAGTACACTCTGAAGCATACAGAGGAATAACCAGGGAAGGAATGCAGATCAAAAGAAAGTCTATAGTTCTTCTACTCTGAACTAATGTAGCAGTAATCTCCTATTGCCAAAATGTAAACTCAAGTCAAGAACTAAAGAGCTCAGACCAAAGGAACAGTGATCAGCCTTTGCCCTGGGTCAGTAAACTTTAAGAGCACTGAAATCTTTCAGGTGCCTTGGCCTGAACTGTCCCTGATATTTGAGAATAACACAACACTCAATACCCCAAGAAGGCAGCAATAGGACTAACCCAGACTTTTCAAGTATTTAGAAGCTGATCTTAATACAAAGTCTAAAGTCAGAAAGTAAGCTGAACAAATAAGCTAACAAAAAAAGGGGGGGGGGGTGATGTCACACCATAAAAAGCTATTAAGGTAAAGAAACATAGGGCAGTTAGGTGGCACAGTTGGGGCAGCTAGGTGGCACAGTGAATAGAGTACCAACTCTGAAGTCAGGAGGACTTGAATTCAAATTCAGCCTCAGACACTTGATACTTAACTAGCTATGTGACCTTGGGCAAGTCACTTAACCTCAATTGCCTTGCCTTCCCCCCTTCAAAAGAAGAGAAAAGAAAAAGGTAACAGAGACACTCAAGATATAAACACAGAAGATAATGACTCCAAAACATCTACAAGCAAAATATCAAAGAAAAACACAGCTTGGACACAAATTCAAGTAGAATTTCTAGAAGAGAACATATGAGTTTGCTTTATTTTAAAGAATTAAAGTTGTTTTGTTTTGTTTTTTAATAAAGGAGAAAGCCAAAGGGAAAAAAGTAAGAGTCATGGAAGAAAGAATTGCAAATGTAATTACCAGTCAGGCTATACAATTGGTACAAAATTTTGCTCAAAAGTAAATTCCTTGAAAATTAGAATGGAACAAACAGAAGTCAATAATTCCATGAGACAACAATAAATATCAAAACAAAGTGAAAAGACTGAAAAAAATAGAAAAATATGTAAGGTACCGTACAGCAAAAACAACAGACATGGAAAAGAGATAGAGAAAAAATCAAGAATTAAGAACTACCTGAAATCCATGACCAAAAAAAGAGCCTACACATTTTATTTCAAAAAATCTTAAAATCAACCAAATCTCTTATAAAAAGAGAGCAAAGTAGAAATAGAAAGAATCCATCAATTACCTACTGAGAGAAACTGAAAAACAAAAACTCCTAAGAACATTATAGCCCAAATTCAGAACTTTCAGGTCAAAGAAAAATTATTACAAGCAATGAGAAAGAAAGAACTCAAGTACTGAGAAACCACAATCAAAATCACACAACTTAGCCACCACTATAAAGTAGCAGAGAGTTTGGAATCTAACATCTCAGAAAGCAAAGGGTCTTTGTTTTCTGCCAAGTAAATAAAGTATACCCAGTAAATAAATATACCCAGTAAAATAAAGTATAATCCTACAGGGGAAAAATAAGACTTTAATGAAACAGAGGACTTCCAGCATTCTTGATAAAAAGACCAGAGCTGCAGAGAAACTTCAAAGTTCCAATATAGGAATTAAGAGAAACATAAAAAAGGTAAGCATGAATAGAAAATGATAAGGAATTTAACAAGCATAAACTACTTAAATTCTAATATGGGGAAATGAAACGTGCTCCCTCTGAAGCTTATCAACATCAGGAGTTTTAGGGGGAGTCTAATTAGATAGAAGGCCTAAGAGTGACTCTGTTATGTACTGATGAAAGAAGAATGGAAAGACAGGGGAAGAGGAATAAATTGAAGTGAGGGAGGGGTAGAGATCTGAGGAAGGGAAGGGAAAAGGGAAAGTTAGGAAAAATTATCTCAGGTATTGCAAGTTGAAATCTATTATATAGACAAAGGGGTAAGATGACAATTGAAACTTCACTGTCACCTGAATTGAGCAAAGGAAGGACAAATACCCATAGTTTGATATATAAATACATTTCATTCTTCAAAGAAATAGGGGAAGTGGGAGAAGGTAGAGCTAAAAGGAAGGTAGATTAAAGAAAGAATTAATCCTAAACAAAACAAACACTAAGTAAGGATGTAGAAAAATATTTAGTTCTTCTTGAGGTAGTAAAGAATTGGAATCTGAGGGAGTAACCATCCATGGGGAAATGGCTAGATGAGTTATGGTATATAAATGTAATGAAATACTGCTGTGCTATAAGAAATGATGAAGGGGGTGGTTTCAGAGAAGCTAATACTGAGTGAAGTGAACAGAACCAGAGTAGTTTATAGAATGACAATAATACTGTAAAGACAAACAACTCTTAGGAGCTGTGATCAGCATGATGATCAACCATGATTCCAGAAGGCTACTGATGAAACATACTGCTCACTTCCGGACTGAGAGGAGCAAGACCTAGAGTACAGAATGAAACATACACATACATACACATACACACACACACACACACACACACACATGCATACACACACATCGAGTATAAATGTGTATATATAAAATGTGTTTGTATGTATTTATATATTTTTCTTTAGTAAATGGGCAATGTAGAAATTTGTTTGGTTTAATTATATGTGTTTGTAATGGGGATTTTGCTTTTTCCTTTATTCTTAATAGAGGAGAACAAAAAAGCAGATTTTTGCTAATTGAAAAAATAAAACTGAATAATAAATTCTTATTGGTTGGAAAATAAATAAATAAGAGATTGAGAATAGGGGAACTTGTTAAATGATGTGATCTAGAAGAGAAACTCCTTTCCATTTTTTGTGAAAGGATGACTGTATATAGAACAAGTTTGTATATTGTTGTTTGTATGATATAATTATACCTAGATTTTTTAAAAGTAGTTTCTGCCTGCAGCGGATCTCATAGGGTTACTAAGCAAGATTAGAAGTGAATAAAAAGGAACTATAGCTGCAATGATGTAAAGTAAGTTTATCAAAGACAGAGAAATCTATAGGTGTGGCAATTCCCCTTATAACCAGCTGGTTCAGTAGAAGGGGTCACCCTGGACCTGAAGCAGACTTTTTCTGACAAATGACTGTTTTCTCAGATATCTGCATCATCTCATGCTCTCTTTAAATCTTTGCTTCCAGAGTACCAGGATCAAATGGCTTCACAGCAGGGCTGTAACATTCTAAAAGTACCCACAAATTAGGAATGGATTGTCTATTCTTTACTCAAACAACTGTTCACTTCCATTAGTGCAGCCAGTCAGAAGCTGAGTATCACATAAAATGCCCTAGTTCAGAGCACTTTTCTGCCCCACCTGGCTAGAGAATCCCTCCCTGGTATAAGGATGCAGTAAACACTTAATATTTACCAGAGTTCCTCCAGTGATATGTTCTTTTCTAGCATAAGAGCTAAGGCCTGGGCACCCCGACTGCCAATGTTGTTCCCCACTAGGCTGTATAGAACAGGAACAAGAGAGCAACAGTCATTGAATATCCACTTTACTCTGTCCCTCTCAAATTCTCCCACCCCAAATTCTTCTCCAACAGGACAAAGATCCCAATATCACCTGAGCCACTTCAAGCTGCGGTGGTCATGTAGAGCAGATGCAAGTGCCTGGGCTCCTTCATCTCCTACTGCATTGCCCCAGAGACTGAAATGAAAAACACCCATGTAAGTCAGCATAATAATTCCACGTCATGATTCTGGATGAGGGAAAAAGTGCCATCTCAAATATTCCCAAGGCTCCATTTGGTTTTCATTCCCTCAAGAGACAATACTACAATGTAATAATGTTAAGTTTATTTTATTTTTGCTTTTTGGAGGGCAAACAGGGTTAAGCGACTTGCCCAAAGTCACACGGCTAGCAAGTGCGTCAAGTGTCTGAGGTCGCATTTGAACTCAAGTCCTCCTGACTCCAGGGCCAGTGCTCTATTCACTGTGCCACCTCTCTGCCCCAATAATGTTAAGTTTAAATGAAAAAAATCTAACCCAACATAGGCTGAGGACTCATAAGGAAGAAAAGAAGCAGGGCCTGAAGATCTTGGTACATTTAATATTAAGTGAATGACATGGGAATTTCATGCTGAATGTGAATATTCTATGACATTACTTTCTCCTAGTTTTTCTTTCACCTCTTTGACCATTCTTTCTTGGTCTTTCACTGATTCTTCCTCCTCTCACTCCCTAAGTATCCCAGAAAGTTCCCACTTCAGCCCTCCTGTTCTTTCTCTTCCTTAGTGATTTCATCTCTTCTCAGAGCTTTAATCATCACCTCTATGCAGATTACTCCCAAATCTATGATTCCAGCCCCAAATTCTACCCTAAAGTAAAGTCCCACACTTCTATCTGCTAGCTGGGCAACTTCATCTGGATGTTTCCTGCCATTATCTCAAATTCAATACGTCCAAAATAGAACTCCTTTCCCCAGAACCTGCTCCTCATCCTAATTTCTCAATTTCTATTTTTGTATTAATATCTTCCTCCCCATCCTGTCTCGAAATCTTGACATCATCCTTAATTCTTCCCTCTCCTTCACACTACATATCCCATCAGTTGCCAAGCCTTATTGATTCTGTTTCCATTATACCTCTTCCTTCATTCCTTCGATCCTCATCTCTTTTATTTATTACTTGTGTGACTTGAATAAGTTACCTAAACTCCCTGAGCTGTTTGCCTGTAAAATAAAGATGTTAAACTAGATGACTTCTGAGGTCTCTTCCAGAGGCTTAATCTAGGATCCTATGATCTTTAACCATTTTAGTCACCCAACGCTTGTTATACACCAGTTTATCGAAGTCCTTTTTAAAACATGAGAGCCAAAACTGCATACAATACTACAGATGTGATCTGACCAGCACAGAACATAAAGTGAAACTGTCACCTCCATTGTTCAGAACATTAGGCTATTTTTAACGTCCCTTAATTTAGCATCAACTTTTTCTTTTTTGGTATCTCCTACACAGCTAGCAGTCAGCTGACCCACCCTGGGGCCTTTTCTACATTGACTGCTGCTAAGTCAAGACTCCCATTTCATTAATGTGTGTGTATACACATATATGTATGTATATACATACATATATATGTATATATGTGTGTATATGTATATGTCATTAATGTGTGTGTGTGTGTGTGTGTGTGTGTGTGTGTGTAGAGAGAGAGACAGAGAAACAGAGAAAGACAAAGGCAGAGAGACAGAGAGACTGGTAATATTGTTAAGCAATTGTTTCGAGGCAGGTAAGGATAGGCCACATGACAGGGCTCCTATGCTAAGAGAGAAAGCAGACACAAGGACTCTCCCCATTCTCAGCCTCCTATTTTCTCCCTTCAATCCTTATCTGCTCTGGGTATGCCACGTATGAGAGGGAATCCTTTCACTCTCACAGCCAAACATACAGACTGAAACTTCCCAGTATCCTTAGATCCTAACTCTTGCCTAGGAGCCAGCATCCATAACCCAGCTTCCCTTTTTTCATTATCTGCTTCCTTTTCTATCTGCTGAAACCTAACAAAATGAAGGACTAAGTTTCAGTTTTCTCATTTGTAAAATGAAGATAATAATAATTTCATTACCTATCTCAAGGGTAATTATGAGGAAAGCTTGATATAATTGTGAGTTATACTAATAATTATAATACTTAAAAGGATTACAGAGAGGTAACATGGCAGAGAAGACTCAGAAAGACCTGTGTTCAAATCCTACCATTAACAAATTCTGTCCTGAACAAGTCACTGAACCTCTCAGTGCTCCAAGTGACTTTCCATGACTATAAGATGCACTCCCCTCCCCCACTGGTAGAGGGCATTTCCTCTACATGAATGAAATCACAGGTATAGTCCCATGCCAATAAAAAGGTTAGTCTAGAAGACTTCCAAGGACCCTCCCAGTTCTAAATATAGGCTTCTATGAGAGTCATCCTCAAGTATTTGAATGCCCCTGATATGAAGGAAGGATTAGACTTGTTCTGTTTGACCCAGAGGGCAAAACCCATAAGTTGCGAAGAGGCAAACTGAAACTTTTGATGTTAGGAGGGAAAAAAGCTTCCTAACAATTCAAGATGCCCAAAATGAGCTGCCTGAGGAGGTGGCAAAGTATAGTCACAAGGTCAGTCCTCTCTCTTACCCTCTGAAGAAACACCCACCAATATTTCTCTGGATCAGAAAGCGACTTCTAATATGCGTGCACACGCGCACACACACACACACACACACACACACACACACACACATGTGCATGCACACTCATGTGCATGAAGCTTAAAACAACTGAAGATTGGCCTGTGGAGGCTCTGAATGGTATCCTCTTCCCTTTCCTGGTAACACAACCTACCCCAAAAACTGAAGAGAATTGTTGTCTTTCAAGCCTTCTGCCAACACCTTGGCTCCCACTGCAGTAATGTGATTGTTCCCCAACCTGGAATTTAAAAGTAATCTGAATCCATACACCTTGAAAGGCAGGCAGGGATAATTATAATCATCTTAAACCTGAACATCGCTACATTGCTTTCAGATTTACAAAGAACAGAAAACCTGTATATGGCTCCTGGTTGCTCTTCCAAGCCAAGGCGGTCAGCAGGCTCATTTTATGGAGGCCGGATTAGCCAGGAGAGGACAAGAATAACAAGTTCTTGGATCGACTCTGGATTTAGTCACTGTTCTTTTGTAAAAAAAAAGAAGTCTTTTCTTAACTTGATCGTTCTGGCCTGTTTAAAAGTCTGATATAAAGGATGTAGGGAGGGAGGGGGCGTCAAAATAGGTGGTGATTTCTTCCCAACCATAAGGGAGTGGCCAGACTACAGAAGATGAGTCATATTCCTGTTTACTTTAGTCACTGACTTAGTGTCTATACAAAGATAAGCCTCAATCTCTTGGGATTCTTTTTCCTCTTCTGGAATCTGAATGCAGGTAACATTTGCCTGTCACAAAATGCTCTGTAGAGAGATATGACACAGGGGAGGGGAATATCTGTATAGTATGTGAATATCCGTATAAAGGGCTGATAGAGTGCAGGTATGTTTCTTATAAACTCCCTGAGCCTGTTAGCCCTACGCCCAGAGACTGACACTGTGAATTTAACAGAGACCCAGCCAATTAGGGGGGAAGGACTTAACCAGGAAAGGACCGAGGAGTCAGAAGTCAGAAATCACATCCCGAAACCTCTTCAGGCAGGTCTTGATCCACCCAACAACCACAGAGCACATGCTTTGAGTTGCATTTCACATAAGAGAGATGGGCTTAGGACCATAGGATAGGATGGGTATAGTTAGAAGAGAATTCAGAGATCATCTAATGGTCCAACTCTTATTTTATAGGTGAGAAAACCAAGGACCAGAGAGACATAATAATTTGCTTCAGTTGCAAAGCTGAAATTTGAACTTAGGTTCTCTTGTTCCAAACCCAACACTCTTTCCAAATTCTCTGTTATTTCAAATCACCCAAAGGTGTTTAGGAGCTCAACCTTTGTCTATGAATCCATTTTTTCTTTGCTGTTAATTTCACTGCATAAGGACTGATCCTTCCACCTTGTCCTCACTTAGGAATACCTCAGCTAACTGGCCAAAGAACAAAAAGATAAAATGAGGGTAGGTAAACAAGTGAATAAGATTAAGCCCAACAAGCAACAAGGGAGGGAGATGATCATTTGCTTTACCAACTTTTAATGCTTCTCCCAACTTTAAAAACAATATGCAGAGAAAAGAAGGCTGGATTTGGAGTCTGGGGCCTAGATTCACAATCTGACACTGCCACTTACTACTTATATGATCTCAGGCTATCCATTTAATTGCCCTGGGCTTTAGTTTCCCATACACAGGCAACCTCGTTTTCCCATCACTGTAAAAATGACAAGGTTGAACCAGGTGACTTCTAAGACCCCTACCAGCTATAAATCTAGGCTCCCACATAATCAGAAAAACAAGTCAACTGAAAATAATGAAGAAATTCTTAGGGAACTAAGAACATAAATGGAATCATCAAGTGAGTTTACCAAACTGGTAGGATCTAGAGCAGAGATGCTACTACTGATCTGAGCTGCTATTTCTGTACAAAATAAAAAGATAGAATGCCTGATTAGCTAAATGCCTTCAATTTAATGCTGTGGGATGGACCACAGCATCATTGCATCACAATTTACAGTAAAATCTCGAAACAAGCCTGTAATTATCACTAATTTAGCACAGTGTCTACATGGCACCCAGATTGTGTGAGACACAAAACACGGGCAAATGTCCCAGGGACTGTTTGCCCTGGGTGGGGCAAAGAATCATAAGGATAACAAGTCCCAAGGGATATTGCCCTGTCCCAGGATTTGCCCAGTTTACCCTATAATCAGACATTCCATGAATCCTGGAATCTCAAATCATTATATAGGAACACGAGTCCTGGAGCAGTCTAAATTGATGGAATTTGGGCACTCCTACTCCTTCTTACTTAGCTCAAATGTGAAATCACTATGGGGAGCTGGGGTAGGGGGCTAGGGATCTCTCGGGGAAATGGATCCCCTCTCCTCACCTCAATGCCAAAAAGTTCTGCTTGTACTTGAGGAGGCTGGCCAAAGAGTGAGCACAGTCATCCGTCAGCTTGTTATTGAACAACCTGAAAGATTTCACAAGAGACACACAGCATGAAAGGAAAGCTAGCACGAACAGGAACCTCAATGAGTGAGGTACACTCTCTGTACCCTCTGTGAAGACTCCTCAGACTGAGAAGGGAGAGCAACTATCTGGAAACCAGAGATAGAAAGTATACAACCTAGGACCCTTCCCCCCTTCCTTTGCTGTCAATCAGCCTTAAGCCCTTCAGGAATTTTAGGAATCTCATCAAGTTGAAGGGGGAACCTCCCCCTTCAAGTTGGTGTTTGCCAAATAAGGACATGAACTGGTTTCCTGGTTTCCTGTTCCACCTCCCAGCCAATAGGAGATAGTGGTGGGCTTCTTTGTTATCCACTACTGGGTCAGATTTTGGACCAAGACTGAGAGCCCACCTCCCAGCTAATGGGAGAAGGGGCAGGGTTTGACTGCTTTAGGGTATAAATTCTTGTTCTGTCTTTTATAACATGCCTCCTCTCCTTGATCCCCACCATGGAGAGGACTGCCCTCTTCCTGCGGGGGAAGAGAATAAAACTTCCTGTTCCTTCCTCAAGATACCTCTGACTTTTGATTTTTCTTGGGTAGGGGATTTTTGGGGTCCCCATACCCCACATATCAAGAATAAATCTGCATTTTTCTCTTAACTTGTACCTACCCCATTCCCAAAGACAGAAACCCATACTCCAGGGAGCTGAGCTCAAGCTCAGTGATGGAAGCCCTACTTACGCAAGCTTCTGAAATTGGTCACACTGCAGAGCTTGGTCAACCAGCCTGCAGATCCCCTGGTCAGAAATGTTGTTATCTCTCAAGCTAAAAAAAAAAAGAGAAAAGAAAAGAAAAAGAAGATGAAGAAATGAAAGAGAGGCAAAGGGTCTTCATAGGACACCTGACGGGGAAAGAGCTATCTACTCCATTAAACACGGATTCCTCAGATACCCCACCCAATCTTTTGGATAGTATTGGAATTGTATCTAAACACATCTTAATCAATCAATCAATAAATAAATATTTATTAAGCACCTACTATGTGTCAGGCATTAGGTGCTGGGGATACAGAAAGAGGCAAAAGACAGCCCTTGCCCTCAAGGAGCTTATAATCTAAAGAAAGAGACATTATGCAAACAAATACGGAAAAAGCAAGCTACATACGCGATAAATAGGAAATAATTAGCAGAATGAAGGCACTGGAATGAAGGTGTTGAGGAACGCTTCCTTTAGAACATGAGATTTTAGTTGGGATTCAAAGGAAGCCAGGGAGGTCAGCAGACAAAGCAGAGGAAGAAAAGCATTCCAAGCACTGAGGACACACAGAGAGAATGTCTGAAGCTGAGAGATGGAGCATCTTGTGCGTGTAACAGCCGGAAGGTCAGTGTCCCTGGATCAAAGGGTACATTTCAGGGAGTAAAGTAGAAGACTAGAAAGATAGCAGAGGGCTAGGTTATGAAAGGCTTTGAATGCCAAACAGAATATTTTGTATTTGTTCCTGGAGGCAATAGGAAGCCCCTGTAGCTTACCAGGGGGATGGGGTGGTGGTGACATGATCGGACCTGCATTTTAGGAAAATCACTGGATTGGAATGAGGAGACTTGAGGTAGGCAGACCCACCCCCTACCCCCCACACCCTATCTCCACCCCTCTTCCACCCCAGCAGGCTATTGCAATATCCCAGCCATGAGGTGATGAGGGCCTGCACTGCAGTGGTAGCAGTGTCAGAAAAAAGAAGGGGACTTATTCAAGAGATGTTGCAAAAGTGAAATCAACAGGCCTTGTGACTTAATTTTCATTTATCCCAATAGTACAAATGTCTATCCTTCATGGATGGGAGCTGAGTAAATAATAATCTCCAATATTCTTTCAAGAGCTAACAACCTGGGAATCTCTCTGGTGATCTAGTGGCTAAGATTGGATGCTTTCATTGCCACAACCCGGTTCGATTCTGGGTCAAGGAACCACAGGTCTGGGGTGGAAGTGGATTCCCCCTTTGATATGTACATTGATAAGTCTCTTTGACTAAGATTTAGGTGATCTAAGTCTCTTAACCCCAAGACCCTCATTAGAATGAGCCCACATCTCATCATAATATTCATTTTCTCATTAATTGTTAACCAATTGGAGTTGACTGATAGCCTCAGGAAGACCCACTTTTCTAAAGGCATATAAGTCATGAGCCTGCCACCATGAAGGTCTTTGGCTTTCGAGAGTATCACTGATCACTTTTCTTAATAAAATGCTAGCATTAATAATAAAATTATTAATTACCCAGAAATTACGTTTCTTTAACTTTTTAAACATCACAAACTCTAAGTTCCCCTCCAGCTCTCAAATTCCACACTTCTCTGAGTACCCTCTCCCAAAGGCCCAGGGTGTTACAGGTCATTCCAAAGCAGCTGAATGAAGTACTCACTGGAGAGCCTGGCAGACACGTAAACACGGCAAGAGCTGCTCCACGCCAATGTCTCCCACTGAATTGTAATCCAGCTGTAAGGCCACAGGTTGCTTGAGATTTTTCAGCACAAAAGCCAAGGCAGCACATTCAGCAGGACCAATGTTGCAGTAGGTCACCTTCAGGTGCCCAACCTCCAGTTTGCACACAGCTTCCCGGGCCAGGTGCTCATCCTGCATCTCATAGAGGCTCCTGATCAGCCAGACAAACTCAGGCATGGCATGCATACTCTTGACCTCCCCAGGTACGGCTGGTGGAATGGACTGGAAGTGCCTCCTGAGGCCTCGGGCCAGGCACCACTGGGTAAGGCTCTGCTTCTGGAGAAGGGGGGTGGAGGTCCCCTGACACTCTGTTAACAGGCCCCAGTGCTCCTGGGACAGCAGGCCAGCCAGGAAAGCAGCAGTGATCTGGATGTTGTGGGGCTCAGCTTTCTGTAGGAGGGCTGTGACACTTGCCTCCTCTTGCTCAGGGGACTGGATACAGGACACAGGAAACAGCCAAGCCAGGGGTCGACTTGGCTTCTTGTGCTGGTTGAACAAGTATCTGATGACTGACGGGGTGACATCAGCATCAAGCAGCAGATAGAAAGCAGCAAAGAAACACTGCAAAGTGATGTGCAGGAATTCTACAGGAGCTGGGCTCTCCTGAGAGAAGCTCTTGGATGGCACCAGGAAGCCCAAGGAAAGGTCCTCCTCATCCACCCCAGATGCCCACAGCTGCTTTGCAGAGAACACATAGCTACAAGTGCCCAGGCCCCACAGGGCCAGTTTGCCCAGATGCAGGATGGTGGGAAGCCAAGGTCGAAGGCTACTAGTCCCGGGGTACCATGTCCCATCCTCTGGGGAGGCATGCAGCACAAAATGCTGCAGGATCAGAAGATACATATCTGTGGTTGTCTTCAGGGAGCCACAGCCATGCAGCAGGAGCTCCTTGTGACACTTGGACACAATCCAGCAGAAGACAGGCACTTGGCACAAACCGTGAAGGGCCGAGGTGGCTTTCACCAGATGAACTATGCGGTCCGCGACCCCAGGCTCACTGTGATGCTTCCTCATGAACAGCTCAATCCCCTCCTGGGAGAAGCCCTTCAGGTTAAGTTCCTTCTGCACATACTTCCTGAGGAAAGGGGAGATAGCATGGGGCCGGCTTGTCAGCACCTTCTTAGCATTCTTCATCAGATTGCCTTGGAGAAGGTTGAAGAGCAAGCTCTGGACAGACGTAGGGTCAGTTGGGGAACAGTGTGTCTCTCTGTCTGTAAACTTGAACTTGAATTCATCAAATCCATCAAAAGTGAGCAAGACCTGGTCAGAATGATCAAGCAGGAACTGGAAGACCTCCTGTTGGCCTTCATCTGGCCAGCAGCACCTCTCAAACAGCAGGGTCTGCACGGAGACCGGTTTGTCCATGGACTGCAGCTGCCGGCAAGTGAATGGGAAGACAAAGAGGAAATCCTGAAAGTGCTGGCCTGTGGCCCAGAGACGATGGAGCTGCTGCAGGAGTGTGCTCTTCCCACTGCCAGCCTCTCCCACCAGAAGCACCATGTCAGCATCTTCATTGATGCAACCACTGTCATTGAAGATGTCTAGGAGCTCCAGGGTGTCATGGCACTTCTGGCTGGGTATACCAGCACCAACGTTCTTCTGAATCTCTAAAATGTTCTCTGTGTATACATCCTCTAGGCATAGGTTCTCAGTGCCATCATAAGTGCTAAGGAAACGAGACTGGGCTGACACTGTGGCCTTTAGCTTGGCCATGTACTTCTTACATGCTATAGCTGGAAGAAAGATAAGCAAATGAACAGAAAAATAGAAGTGATAAATGTTGACTTAGCTAGACCTGGCTCCCTGGGGAGTACAGGGTTATTTATATCATAAATGGTTAAATGTTAATCTAGGCTTAGAAATACTGCCTTCCCAAGGGTCAAAAGAGTACCTAGGATATCCCTGAACTAACAGGGAACTGCAGCTACAGGGAATCTCCTTCTCAGAGAAATCACCTGAATCTCTGAATCACAACCTGCTCAGCAAACGTTGAGTCAGAAAACTTTAGTCCCCAATGCAATCCACGGGGCCTTGACATGTGCTACTATAGGTCTAAAGCATCAACAAAGCAGATATAAAATGTAATGGAAGCGTAAGGAAGGCATTAGAAAAAGGAAAGAAGAAAAGAGAAAGGCGAACGTAGCAGGGACTAACAGAGGGAGAGTCAGAGACGAGGGGCACAGGGGAAGCTCAGAGGTGCCTGACCTGTCTAACTTTTGTCTGGCCTCAACATAGAGGGGTGGCCTGGATTTCATCATCTTCATATCATAAAACACTACTGAATAAACAGTGTTGTGAGTAGGAAGCATTCAGGAAACTGTCCTCAGCAAGATTTATTAACTCAGAAGTCTAAACAAATAACCTCCCATGTCTCAACACAGTTCCCCTTTCTGGAAATGGGAGCTATTCAGAGTTCTGGTAGGGAGGGCAAGACAATCCAAAGATTTAGCTCACACTAACAGAGGCCTCTAAGTATAACCATTCATTCACATATTCATTTATTCAACATGTAATGCTTACTGTATAGAGAATACTTGGGGCAGCTGGGTGGTGTAGTAGATAGAGCACCAGGCCTGAAGTCAGGAAGACTCATCTTCCTGAGTTCCAATCTGGCCTCAGAAACTAACTACATGTGTGACCCTGGGCAAGTCACTTAACCCTGTTTGCTTCATTTTCCTCATCTGTCAAATGAGCTGGAGAAGGAAATGACAAACTACTACAGTTATCTTTGCCAAGAAAACTCCAAATGGGGTCAACAAAGAGTTGGGCAGGACTAAAACAACAAAAATAAAGAACACGACCTTAGATGCTGGGGAAGATCCAAAATTCAGATAAGCACTTGCCCTTATGGAACTTTCAGTCTAGTGAGGGATAGACACAACACAGATAACCATGCCATACAATGTCACATGACAAACGCATTCTAAAATTGCAAAACCAAGTGCTGTGTGCACTCAAAGAAAGATTTCATATTTCTTTTGCAACTAATCAACCATTAAATTAGTAGACTGTCAAACTGCCACTCTTCTCAACATAATAGCTTACTTAAAGGATTGCTCATGCTCTAAAGGCAATTAGCACAGCAGCATCTTGAGTCAAAGTGATGGACCCTGCACATGTTTGCTCTTGTTCCTGAGACAAGTTGTTATTTTAATAGCCTTTGAATATGCCAAAGCGCATCTCAAAATTTTCAAAGAAAGAAAACTTTTCTTTTAATGACTCATAGAATCCAGAGCTAGGATTGAGAGGGAGTTCTGAAGCCACCTAGTCCACCCTCCCATTTTACAGTTGAGGAAACAACACACCAGTGAGGTTAAGTGACTTGCCCAAGAAGCATGTGATAGAGCCACAATTTGAACCGAAGTCCTCTGTGTCTGAATTCAGTGTTCTTTCCAAGAGGGCACATTACCAATATGTGCAGAAGGCACTGTACTAAGTAATAATAATGATGATGACCATGATAGTTAACATGCATATCACGCCTACTATGTGCCAGGCCCTGTGCTAAATGCTTCATAATTCTCATTTTATCTTCATGACAACCCTGGGAGGTAAGATGAGGAAACTGAGACAAACAGTGACTTTTCCAGATTCATATAGCTAGTAAGTATCGGGAGCCAGATTTGAATTCAGGTCTTCCTGACTCTAGGCCCAACACTCTATCTACCACACTACCTAGGTACCCCCATGGATTTCCATGCTCTGTATGTTGGTGTATTGCTTTAACTGCTTTAATACACCTGCCCACTGGTATATTACTTTATGGTTGGCCTTTCTATGGTTTTATACAATAGCATCAGTCAGCCTAAGACCATAAGCTAGAAGTGGTCAGCTGGTGTAATAAGAAGATGATCTTGAAGGCAGGATGAGCTGAGTTCAAATCTAGACTCAGATACTTACTAGCTGTGTGACCCTGGGCAAGACACCTAATGCCTCTCAGCCTCCACTTCCTCATCTGTAAAATGGAAATAATAATAACACTTATCTCCCAGGGTTGTTTTGAGAATAAAACATGATAGCACATGTAAAATGCTTTGTAAACCTTAAAGCGTGACATAAATTCTAGATATTATTACTGTCCCAGCAGTCAAGGATCAGGACTGCATACTCTTTGTACAGCACCTCATATACAAGTAAGTACAGCATTGATGTTTTCAATGACAAGCATTCTCAATGTTGTTGCTGGAGAGGCAAGGTTTGCTTTGGCCATTTTTTTTAACTATCCAGAATTCCTTCTCCCAACGATAGCCTATATTGGGAGAAAGATCCTCATATCTCTGGTGAGCTGAGAAAGGCATACGTACCATCAGGGAAGGGGGCCGGCAGGACAGGCAACTGGTGGACATGTTGGAGGAGAAACTGAGCCACTCCATTCTCTTTTGTTTTTGCAAAATCAAGTAGCCTTCTTGCCTTTGAGAAGCACAAAAAGCCTGTTACACATCCCCTCAAGTTTACACAAAATGACTCAAGGTAAAGTGTTTGACTGATTATTATGATTTCACTACCCTGTACCACCACAATCAAATGTCAAGAAAAGATTAGGAGTTTTTGAAAGTTAATATTATGACTAATGCCAAGAGCATCTGAGCTAAGACTGATAGCCCAGTCTCCACCATGTTAAGAGCTCAGTGAATCAGACTGGTATTACGAAGCTCCTGTTTCCTAATATTTATAGCCAAATGAGTAACTTTGGTGAGAGAAAAGCCTTAACGGAACCCGTATTTCCTCACTATAGTTTCTCTTCCTGTAATACACATTCCATATCACTCCCTTGATGCTGGGCAGTCCTCCTTGCACATGGCATGTCAACCAAGGGACATTGCTGGTTCAATAAAAATGAAAGGCCCTATTTTGACAGATTTGAGAGATAAACCATATGCATTTCCAGCACCACTTACCTCTCTCTGCTATGACTTTCAACATACTCAAAGACATTACACCGATATTAAGTCAGAGGGAAGACTAGAGAAAGATGTCTGCAAAATGGGAACATTTGCTTTTGAAAATCTAAGCCTATGTTGTTCACTCACATCCCTTGATGAATCCCGGCCCTGCTACCCATGTCACCCTCAGGCAAGTCATTGAGAGGTTATCCCTGGACTTCACCATCCTCATCTGGAAGATGAGGGAGTTGGAAGAGATGATCTCTATGTTCCTTTCCAGCCTGAAATCTTGGGATCCCACGATCCCATCATCTGACCCTGTCCTGTTGTTGTTCAGTTGTTCTGGTCATGTCTGACCCTTCAGAATCCCTTTTTGGGGTTTTCTTGACAAAGATACTGGAGTGGTTTGCTATTTTCTTCTCCAGCTCATTTGACAGATGAAGAAACTGAGACAAACAGGGTTAAGTGATTTCCCAGGGTCACATAGCTAGTAAGTGTCTGAGGCCAGATTGGAACTTGGGCCCTCCTGACTCAAGGCCCAGTGCTCTGTCCACTGTTCCACCTAGCTGACCCTATCCTACCTCTCATTAAGTCATACAATCTGGAATTAGAAGGGACAGTAGAGATTATCCATTTCTGCCTCTTCTATTCACTCTATAGATTAGGAAACTGAGGCTGAGATATGTGCTAATTTGGCCAAAGTCACCTATATCCAGCATGGGCCTTCTGCTCCTGCCAAGGGCACCATCTCCCATCTCCATGGCTGCTTTCTTCCATTCCACCTCCATGCTTGTGCTCATGCTATTTCTTCTGCCAGAAATTTCTTCCCATCTTCTATCTAAACTCCTGCCATCCTTCAAGGCCCAGTTCAAGTGCCAGCCTTCTCTATAATACATTCTGTGACAATTCAAGCCTACACTGATCTCTTCCATCTCTGAATTCCTATAGTTTTTAGATTCTGGGCTACAGAAATCCATGCTCTTAATCATGTGCTACAGTGTCCTGATCTCTGGTTGTTTCTGGCTTTTAGCATCTTCTGGGCAAGGACTATGGCATATGACTCAGTATCCCCTCAGTGCTGGAAACATAGTAGGTATTCAAAAAATACTCATGGACTTGTCAGAACTTGACTTAATTAGAATGGGATAAATGATGTTTGCTGGGTAAACATACACATACCTCTAGCCAGTTTTAAAACAACTGTGAAGACAGATATTTGGTATAGTTGATAAAAAGCTAGACTCCAAACCACAAAGACCTGGATTCAAGTTCTACCTCAGATACATGCTGGCTGTGTGACCCTGCGCAAATTACTTAACTTCTCAATGTTCTACACAAATAGGACTAAATGACTTGCCCAGGGTCATGTAGCCAATAAGTGTCTGAGGCCAGATTGGAACTCAGGAAGATGAGTCTTCCTGATTCCAGGTCTGGCACTCTTTCTGCTGCACCACCTAGCTGTAACATGCCATAAAAGTGCTTTGGGGAATAGTCGTGCAAAGTACCAAACAAATGTACTATATAAATGTACGATAATGGTGCTGTAATTTCATTGCCTGATGTCACGTACGTATTATTTTATCTGTAAAATGAAGGGATGGGGCTAGCAGAGTCTAATGCCCCTCCCAGTTATAAATCTGTGGTCCTATGAGCCTGTGACATTCCTCCTATGGTATTATATTAACATTTTTAATAGATAATTTCATCCAGGTCCTGTGACACTCATTGTTTTGCATGGATGATTATGTGTACAATGTTCTCTGGTAGTTAAACATCCATCCATGATTTTTTTTCTCATTCAAGTTCTTACCCGCTGAGATGATGTAAATATCGGCAGCCTGATTTCATCACATTCATACTTGGTGATGAAACCGCGTTCCAGTAAGAGGTTTAAAATACCTTCCACATGGCCATAGATTTTCCTGACAATCACTGGTCTATGTCTCTGCAGGTCCTGGACTGGACAGGACACACTGTGACTCCACTGGCTCACTGGTTCTGTTTGCTCGTCTGCTCCCTCTGCCTTGCACACTGCAGCAAAGAGTAGCTCATAGCTTTGCCCACCCTTATTCCAGACAATATCCAAGAGGCGTCGAGCCAAAGTAGACAGGGGCTGCCCAGGGAGGCTTACACTCTCATAATCCTCCCACGTAAGCACTTCCCAAGACAGCAGATAGTCCAAGATACTTTCAAAATTCTCCAACGACCTTAAGGCGAGCTGCCTCACCAACTGGCTCCGCTGAGCCTGGAAAAATTCTTGTGTGCACATTTCTCATCCTAGGGAGGAAAGAGAAATAAATCTGAGTTTCTCTGAAAAAGTCAGGCTGAGAACAGTTAAACATCAATCTAGAGTTCAGGAGATAAAATGCTGTTCCATGAAGAACTAGAGAATCATAAAATCACAGAACATTAGAACTGAGGGCCCCTGGCTCAGTGTGCTTATTTTATGGACAGGGCAACAGGTCCAGAAAGGGGAAGTAGCTAAGTCAAAAGCCACATAGCCAGTTAGTAGAAAAGTAGGATGATAATCTACACCCCCTGACTCCCAATAAATTATCTAATCCTGGTTTCCTGAGCCCTAGAAGTAAATATTTTACCATCATACTGATAATTTTTCCCTGCAATCAAATCTCTCTGGACCATCCTATGGTAGATGGGAGAAGGTGACTTCCTCTCAACTACCTGGGTACAGTTCTAGAGAGCCAGGCTACTGGGGAATGTTTCCAGAGTCTCTGGCCCCTGATTCTCCATCCTCTCCTGACAAGGCAGCTTGTCCTCTTGGAAAGACCCAAATCCTGGAGATTCTCACATTCAGTTCAATTCAACAAGTATTTGTTAAAGTACCTTCCACGTGCTATGCATTGTGCTAGCTATTAGGCACAGAAAGATAAAAATGAAAAGAGCCCCTGCCCTTGAGAATCTCATATTCACACAACAAAGCAGGACACATCAATTTCAACCTTGTGGGTACCTAACGATGGAGCACTAGATGAAGATGGTGGTCCTGTTTACAGGTTCTCAGCATCTTCTTCCCCTCTGTATTTCCCACCCCTCCATGCCACCACACATACACCATACATATACACACACACACACACACACACACACACACACACACTTATTCATTCACTTACACATCCCATCTCTCTATGTGCCAGCATTTTGCAATCTGCCTATAGTTAGCTGAGAGGCAGTGTGGAATTGAGGGCCATCCTGAGTGTCAGGAAGGTCTGAATTTCAAGTCTGTTTCTAACACATACTAACTGTAGGACCATGGGCAAGTCATTGAAACTTTTAATGTGCTCAGGAAACTCTTGAAGACTGGAGCTTTAAGCTCAGTTGCCCATCTGCACTGGCAGACAATTTCATACCACAAGTCCCTTAGAAATCACAGAATCTACACCAAAAGAAAAGTCAGCTTCAAAACTTGTACCTGACAAAATCACAAACTATCTCCTATCTAGAGCCCATTTCATTCTGGTTAATAGGTCCTGGGGGAGTAGAGGGGAGCAGGGAAGTGGGGAATGCTATTTTGGAGAAAAGATTAAAGTCTTATTCTCAAGCTAGCAGAGGAAATTTCACAAAATGATATAAGAGGTTTATTACTTATACTCAGGAGTTCAAACAAAGAGTTGATGTGTTGGCAACTACAACAGTGAAAATATTCTCAGGCCAGAGATGAAACAAGAAACATTAAGTTCTGTGAAGGTAGGGGATATGTCTTGTTCACCTTTGCATCCTTGACTGAATCAGCACAGAGCCCCACACTTGATGTTTATACAACACATGAACAAATGAATCTCCAATTTCATCCCCAATTTAAATCAGGATAGGAAAAAACTTCTTGCTTCCTCCTTTGGAGCAATTAAGAGAAACAGCTATGCTGATTTTGGCTTTCTGCCCCATGGGGAGGGGCAGTTGGGTTGGAACACTCTGGCAACTTGTATGTACAAAAGCCAAGCAAAACCAAAAGAAGAAAATCCCCTAAAATCCTCACTCTTAGAAGAGTAAACCAAATTTTCTATAACCAGAATTAGCTGTGGAGAAAATGAGGCAGAGAAGTTATACCATTTGTCCAGGGAGTATCACATCAGTATGCCCATCCCAGAGATGAACTGAAAGTCAGTGAATAGAATTCTCTTTTTTCCCCTACAAAGCAGGAGAATGTCATAGGATTAAAGTTGGAAGGAACCAGACCACTGAGTCCAATCCCCTTATTTTACAGATGGGGAAACTGAGGCCTAGAGATGAAATAATTTGTGTCAGGTCACACTGATAGTGAGTAGCAGAGACACAATTCTGACCTATTTCTTTTAACTCTACTACTAGTACAACTGCTATAGGAACACAGCCTATAGAACTAAGCATGCTGGCTCTTGGGCTCTTGTTTCACCTTCTGCCCTGCCTTCTCTAAGGTTACTTTTTGCTCTGAGGCCTCTGCTGCCCAACTTCCTCAGATACCACTTAGCTCCAGTTTTATGAGAGGTAACTGAGCTGTGATGGGTCAACAAAGAAGAGATCTGCCTGAGGATGACATGGTATGAGACGTGCTCTCTCCGGAAGCAGGCTTGGCTCCCACAATGCGTCCACCTTAGAAAGGGCAAGGTCCAGAAACAGATGGAGAAGCAAATCTGTCCCTACCCTATGGCAAGAAAAAACAGAAACCTCTTGCATAAAACTTTCCCAGAATAATTCCATGCAGGTTTCTACACTTAACCTTTATTCTAAAACCTACAACTGCCTCCTCCCACCCCCATCCCCATCTTCCTGCCCTCTCTGTGTTGTCTTTCTCCGGTAACTCCACAAGCGTCAGGCCAGGGATCACTCAGACCAGGGAGTAGAATTGTAGCTTCAAGGCTTCCTCTTTAAGTCTGAGGATGAATCACACAAAAACACTAAAAACTCTCTGGCACACCCACCTTCAGACCCAATTGCAAAATGCACACACACGCATACGCACAGGCACTGCCACCACTATATGTTTGTTAGTGGGGGGGGGGGGGAGGGTGACAATGGAGATGAGATGGAGCCCAGACAGGAAGGTGAGTAGAAAAGGTAAAAGGGAATAGGGGGCTTAGTCTCAACATAGGGAGTTTAAACTGGGCCAACTACAAAGCATCGTTGACAAGTCCCTCCCTAATTCCTCCAGCTGCCATCTCTCCCACCAGAGGTACAGTCTCTTTCTTTTAGAAGAGACTTTAGGCTTGAACTTTCTTTAAAATTATAATGGAATCTATATCAAAAACACTTAACAGCAGTACTTCTTGTGGGTAGCAAAAAAAACTGAAACAAAATAAATAGATTTTAGTGATGAAATTTAAAAAAAAACTGTGATAGAAGAATGTAAACATGAAGAATTCAGAGAACCATGGGAAGGTTTATATGAACCAATGTCGGGTACACTAAGTATAACCAAGAAAACAAAATATACAATATCTGTAGTAACAGAAATGGGAAAAAACCCTAAACTATGTAGTTATAATGATCAAGAAAGTCAGCCCTGGAGAAGAGGTGAGAAAATACACCTCTCTCCTCTCTTTGCAGAGATGGGAGACTATGAAGTTATACTATGGTGAAGTTGGGTTTTTTGTTGCTGTTGCTGTTTTCAAGGGATGGTTCATTGGAGCACATGGAAAGAATATGCATATTCTGAATATATTCAGAAGTAAATATATTTTTAATAAAAACAAAAGATGTTAATAAAAATACAAAATAAAACAACATGGTCATGGAAGCATAGAACTATGTGGGAATCACAGAACCACAGAGTGGACCTTATCTGGTCAAAAATCCTCTTGTGACAAGTGGGGAAATTGAGGCATAGAGCTGGGAGGTGACTTGCCAGAGGTCACACAGTTGGTTAGGGTCAGAAGCAGAAGGATCATAGGGTCACAGATTTAGAGTTAGAAAGACTTCAGAATCCAACCCTCTCATTTTAAAGACGAGAACTTATCCACGATCATACAGATAACAGGCATCAGAGAGAGGATTTGAACCCACATCCTATGATTCCAGTAGCTGTGTTCTTTTCATTATGTCATGAGAATAACAGGTTTGCCAATTCCCCACTGGTGCTGCTTTCCTTGTACCAGTCCATACTAGATCATAAGATAATAAAAAGCATCTTAGAGACCACCTAATCCAAATCCCTTATTTAAGAGAAGAAATTGAGAACCAAAGAAAAGTGACTTATCCAAGGTCACATAATAAATAAGAAATAAAGCCAGGATCTAAACCCAAGTTCTGACTCCAAATCTAGTTTTCCTCCTACTGCAGCACACTGTCTCTGTCCCTATCTCTCTGTGTCTCTGTATCTCTCTGTCTTTGTCTCTATGTGTGTATGAGTGTTTCTCTTTCTCTCTCTCTCTTCTTCTAGTCAGTACTTTCTTCCTCCCAGGGAAACTCTTCCTCTGCCAGCATTAATACCCTAGCAGACAGAAGGTGGCAGGGTGGGCAGATAGGTGGGTAGCTTCATGGAAGGTTTTCCAGGGTGATTTACAGCCACAAAGATGTGACATGAAACTAAAGAAAACTTGACGAAGAACTTGAATATTGCTTCTCTCACTATGGTGTCATTACAGGTGCTCAATAAACTCAGGAAAAGTGCCCAAGAATGAGCCAGCACACTCCCACAGGTATTACCTCAGCCCCAGGCCCTGAAAAGGGATAAAACCAGAAAATTCTAGGCCATTTTCATCCATGCTCTGAGTTATCCCTTGTCCAGGATCCCAGACATACCAGATAGGCAGAGACAAACAGGCACATACAATATTCACAGAGGTGCAAACATATGACAAGCACACCAAGATGTAGAGACATACCAAGAAATCCAGATACAGACAGGAGAGATACCCACAAGAGCCCTACCAGACACACATAGAAGACATACCCTGAAAAGAGATGTAGGAGATACATAGTATTTCACTGAAGGATGGGAGGGTCCATTAAGGTCACACCCTTTCAGGATGAGGCCATACTTCTCTGGACTCAGTCACAAGGTAGTCACATGTCCCACATAAAAAGCAGTGAGGCTGGTTCCATGAGACATGAGCCCTGCCTTCTAGCAATGGGAAAGTCCCACTGCCTCTCTGACACCAGTCCTAGAACTTTGGGTCTGAAACAAACATTTAGAGATGAGCTCATCCAGTCTCCCACCATCCAATAAAGCTGTGTCTGATCTATCCTAAAATCTGGTTTATTCCAGTCCCTGGTGACACTGTCAGGAATTTCTTGTGTGTGTGTGTGTGTGTGTGTGTGTGTGTGTGTGTGTGTTTTTGAGTGGGGGAAACAGGTCAATTGGGATTAAGTGACTTGCCCAAGGTCACAGGGCCAGTAAGTGTTAAATGTCGGAGGCCGGATTTGAGGCCTCAGGTCCTCCTGACTCCAGGGCCGGTGCTCTATTCACTGTGCCACTTAGCTACCCTTGTCAGGAAATTCTTAAGAGTGTTGGACTTGGTGTCAGAAAGCTCTGAGTTCAAACCCTGCCTCAGATACTTAGAAGCTGTTATTTCTGGAAAGGGGTTGGACTCATCATCATCTAAAGCCCCTCCTAGCTCTAAATCTATGATTCTTTCATTGAACTTCAATTTCTTCTGCTGCAATTAAGGTTCATTCCTCTGTGATGGAAAAAAGAGACATGGCCATTCACGTTCATTGTAAAACCTCTTCACAGGTTTGAAGACACTGCCCCTGCTCCCATCCTTCCCCTTCCCCACTAGCCATCCAACACCTCCTTGCCCTTCTCTTGACCAAACCCTCTATTACCTTTTGTCTTGTTTTATGAGCTTACTTTCCTGTCCCTTTGAATCACAGGAGAATGAATATGCTTCAGAGAGGAAGAAAAAAAATTCCTTAACCCAGTTTCAATTCGCCACATGGAATTCGAAGGGAAAAGCCAAAAGGCGCCATTTCCTTGAAGAAGCCAGAAAAACAACTCTGTTGCTGACATCCTGCATGACGTCAATTAAGGTAACATCCAGATGTGCCTGATTTTTTCCTTATGGTGTGGGCCCAGTGATTTGCATTTCTGATTCTCTGCAGTTTGCAAATGCTTCCTTTAGCATACATGCCACAGGAGGCTAAACCTTAAACCAGATTCTCTGGGAAGCTGTGTCATTCTCACCATGTCTGGACCTGGCTGATGATAAGTTTCACCCTTAACCAGAAACTCCTGGGGGAAGAGATAGAAAAACTGACTGGCTAAGAAATCCAAATTAGCTGAAGAAGAAAAAACATCTAGGGCAGGGGTGGGGAACCCACGGCCTTCTAGGCCCTTGGTTACAGCTTTTTGACTGAGTTCAAGTTTCTGGAGGTTTATTCTGGATTCAGTCATAGGGCTGCAAGTGAGGACATAGGAGGTCATACATGGCCTTGAGGCCTCAGATTCCCCATTCTTGATCTAGGGGATGATCAAAATCCCAACAACATCCCAATCAAGCCCCAGCCAATTTCAAATATGCCTCAAATCTGTGGCCATGTGGTCCATAAGGACTACAGGAAGAATCATTAAAAAGTAAGGCTAACGCTTATCTCCACTCTATTCTGAAGCCTACTCAGGATAGGCATCATTCAGTCTTAACAACAAAGTGTGCTAGACCAGATGCTATAAAGAACTATTCAAATAAGACCCCACTTTTTCCCTCTAAAGGTGGTCTTCCCTCAAAAGACATCAACCCAACTTACACCAAAACAGAGGTAAAGAACCTATGGCCTCGAAGCCACATGTGACCCTCTAGGTCCTCAAGTGTGGCCCTTTGACTAAGTCCAAGTTTTACAAAACAAATCCTTTTATTAAGGGGATTTGTTCTACGAAGTCTGGATTCGGTCAAAGGGCTACACTTGAGGACCTAGAGGGCCACATGTGGCCTGGAGGTTGCAGTTTCCCCCCACCTCTGCCCTAGATCATCTTTTCACAAGTGGACCAACTATAGTCTTCAATCATCCCTCCCTCTACCATACTTCTAGGCAGAGACATCTCTCAGACTGGATGGACAAAGTGAACTCATTTCAAGTGATGGGTTGGGGACAGAGACCAGAGGACAACCTCCTAGCAGTCCAGGGATCTGAAAACTGCCCTCACTCCTACAACCCTCCTCCCACAAACACAAACATGCCCAGGTGTATGCCCTTATTCCGTAAATATTATTAACAATCATTTCCCCTCTCTGGGCTTCATTTTTCTCCTCCTTAAGACAAGTTTGAACTAGATGATCTCTAAGAACTCTACCACCATTATTTCCTCTGAGTCTTCATGTCACCTTTCTGCAGATGCCCATTCCCTAAAGACTAGGAAAGGCAGTTAACACCACCTTGGGTTGCATTATTATAGAACAATCAAACAAGCATTTATTAAGCTCCTGCTCTTTGCCTGACATTGTGATAAGTTCCAGAATAGGAATACAAAATTTCAAGACATTTCCTACCCTGAAATCAAGCCAATAACCATGTATTTAATGATTACTATGTGCCAGGCACTATGATAATAAACAAAAAAAGGCCAGAACAGTCCCTGCTCTCAAGCTGCTCAGATTCTAATGAAGGAGAAGGCACACAAATAACTATGTACAGGAGTGACATGTTCAGAGCCACACTTCAGGAATGTCACTTTGGCAGTGGTATGGAGAACAGATTGGAGAGGGGTGAGACTAGAGGTGATAGAGGCCCTAAACTACAGTGGTTGTGAAAGGAGAAAGGGGTGTATTCTAGAGATGCTAAAGAAGACAAAACCCCAAGTTCAAATCCGGCCTCAGACACTTAACACACACACACACATACACATACATACACACACACACACACACACACACACACACACACACACTAGCCATGTGACCTTGGGCAAGTCACTTAACCCCAATGGCCCTGCCTTCCCCCCTCCAAAAAAAAAAAAAAGACACAGCACTTGTGTATTATTGTGTCCAGTTCTGGGCAACACATTTTGTTGGGAACACTGAAACTTTGAACACGTCCCCAGAACAATGACCAAGATGATGAAAGAACATGAAATTCTGTCATAGGAAGAACAACTGAAAGAACTGGGGTTGTTTGGAGTAAAGCGGAGAAAAACACATTTCTAGCTTCCAATCTGTGACACTGTCCTGTGGAAGGGGGATTAGACTTATTCTGTGGGATTCAAGAGAGGTAGGTTGAGACAACTTTCAGTCCAACATAAAAAATAATTTCTCAAACAATGAGAGCTATCCAATAATCAAGAAGAAGGGGCTGCCTCTCAAAGAAAGGCCCTCCCCATCTCTAAATATCTTCCAGCAGAGGTTGCAAGAACCACTTGTCAGAAACACTGCTGACACAGTTGCTGTCCTGAATGGGTTTTATCCTACAGTTCCTATCAGCAGACGATAACCTATGAAGTAAATGATCTCCAGCAATCCATAACAACCAGAGCAAAATAACGGTGGAAAAGAAGTATCCAAGAGTCCTGAGTAGCAAGAATTTGATCGTGAAAGTTTTCAAAAGACAGAAAGAACCTTTCCCGTCTAAGGTACTGCTCACTGAAATCCAGAGCAGGTTGGAGCTTAAAGGCACCACAGAGAATGCAGGAGAGGGTGTCTTTGGGCACCTAAGAGTTTTGTCTCTAAATCCTTAAACAGCTCTTAAATCTCCATCGGGAGGCAGAACTCCTCTGGAGGCCTTCAAGCTTGTCCTAAGGCACCTACAACTTCCTGCCAGCCCCATCAATTTTGGGGGGAAGAAGTGTTCTTCCTAGGATGGAGGGTCAGCCATTTCTTGGTGCCAGCCCGGTGGAAGGTAACGGGGTGATCCGACAAAGATGAGATACTGCCTGGAGCCCCATTGATTAGCTGTGTGTGACTCTGGGCAAGCCCCTTAACCCTGTTTGCCACAGTTTTCTCAGCTGTAAAATAAGCTGGAGAAGGATATGGAAAACCTCAAAATGAGTCAAGAGCAGGACACGACTGAAAAACGGCACACTTCCACACTGGAGCACTTGTGGGCTGAGCAAAGCGGCTACTCATAAGCTTCTTTCCTACGAAAATCGCCCTCCCCCCCCCAACGCCAATTTGCTTTTTGTAATCGCCGTAAGAGTAGGAATTATTTTCATTTTTTTTTTTTTTGCATTTGCATCCCTGGGGCCTAGCTCGGTGTCTAGCACACAGTAGGAGCTTAATAAATCCTTGTTAATGATTAATCCAATTACTTTTCACACCTTGGCTATGCTCCGAAGCTCGGGCCTCGGCAGAAGCACAATGCAGCCCCGGGTGGGACCTGGGGTTCTCGCAAATGTTTCTCTTGTTCCCTGCCCCTTCCACCGGCGGAACAGTCCAGAGAGCAGTCAACAGCCCATTACGGCAGCCACAACCTACGGTATGGCGGGGAGGAGCCGGGGGTCCTGGTTCCCAGGTCAGCTACGTGCTTTTCCCACCCTACGCCGCCCAGGGCCATGCAGAAAAGGGAGATTCGAAGTGAGTTGGGGGGAGAGGGGGTGTCTTCCAACCCGAGACCAGGAGCTGACAATTCCCCCAGAGCCCTCCACCCCAGCGCACACACACCTGCCAGATCGCCAGATTGACTCCGCCTGCTGCTATCTGCCTCCTGCTACCCAGGCTCAGCGAACTGAGCTCCGGCCACGCCAGCTCCGCCCTATCCCGGCCCCCGCCCCCGGCTCCTAGAGGCGGGTCGGCTCAGACTGGGAACTTCCCCGCCCCCGCGGCTTCCTGCCCGGGAGTAAGGCACCCCCACCCACGCATAGGCACTGGCGTTGAGACCCAGTCGTTCTCACAGTGGTACGTAGGACGTGGTGGGGGCCAGGGACAAGCAGCAATTTCGTCTGTATTTTATAACTAGATTTTCAGAATCCATGGAAGACGTGCAATGCTCTAACCGGGGTAAAATCAGTTCAGAATGGGACTTGGTACCAAAACCGCCCAGGTGATCATGGCCCACAGACAAGCCACTGTATTCTGAAATTCACTGTTTATGGAGTTGAGGTCATTTGGTTTGGAGAGAATCCAAGAGAGATGCTCAGTTCTAGGCAGCCCAATATGTGACAATAAGCCGAGTCATTTAAACTTCCGGGTCTCAGCTCTTAGGAACAGGTTTAGTTGGGACCTCAGAGGTCTTCTAGAAAGTGAAACCCGGAAAAATGAATCGGTCAATGGTCGTAAAGGCAGACTGCAATCCTCTGGTTGCAAAACCAGCCTGGTTTCTGCTACTGTTCGTTGTCTTCCTTACTTGTAAAAGGGGGAGGGAGGTTGGTTTCGGTGATCCCTGAGTTTACTTGCTCTAAAATGTTCATCTGAGATTTTATTCACTTCCGACTTGATCACACTGAAAGAACATTTGGAGAGGGTAGAAGTGCGGTAGCTGCCTTTCTTTCCATTGTAACACATTTGGCAAAAGCACATTAAAATTGAAAACATCGAAAACTGGTCACCTCGTGTCTGATACGTTTTCTAAATACTGGAAACGACTTTTTTGAAGACATGACCATTTTTGAATTTTACAATTCACAGTGTTTTAAGCCGATGTCTCCATAAAGTTAATTAAAACAACTCGATGGGCTATTTTGTTTAGAGATAATTAAATAATACAAAATAGCCATTGCTCCAAAAGGCTTACAGTTACTATTTATCCAACTGAATGTTGGTGGCTTAGATGAAGGTATATTTATTATCATTCAAACCCGGATTTCTTCTCACAAAAACTCCTTTACTCAGTTCATACACTATGGTATTTATCTCTCTATTAGAATTATGTTTAGGTAATTTACAAGTTTCATTCATCAAGTATTTATTAAGACTTGTTACATGCTATGGGACTGAAAATGACCTTTTATTTTTTTTAAATACTGGCCAAAAATAAATAAATCTACAGTTTATAAGAGTGTGGCAACCAGAAGAGGTATCTTTCCTCCTAAGAGTTACCAAGTCATTATGGTCCATCTCTGCTACTCACTAGTTATTGCTTAGCTCTTTGATCCATGAAGTTAATCTTCCCGCCCTTTGGGCCTCAGTTTCCTCTCTTATATATAATGAGGGAGCTGGAGGAAATAACTGCTAAAGATCCTTTGTGTTCTTCTAGACTTTATGCCTAGCAAGGAGTTAGCTACAGGGGGTTCAGAAGGAAGATGGAGAGTCCCTGCCATCTCTGAGTTAACCGTCTCACTTGTGGGGTAGGTCTTGCACCTATGAGACAAGAAAGGAATAATGCAGAAAGCTATACAATTGTGAACCAGAGTTTAGACTTCAGAGGCAGGGTGGTCTTGTGGAAAGAGCAGGAGATCTGCGCTCAGAGGACTTGGGTTTAAACTCCAGCCCTTCTACTTTGTAACCATCAGACCTTGAGACAGTTATTTTACTTCTTTGGAGTTCTGCCCTCCTTAGACCTTAGGTAGTTCCTCCTACCATTTTAAAGAGAAAAAATAAAGACTTGAACATAGCTTTTAAAATAAAGCCAAAACATTTTCTCCAGGGGAGTGGAGTAGACTAACCAGTTTACTCTCTTTGGGTCTGGTAGACTTTCCTTCAGGATATCTGCAAAAGGGTAAGAAAATGAAGTCAGCCAGAAGAGCTGTAATGAAGTAGATGGGAGGTGGGAAGACCCCCTGAGGCCAAGACCTCCAAGTTCAAGTTGGACAACTTTCCATACCAAATGGCATTACTTCCTTTAGCTCCTTCATGTCTATTCAGTTTTCTTATCCCTTACTCCCTTCCACACACCCTATGATCCATTTCAACTTGCTATTTCTCATACAGGACACTTCATTTATTGACTCTGTGCCTTTGTATGGCCTGAATGATTTGCTCAGGGTCACATAGCCAATATGTGTCCGAGGCTGGATATGAACCCAGATCTTCCTGGCTTGAAATGCCACATGCATGAAATGATCTCCCTGCTCACCACCCCCTGGCTTCTCTTAAGACTCAACTCAAGTTCTCCTTTCTGCAGGAGGCCTTTCTGGGTCCCCCAGCCCCTGTCCCACTCAGCAAACAACAATCCTTTTCATTTGTGATTATCTCCCATCTACACTGTATTTATTTGTCTTGTACATACATAGTTATCTGCATTTTGTCTCCCATATTAGAAGGTGTACTTCTTGAAGTCCCGGACCCTGTTTTTTTTTTTTTCTTTGTATCTCTGGCACTTATGGCAGCATGTGGCATGTAGGTCTAACTAGTTTTTATTTAATTAAATTATTTTTAGTTTTCACCATTCACTTACATAAGTTTTAAATTTTCTCTACCTCCCTCAGTTCCCCCCTCTCCAAGATGGCATACAATCCTAAATAGGCTCTACATATACATTCCTATTAAACATATTTTCACATTAGTCATGTTGTATAGAAGAATTAGAAAGAATGGGAGCAACCATGAGAAAGAAAAAGAGTTACAAAACAAAACAAAAAAAGAGCAAATAGTGTGCTTCGATCTGTAGGACTAACTCTTAATAAATGTTTGTTGACTGACTCAACTGACAAGATGGATCATGTAGACCATGTAATTTCAACAGTTCAATTAAACAAATTATTATTGTCTACTAAAAGAGTCTGTGCTAGGTGGGCTCCTGCCCTCAAGGAGTTTAAGTCTATGAGAAAGGGATACAACATATACTCAAATAACTGTAAATGTTTGTAACGGTCTTTTCCCTTTCCGTTTTGCACATTGCAAGATTAATCTCCCTAACAAAACTGTTCTTATAAGGGGCAGAGAGGCTTAGGTAGAATTGGCCTCAAAGCCAGGAAGAACTGGGTTCAAATCCTCTGATACATATTGGCTGTATGACCCTGAGCAAATTATTTAACCTTGGGGCTCTGAGCAACTCTCTAAGACTGTGAGTTGCAGAGAAGGTGTTGCCCTGTATTGATAGAGGGAGCTTCCTCAACCAGAAGTTCCCTGTAGGCTTGTATCAATGAAATAACAGCTCCATTCCCTGTTCCTATCCCTAATACCAATTCCATTATGTTACTCTCTGATCAAAAACCTTTCAGTTATTAAGTGGTAGAATAGATAAAACGGAAATGCCTAAATGGATTTTGCAGTCTCATAGATTTGAATGTTCCCACCTATGATGCAGAGCACTGCTGATCCATGCCTACCAATCTTGTAGGATTCTCATATGTGTTCTTCCATAAGTTTGGCACAGGAGGTCCACCCTATGTGTTGGGTGAAGGGATTCTCCTTTCTTCCTTTTCCCTCCACGCTGCAAGGATACCATAGAGTACTCTGGCTGTCCACCTATGCTCCCTCATTCTCACTGCGTGATCAGTCCGTATTTTCTTCTTATTACTCATTTCCTTGATTACATCTTTTACACCTATTTTTCTCCAGAATTCCTTATTGGTTATTATGGAATTGCCTGCTCACACCCATCATACACTTCTGTGGCATTTATGTTCAATTTTTAAATTTCAATTTAATTTCAATTTATTTTCAGAGACTTTTGTGTTCCCTCTCTTGTTGCCAGATAATACCACCATGCAGAGTAGAATGTTGGCATTAAAAAGAACCCCAGGTTTTAATGATGGCACCTGAGTACAAGCACCAGTTCTGCTATGTAATTTCTGTATGAGATTTGGCAAATCCTTAGCCTTGAGCCTCAATTTTTTCATCTGTGACAGTAACTTATCTGGGTTGCTATGAAGACCAAATGAGGTAATATATGTGAAATGCTTTGCAAACTTTCAATCACTCTGTAAGTGTAGAGACCTGAAAAATACAGATATGTGACACCAAGCTAGTGGTAAACTCAAGGACAAACACACTAGTGCGCGCGCGCACACACACACACACACACACACACACACACACACACACCTTGAGCTCTCAGAATTCCAGTTAACAGTCTCAACTCAAGGATTCACTACTCTTCCAACATCTTTTCAAAATAAAAAAGATAACAGCATCAATATTCCAGTCTATTGCTGGATCATTTCTTTATAAATTTTCTCTCCCCAAGTTCAAAAGCAGTCTACGTGGTGAAAAATTACCAAAATTGCAGAGATTCTCTTTCTAATTTCTCAGCCCCCACCTTGAAGTAAATAGAGGAAATATCTTCTCCTATTGGCTAATTTTCCTTCTCTCAATTTCAAAACACATACTTTCAGGCTTAGACAAAAAAAAATTGCTGTTAATGTCCAAGTAATTTACCAGCAGAATAAAGTAATAAAATAAACATTTAAACAAAGTATAGCCACTGTGATGCAGTTCAAAGCCAGCATTGTTTCTATAGTCAGGGAAAGCAGGTGATAGAGGAGTTTCTAACTGAACTCTGTTCTCACCAACTGTGAGCAATTACAAATTCAGCTAGTATCAGCTCTGGTCCACTCCTCTGCCCCACAGTTGTCTTCACTTTTTTTATTCTGTTGTTTGTTCACAGAATCATCTGCTTTAGCCTCAGTCTTACCTTTCTGCCTCCATGTGTGGTATCCTGAAGTTTGAATAAAAGTCCTTTCCTCAAGGCTCCTAGAATTCCCAAATTAACAGCTTCTTTCAAACAACTTGAGCTCTCAGAATTCCAGTTAACAGTCTCAGTTAAAAGATTCTCTACCTTTCCAAGAAGATCTTTCAAAATCTCTGTGATTCCATTAAAGATAACAGCATCAACATCCTAAGTCTCTGTGATCCTGGGTCTCAGTAATAAGCACTTCTAAGCTCTGTGATTTGTTTCTGTACCCTAGGGATCTGTAAGGCTGAGGTCCTAGACAGGAAATGTTCTGCCTTTGGGTTCAACTTGGTCTCCTTCTTCACTGACAAGGTCATTGGGTTACAATATATAGTATTCTTCATTTAAAGTAACCCTTCTGAGCATTTAGCTGATTCAGACCATCTTGATACAAATGGTCTGCTGTCTTACCATTCTAGTCTTTTCAATAAGCTTTCTTTCTATCCTGGTAGCTACTGTAGAGTCATAGAATCACGTAGACTGAGAGCTGAAAGGGTACTAGAAGGTGTTTAGTCTAACATTTTTATCTTACAGATTGGAAAACTGTTGAGGACCACAGGCTAGTGGGACTCTGACCTTAATGGCTGAATAAGCCCCTTCAGGTGAAGAGCTTGCTGCCAGGCCTGGATTGGTTCCCTATCCCCCAGGGAAGAGTTCCAGCACACAGGACTGGATCCTCAAGATAAAGCGTGGTGTTTATGCCCCCAGCCTGGAAACACTGTAGTGAGCAATGTCCACAGGGGACAGCCATTAGGAAGAGTCCTATAAAAGGCTTGCACTTAGAACAATAAGAGAGGCTCTATTTTCTACCACTCTTTGAGTCCCCATCTCTGTTTTAACTCACCCTCTTACAGCCTCTGTGTAGACAACTCTCTCAGCCCTATTGGGAAATAGCAGGGCTCCTAACTCTCTCTCAGTCCTACTGTGAGACAGCAGGGCTCCCCACATTTTCTCAGCTCTGCCATGGAAGGCAGGGTTCCCTAACTTGGTCAGCCACAGAAAACTGAGGTTCAGAGAAGTCTAATGATTTGCTCACATACCTAGTTAATAGTAAAGCTAAGACTGAAACTCAGGTCCATAGCACACTAGATTTTAGTCCATAGCTTTTTCCAATGAAAAAGGCTGTATGTATTGTAACCCCCAAATGTTGCCTGGGATGATGACAATGATAATAATATCACTCATAAAGTGCTCTGTGGGCACAGTGGGCAGAGTGCCAGGCCTTGAGGTCAAATTTGATGTCAGACACTTACTAGCTGTATGACCCTGGGCAAGTCACATAACCTTGTTTGCCTCAGTTTTCTCATCTGTACAGGAGCTGGAATAGGAAATGGCAAACCACTCCTATATCTTTGCCAAGAAAACCCCAAATGGGGTCACAAAGAGTTGGACATGACTGAAATAACTGAACAACAACAACAAATAGTGCTCTCTGTTTTTCAAAGTACTCAAATGTGTTGAAGACAGCTTGAAATTTGGGACTGAAGAAGGTCAGAGGGGTTAGATTTGGAGATATATCTCCGAGTTATCAGCAAAGAGGTGATAATTGAAGTCATATTGTGACCAGTGAGAGAGAGGCTGAATAGAAAAGCACAAAGTTGGGACCAATCTTAGAAAGAGTGTTGAACTTGCAGTCGAGAGATAGCTTTGTCCAAATCCTAGTCTCTGACACTAGATGTGTGACCTTGGAACCCTTTTGAATCTCAATTTTCCTTATCCATAGAATGGGTACAAGGGTACCTAGAGCACCTACCTCCCAAGACTTATAAAATGAAATAATGCTTGCAAGCACTCTGAAAACCTTTAAGTACCATATAAATGTGAGTCATTATTTTCATCTTGAGGATTCAATCACATTTAGCGGAAGGAAGAGTCATCATCAACGGAGATTGATACAGCAACATGCACTTATTATTAAAGAGCCTACTATGTGATGAGCATAAAAATATTAGAAATATCTCATTTAGAAATATTAGCTAATTTGACCCTTCTAATATTAGCTTTAGGAATCTTATCTTACTTGATTTTCAAAACAACCTTAGCATGTAGGTGCTAATATTATCCCCATTTTAAAATAAAGAAACTGAGACTAACTTGCCCAGGGTCACACCACTAGTAAGCATCAGAGACAGGCTTCAGACTCAGGTCTTCCTGACTCCAACTCCAGCGCTCTATCCAGGGTGCCACCTAGCCACCTACGGCTTATAATCAAGCTGAACCCAAAGGCAACAAGCACATTTCTTGTCTAGAACCTCGGCTATAAAGATCACTAGGGTGTAGAGACAACTCAAAGTACTAAAAAGGACTTTATATAGTGCTGCAAGACTTGTAAAGCATTCTACACATAGTATTTCATTTCATCTTACAATAATGCTATGAGATGTGTGCTATTATATCATCATTTTCCAAATGAGGAAATAAAGGCTGTTATTAACTTGTTCAGGATCGTCCATGCTTTCCAATATTAACATAGAAGGGGACTATCAAAAAACAAAATTGGTTTCTGGAATGAGAAGCAATGAAGCTTTTAGATAAGAAAACACTAGGAAAAGTGAAAGACAGACAGAAAGCCTTGGCTCACAGCAACGTTACAATGGCTTGGGGTCAGGAGAAATGGCAATCAGCAGAGCCTTTGCTTTGAGGCCAGGCTGCATAGCCTCCCTAGTCTGCCAGCCAATCAGACTGAAGGGCTTTCAGCAAGCATACTGCTTATTTCCTACTTGTAGAATAAGGAAGTCAGAGAAAAGCAGAAAAAGAACACAACCGTACTTCAGAAAGACTAGGAAATGATGTGAAATCCAACAGCAGCTCTCCTGACTGTGGACGCACAGAGACGTTATCCCCAGAGGCCTCAGGTCAGTGTTTTTTGACGTGGTTGGCTGTCTGGGTCATTGATTTTCCCACACGAGCCTGTCTACTTTTAAGTACAGTAGTTCCTTTGAAACCTTCTCTTGGCTTCTGACTCTGACCACCCTGTGGGACCTAAAACAAAGCCCAGAGCCTTCTTTCATACTCATGGAGAAAGGACTTCTTGGACAGGCTTAACATCTAAGGAAGTGGGTATCGGAAAGATTGCTAATTGGTTGGAAAGTAGAGGCCTGTGGTGAAACCTTCTGATGGAAACAGGGAATAATATCAAGTTCCAAAAATGGGTGTGTTCTCTTCCATCCCCCCATTCCTTCTGAAATCTTTTGCTTTTATAAACTTGTTAACATTAAGAATGTTGTTGTTCTTGCGTTGTTTCAATCATGTCTGCCTCTCTGTGACTCTATTTGGGATTTTCTTGGCAAAGAGACTGGAGTGGTTTGCCATTTTCTTTTCTGTCTCTTTTTTCAGATGAAGAAACTGAGGCAAACAGGGTTAAGTGACTTGCCCAGGGTCACACGGCTAGTAAGTGTTTGAGATCAGATAAGAATTCAGAAAGATGAGTCTTCCTGACTCCAGGCCTGGCACCCAATCTATTGCACCACCTAGATGCCAATATAAGGAAAATGTTTTTTTATACCTACTTTTCTTCCAAAGCTAAAGGGAAGGAGGGGATCAGAGATTGTATGGCACAATGGAGAAAATACTGGATTTGGAGCCAGGGGAACTGGATTCAACTCTTGCCTCTGCTAAATGGTAATTGTAGCTTCTGGGACCCAGGGGAGAGAATCCCCAGAAGATAAATACCTAGATCTGGGCCAGAGGCTAGCTGAGCATCTGTTGGCATAGCTGCTTGGCTAGCTTAACTAGACCCCTCTATTTCATGAGCATGACTGGAAGAACCAACAGAGTCTTCAGAAAGATTAGAGTCAGACTATGGTTCTGATGTTATAAGGTGCCCTCTCTAAATGGCTTCCATGGGACTTGCAAGAGAACAGCATCCTGCCCTTCTGAGGAGCAGGAGAAAAGATGCTATATAACATTATGTAACATGCCACCTCTGGTAGGCTGCTTATCCTATCTGGAATCCCTGCATGAAAAGTAGGGAGAAATGGAGTGAATATCCAGTAATTGGGACATGGTAAAACAAGTTGTGGTATATGATTGTGATGGAATACTACTGTGCTTTAAAAATGATGTGCTGCTTGATTTTAGAAAAACATGGAAACACATGAAATGAGCAGAACCAAGAGAACATGGTAAATTAGTAACAGCAATATTGTTCAATGAACAACTGTGAACAACTAAATTATTGAGCTCTATAAATACTCAAATCAACTAGAAAGGACCTTTGAAGGAAAATGTTATCCACCTCCAGAGAAAGAACTGAGAAACAGAAGTATGCATAGTATGGTTTTATGTGTGTCTAATGGTAGCCTTCTCTGATGTCGGATGGGGAAGGAGGAGGGAGACAGTTCAAAACTTAAAATGTAACAGAAGAATAAATAAAATAAAATTTAAAAAAGAATACCTGATTGGCCAAGGTAAAGAAAAATAGGAAGAATAATTCTTCCAGGGGCCATAATGAATAAAACTCTTGACCTGCAGTCAGACGACCTGAGTGATTCTTGCCTTTCATACTTCCTAGCTATATGATCCTGGATACCTATTTTAGCCTCAGTTTCCTCATCTGTAAAATGGGGGTAATAACAGACCATACTGGGCTGTTGTATCAAATGAAATAATAGACGTAAAGTGTTTTGCAAACCACAATGTGCTATCTAAATATTAGCTATTATTATAAGGTTGTTAGGTTATTATAAGAAGATATAAGGATAATATTAACACGGCCGTAAAAGGTTTTTGGAAATAATGACTCTAGCAAGGCATGGCAGGATGATACAGAGTATTGTAGGTCTTCTCTTTGCCCTCTAAGAAAGTTTCCAGATTTCAAAACAAAAATAGGAATCCTCCCATAGGGTCCCGGGAGCCTCTAGGCAACACATTTTCAAGGGATAATAATGTTTAGATCAGGACCCTAGAATACATCCCCATCAAGAATAAGGAAGCTTGGGGTGGCTAGGTAGCAAAGTGAATAGGGCACAGGCCCTGGAATCAGGAAGACCTGAGTTCAAATCTGATCTCAGACACTTAACAATTACTAGCCGTGTGACCTTGGGCAAGTCACTTAACCCCAATTGCCCTGCCTTCCCCACTCCAAAAAGCAAAAAACAAACAAAAAAAGAACAAGGAAGCTGCTAACCCCTACAGTCAAAAGACTACTATTAGCTTATCCAGCTTACACCTTGGGAAATATTGCCCTCAGTCTGTAGCCCCAGCCCCAAATTGCTAATCAGACAACAAGACAGTTTGGAATTGCCCAAGATAGTTCGCCACAAGAATTCGATGTGAGAAACCAGTAGGTAGTACAGTATATAGACAGAAGACCTGATTTGAATCTTGCCTCAGACATTTTCTAGCCGTGTGATCCTGAGAAGTCACTTAACCTCTCAGCCTCAATTTCCTCATCTGTAAAATAGGTCTAATAATCATACTATTATTTCTTCTTCTACTACCCCCCATCTACCCATCTAACTCACAGGGTTGTTATGAGTAATTAAATGAGATAAGGTATAAAAATGTTTATCAGTCTTAAAGCATCATAGGAATGTTATACAGCCGTTATGCCTACTTTCCTCTCTCTACTAGCAGGAGGAATGTAAACAGGTCTCTGACTGAAAACCTTGGTTCTTCTCTTCTAGCCTTTGTGTCCCCATTATCTGTCTCTTGTACCCACAGCAGCCTACAAAATATGGAGAATGACCAGCACCCTGGAAGTTCAGGCTGGAACAGTCATTTCGATGCCCATCAGAGGGAGAAAACAGGAAGTGAAGCAGGAGCAGCAGCCCCACTCCATCCTGACACCTTCAGCCCAAGACCAGAGAAAGACTTGAGTAGGTTACTTGCTGTAAACCTCCCAGAACAGGCAGGAGATTGGAGAAACCCAAGGATTCTTCCTTCTCTTTCCTCATCTCATTAACTTTGGGCCCCTCTGAAGGGAGCACAATTTTCTGTTATAAACAAGGGACCGTTTGTGGCAGAAAGGTTCTTTCGGAGCTGGCCTATCCTGGTACCCAATGTGTTCCTCCCCATCTTCCCCTGCTATCACCTGGAGTCTGTGTAAGGAGTCCAGCAGATTGATCCTTCAATGGGCGTCTTCAGTCTCACTTATCTTCAATCTCTCCCTGTCTATTGGCTGCTTCACTACTCCCTACAAACATGTCCATATCTCCACTATTCTCAAAAACCCTCCCTGGGTTTAGCCATCTCCGCTAACTATCGTCCCATATCTCTCCTGTCTATCATAGCTAAACTGGTTCAAAAAACTGCCTCCATTTCTCTTCATCTCCTCTCATTCTTATCTTTCTGTAGTCTGGCTTCTGACCTCATCATCCAAACAAAACTGCTTGCACCAAAATTACCATTGCTCTATTAATCACCAAATTGAATGGGCCTTCCTTAATCCTCATCCTTCCTAGGCTTTTTACACTATCGACCACCCTCTTCTCCTTGATTCTCTCTTCTCTCTAGTTTTCATGACTCTGTTCTCTCCTGATTTCCTCCAGTCTATCTGACCACTCCTCAGCCTCTTTTGCTGGACTAATCTAGGTCACCCGATCTCCAGAGGTGTTTCATAGGGCACCGCTGTCTTGGACCCTCTTTTCTTTTCCCTCTATACTATTTCACTTTGGGATCCCATCAGTTCCTGGTTGTTCAATTATCATCTCTATGCTGATGATTCTCAAATCTCTTTATCTGCCCTAACTTCTTTGCCGACCTCTAGTTTCACGTGTCCAACCACCTATTGGACATCTCAAACTGGACATCTTAAACTCGACACGTCCAGAACTGAACTTATTCCCTCCAAGCCCTCCCTCCTTTATACTCTCCCTGATTACTGTCAAGAGTACCACTACCCTCCCAGGCCCCCAGGCTCAAAATTTAGATATCATCCTCAGCTCTTTATTGTACTTCACCCTGACGTATCCAATCTGTTGCCTGTCAGCTCCTGAATACACCACCTCCTCTATTCTGATACAGCCAATACCTTGATGTAGACTCTCCTCACCTCAGACCTGTTCTATTTCAGAAGCCTGCTGGTTGGGTTACCTGCCTTAAGTCTCTCCCCACTCGGTTCACCCTCCACTTAGCCACCAAAGTGGTTTTCCTAAAGCACAGATCCATCCATGTCATCCCCTTTCTCAATAAACTCCACTGGCTCCCTATGACCTTCAGGATCAAATATAAAGTCTTCTGTTTGGTGTTCAAAGCCCTTCCAAATCTAGCACTGTCCCCAGCCCCACCCTCAGCGGCCACAGACTCTCTCTGATCCAGTGACACTGACTTCCTGGCTATCCCTCATATCCTCCTTCCTCTCTCCTGACTCAGGGCATTTGCACTGACCAGCTCTCCTGCATGGAATGTTCTCTCTCCTCATCTCTGCCTCTGACTGCCCTGGACTCCTTGAAGTTCTAGCTAAAATCCCCCCTTCTACAGAAAGCCTTCCCTGATCCCCCTTCATTCTTCCCTCGGTTGATTTTTTCCTGTATATCCTGTATATAACTTGCTCATACAGAGTTGCTGGCAAGTCGTCTCCTCCATTAGACAGTGAGCTCCTCAAGGATGGGGACTGCCTTTTGCCTTTCTTGGTCCTCCCAGTACTGAGCACCGTGCCTGGCACGTAATAATTGCTTAAAGCATATTTATCGACTGGCCCAAAATTACGATGTCAGATCTATTGTAAGTACACACACACATACACACACATATATACATGTATATGCAATAGATGTGTGTATACGTGCACATATATGGAGAGGTCACATTCCTATATCATACATATGCATATATATATGCAAACACGATATAAATTTGTCATATTTCATTTGAAATATAAATGCAAAATTACTTTTGCATTATACACTAATCTAAGCTATCTATGGCACTGCTCCCTTTTTTTTTTTTTTTTTTTTGCTTCTTTATGGAAAATTTTGCAGAAATTATTAGCATGAGTATGGATAAAAGTAAGTTGTCTTTTTTGAGAAGCATCTGAATCCAGGAATGCCTGAGGCATTGGTACTGCCTACAGTTGGTTTATTGGTTTCTCTTCTTCAGACCCCTCCCCACCTAGTTATAGGACCTAAAACTTCTTTGAAACATAATTTGCTCACTCACAGAATGAGGAGTTGTATTAGATTATTTGGAACCATTTCCAAGGAGGAAAGCAGGTTACAGTTTAGGGTAAGGAAAACTTTCCTAAATATTAGAACTGATCAAAAGTGAAATGAGCAGCCTTAGAGAATAATAAGTTTCCCATTGGTAGAAGTCTTCAAGCAGAGGCTGAATGATGGTTTTGGGGAGAATATTGTAGAAGAGACATATGGTTTCAGTAGGGGTAGAACAGGTAGATCTCTGAAGCAGCAGAATATAATAGATTATTAGCCTAGCAGCAAGGAGATCCAGAGTCTAGCCCTGGGACTGCCACTAACTGACTGTATAATCTTGGCCAAGACTGTTCATTTCTCTGAGATCTAGTTTCTTTTTATGTAAAATCATGGGGTTGAACTAGGGGACCTCTAAGTTTCCTATCCACTCTTCCTATGATTCCTTAAAAAGAGAGGATAGATATGTTAGTTCACTGATGAAGAACTTCTCATAACCCTTGTGAGATTTCCCCAAGACAGAGGCCCTGCCATCTTCCCACATCTGCAGGGCAAGAGTCTTTCTTCTCCCAGGTGTACATATCACCAATAATGCTGTCCTTCCAGATTTCAGCAATGATCCAAGCTCTAACTCTTCCATGACCACGAAGGAGCTCCAGGAATATTGGAAGAATGAGAAATGTCACTGCAAACCAGTCAAACTGCTCTTTGAAATAGCATCCACCAGAATTGCAAAAAAATTCTCTTCCAAATACGTGGTAAGCTGACCTACAGAAGTAGCTAGTGCCCTCCACCAGTTCCTAGTCTTGATTCTGCCACTATTTGTGGGCAACTCACTGGGCCCCAAATTCTTTACCTTAAAATGGGGAAAACAGTGTTCCACTTACCTTTCAGTGTGGATTATATCCTATGGGATATGTTGTGAATGCCTTTGTTTTTTTTTCAGATTATAAAGTCCCATATTAAGAAAAAATATCCTTGTCCTGCCTTTAGGGAATTTCTAATTTACTTAGGGAGATATGAGCTATAAACAATAGTGAAGAATTCAATGCAATTGATAATTAAACATCCTTTCAATCAATAAATAAACATTTATTAGGCCCTTACTGTGTGCCCCTGGGGGGCAGTCAGAAAGAATACCCAAAGAAAATGCCCTTTCCCCTACATCACCCCAAACAATAATGATCATATACAGACATGTTTATACTTTAGGTTTGCAGAGCACTTCTATATTTATTATCACTTTCGTTACACAGTACTTAACTATTAAGTTAAAATTTTATTCAGAAAATACTTTAGGGGCAGCTAGGTGGTACAGTGAATAGAGTCAGGAGGACCTGAGTTCAAATCCAACCTCAGATATTTTACACACTTACTAGCTGTGTGACCTTGGGTAAGTCACTTAACCCCAATTGCCTTGCCTTTCCCCCTCCCTAAAAAAAAAGATAGAGGTGGTGAGGAAGAAGTACATTCCAGGCATGGTGAGTGGTCTCTGCAAATCCAGACAGATGGATAAGGGGAATAGAAAGTCCCATACATGGAAAAGCAGGCTCCAATCAAATGTTTCCATTTTTCAGTAGATCTGTGATTTTCTCATTATGGCATTTCATCCATAGGTACAGATCACAATCCATCTCATTTTGTGAAATTCTTGCCCATGTCATTCCACAAATCCTCCAAGAGTTACTTTTTTTTTCCTTCCTTATGTCACGGACACCAGGAGGTTATGCAGCTGTTATCCCTTGTTCTTTCTCCATGGCCAGCCCATCTTCTTTTCTTGTCGTGCATGCCCTTGAAGATGCCTTCTATGCTATTTCTCATGAGTAAGTCATCATTGGGCAGCTAGGTGGCGCCATAGTGCACACAGCACCTGGCCTGGAGTCAGGTAGACTTACTGTCCTGAATTTCAATCTGGCCTCAGACACTTACTAGCTGTGTCACCCTGGGCAAGTCACTTAACCCTGTTTGCCTCAGTTTCCTCATCTGTAAAATGAGCTGGAGAAAGAAATGACACACCACTTCAGTGTCTTTGTCAAGAAAACTCCAAATAGGGTCACGAAGAGTCAGGAAGAACTGAACAATAAGTCATCATTCATAACAAACTGTAATCTCTTTCTAATTAGAATATGTATTTTTGTTGCCCTTAGGGCTCCCCACAGAGTTCGATTCTTTGAAGATAAGGTCTTGTATAACATTCTGCCATATAGGATCACTGAAAGAATTCTGGTGCTGAAAAGTGGGTTTTTGTGTCAGGGACCAGTTCAGATCACTGGAAGTGTTCAATGAAATTAATTATTAAAATCATCATAAAACCAGGATTTCCATGTCAAGTGGCAGTCTAGCAGGAGTTCTTAACCTGGAGTTCATGGACTTTCTTAAAATTTTCTTTAATTCAGCTCATTTAATTTTCAGTCTTGACAGCTGTATTTCAGAGCAGTTGGTTTCCTTTATAATCCTACAGCTTTTGTTTTATGTGTTTCAATGCATTATTCTAAAAAGAGGTCAGTAGGCTTTACCAGACTGCCAAAGGGGTCCATGATGCCAGAAAAGTTGTGAACTCCTGGTTATTACCGGATTTGGAGCAGAGTTAAATAATTTTGTCTTTTCTCTCCCCCTCCCCTTTTTAAAATCTTAGATGTACAAAATCATCGTCATCCAGACAGGGAGTTTTGACAGCAACAAAGCCGTCCTGGAGAGGCGGTACTCAGACTTTGAGGTGTTCCACAAAAACCTCCTGAAGAATTTCAGTGAAGAAATTGAAGATATCATCTTCCCCAAGAAATACCTGACAGGCAACTTCACAGAGGAGATGATCAGTGAGAGGAAGCTCGCCTTCAAGGAGTACCTGAGCCTCCTGTATTCCATCAAGTGTGTCCGCCGATCCAGGGAGTTCATCGATTTCCTCACCAGAGCAGAGCTGAAGGAGGCCTATGGCTGCCTCAGGGCAGGACAGTATGTCAAGGCCTTGGATATTTTTATCCAGGTGGTGCCGCTGCTGGAGAAACTCACCCGCCACTGCCCCACTCTGCTGATCCCTTCCCTGTGTGCCATGCTCGTGTGTCACCGAGACCTGGAACACCCCTCAGAGGCCTTTGAGGTTGGGGAGAAGGCTCTTCTCCACTTGCAGACCCGCTCTAGCCATAAGTACTACGTCCCATTGCTGGAGGCTATGATCCATCTGGCCTACATACTGGGGAAGGACTTCATATCTTTGCAGGAGAAACTGGAAGAAAGCCAGCTCCAGAAGGTCCCAACCAGAGGCGTCACTTTGAAAGAACTGGCTGTCCGAGAGTACCTACACTAAATGCAGTGATAGTGATAATAGCTCACATTTCTGTATAGCTTTGCAGTCAAATCAGATCGAGTCAACAAGGATTTCTCAAACTCTTACTATGTGCCAGAAGCCATACTAAGCACTGGGGATATAAAGACAGGCAAAAACTATCTCTACTCAGAAAGAGTTCCCATTCTAGTAAGGGAGATGACATAGAACCACATATTTACATAACAGGTAGATAGACAAAAGATATGGACAGAATAGATATAGGACAATAGCAGCTGGAAGGACTGAGGACTCCCAGAGTGAGTGGGATTTGAGGTGGGCCTTGAAGACAATAAAAGAAACTAAGAGGCAGAGATAAGCATTCCAGCATGGGCTACAGTTGCTACGAAAGTGTAAAGAGAGGACATTGAGTGTCATACTCGAGGCCACTGTTGCTGGAATGAAGAGAGTATGGTGGAGAATAAGGGGTAAGAAGACAAGAAGGCAGCTTTAAAAACTTTGTCTTTTTATAACAAACCTATGAGGTAATTGGGGCAGCTAAGTGGCGCCATAGTGCACAGAGTGCTGGGTCTGGAGTCAGGAAAACTCATCTTCCTGAGTTCCAGTCTGGCCTCAGACATTTACTAGCTGTGTGACCCTGGGCAAGTCATTTAACCCTGTTTGCCTCAGTTTCCTCATCTGTAAAATGAACTGAAGAAGGAAATGGCAAACCGCTCCAGTATCTCTGCCAAGAAAACCCCAAATTGGGTCACAAAGAGTTGGACATGACTGAAATGAATGACTAACAACAATGAGGTAGTTAGTATAAATGTTATTATGTACATTTAATAGATGAAGAAACAGGCTCAGAGAAGTGGGATAATTTGCCCAACATCTCTTTCCTGGAATGAGAACTTGAACTCAGGTCTCTTGAATACCATGACCTTTCCACTATATTAGAGGTTCTTAACCTGGGGTCCGTGAATTTTTTTTTAAATGACTATTTCATTATAATTGATTTGTTGTGAATTTTATTTTATTAATTTAATCACATGATTTTGAGAAGTTCATAGGCTTCAGCAGACTATCCAAATAAAAGTTAAGAACACCTAAAATAAACCGTCAGTCGTGTCCCTTGACCCCATTCAGCTCCTGGTGCAGGCAGGTTGTGAGCAGCTGTGGAAGAGAGAGCATGTCAGATGTCCAGGGCTATGTTGACATCCATAGTGTGAAATGGAAAGGAGGAGCAAGCAACCAGATGTCTGTCTGTCTCCAAATTCCCAGCTTGTATTTAAGTAGATGGATATTTCAGACAAAACTCAAAGTCTTTTGACAGACAGACTGTCCAAAACAAATTTTTGGATTCCAAGTCTGAGGCTCGATGAGCCTCAGGAGAGGATATAGCAAGTGGGCTTTTGTGAAGGGCTTCTTTGCCTGTGGAAATGATTATCCTTTTCCTTTTGAATGACAACACAAACAACTTGTTAAAAGATAATTATTTATTGTTGTTGTTTTGAAAAGGGATTGCCACTTACCAGCTTTACCTTGCCAATGCCTTCGCTTTTTCACAGCTTTCCTTACTCTCTCCCCAAAAGCACAGCCACCAAACAACCAGACCGCCCAGTGCATAGTTAATAGAATTATTCAGGGCTCTGAGAAAAGGGACCAACTTCAAAAGACAGCTTCAGGAAACCAAACTCAAAGTGTCTTAGCTTCTGGCCTGCAGGAGCTATCGAAAACATTCAATCCTTCCCCTCCACCCCCTGCCCCCATAGGTGATGCTTAGAGCATCGTTCACCAGCTCAGATGATGGCCCATACATCACTATGTTCTTCCAAAGCCATCTGCAAACACCTTTTCTGCATTCATATTAACGATGCCATCTCTGATTATTTCCCTCCTGTTTCTTATTGCTCCTCATTATTCCTTAAGTTTTGTGCCCTTTTCTTTTCATTACTTGAATAAATCTGCAAAACCATCAGTTTAAGTCCTGCTTCTTCTGGGAATCCTTCCCTAACCTCTCCAGCCTTCTACTTCTGCACTTAGTAATGGTTCCAGTCTCCTCCAGTACCTCTCACAGTGTTGCCTTCAGTTCTTGCCAGATGTTTCACGTGGGCTTTCTACCCAGGCTGTAAGCTCCCTGATGGCAAGGGGGGAGGCCTTCTCCTGTACTCCTCACAGCACCTGTTACAGAGCTGGATGTGAAGAAAGAATTCAATAAATACTTATTGACTTGAATGGAATTTAAGAGGGATTGCACTGAAGCAGTCTTGATGAGAAACCTGCCCCCAACTCCGTTGCCAGCAGCGTAGGGAAGAAGCTCAAGGTGCCTTCAAATCTAGAATACACCCAGGTTAGACCCTCTGGGCCCTCACCTCTTCAACAGCTATGTCACATTAAGCTAAGATAAATGTAAATAGCGTGGGACCAAACAACTTCCCAAAGGGGTTCTCTGTACTGGAATCCATTGAACTTTGGCTCCATTCCATCTCATTTTGTTACCAGTTGGGCCATTAGGAAGCTAATTCGGTGCATCCCAGTTCTTGAAATAAGGGAAGAAACCCGTGAGGAATGCCTTGTTACTAATGAAACATATGCAGGCAAGATGTTCCTTCTCTCTGAACAGCAATGGCTTGTTTACAGGGAATCCTGTGATCTTCCACATCATACAAGAATTATTAATTCTTGTGAACTACCATCCCACCAGAGGATGACAGGGAACTATTTCTCCCACTAAACAAATAAAACAAAATGAGTTTGTTTGTGTAGAGAGAGGAAAAGAACATTTCTCGGGGGAAGAATAAGGATCTTCAAAATGCTTCCAGCCTGTATCTGTAGATGTATGGAGTGTTCTAGCTAAGATCATAGATTTAACACTAGAAGGGACCTCAGAGGTCATTAAGACCAACCTCTTCATTTTACAGATGGGGAAACTGAGGTCAGGGAAGGGAAGTGACTTGGCCCATTTCCCATAAGTAGTGAGCAGCTGAGCCAGAATTTGAACTCAGATGCTCTGATTCCAATTCCAGTTTGCTCTTTGTTGGATCAGGTGATATGTTCTCTCTCTTTTTTTTTTGGAAGGAGGAAGGCAAGGCAATAGGGATTAAGTAACCTGCCCAAAGTCACACAATTAGTGAGTGTGTCTAGAGTCTGAGGCTGGATTTGAACTCAGGTCCTCCTGACTCCAGGGCTGGTGCTCTATTCACTGTGCCACCTAGCTGCCCCCAGGAAGTATGTTCTTTGATAGGCCTTGGGATAAAACCAACTGGGGGTTCTCTTGGGAGGCACAAAGTCCTCTGAGGGCCAGCAAAGACTCCCATCTTGCTCACTACCCCATCCCTTTACCATCTCACAATCTGCTCCTCTTCTCCAGCCTCATTTACCCATTTCTCCTTATGACCAATATGTATGTGTCCCTCATCCTTTTGAGTAGCAAACTTTGCAAAGGAATCTATGGCTCTTTGGGCCCAGAGGCCTCAACCTAGGGATAAAAAAGAAACAAAGTCCCCAGACTTGGAATTGGACATCCTCCAGATGAGGCCTGGTTTATCTTTGCTGACTGTTGCTCATGGTGCTTCCTGAATGGAAGTACTGAAGCGACCACATGAAAATATACCCCATAGATTTGTAGGCCTTATTTTTCCATTACAATTCTTTTATCTTTTTGACTCCTTTGCACATTCCCACACAGTGACTAATCCCAAGCTCTTCCAGTCAGATCTAAAGTGTCTCCCCTTACCCGTAAATCTCAGCCGATGACCTCACTTACTTCCTACTTGACTGAGAAGACTGACCAACTGATGAACTCAGACTTGAGGCTACAAGCTAAAACCCATGGCCACATGCAGAAAAGGACCCTTTCACATAAGAGTGACAGGAAGGAGCATGGTGCCATGGAAAGAGTCGAAGGTTTGGAGTCAGAGAATATGAAGTTCAATCTAAGCTCTGCTTCTTGGGCAAGACACTTAAACTCCCTGGGCCTCATTTGTAAGATGAGACTAGATCAGATGGTCCTTATGGTCACTTCCAACTCTAAGTCTACTATCCTATGATCCTAGACTTGGTTATTTAATGTCTCTGGTCCTCATTTTCCTCATCTGTAAAATGTGAGAGTTTGAGGATAATCAGCCTCTAAGATTCCTTCAAACGCTAAAGTCTCTGATCCTCTGATACCCCTAAGAATGAAGAGAGGCTTGCTTCACAGACTCTTAGAATATAAGAGCTGGAAGAGATAGAGATTCTCTAGTCTCAGTTCTTTCAAAATAATGAATTAAAAGCTATATATCTGTAACCCTTTGACTCTTGGGCTGTATCTAGAAGAATACTGCCAAAAAAGATATCACCAAACCAATTAACTTTTGTAGCTGAGTCTAGGAGCTGACAGGGTGACATTTAAAAATTTTTTAAAAATAAAACTGTTAATCCTTTAAAATCTATGAAAGTCTTAGTAGTATAGAAAGTTTCAATATATAGCAAGGCCCTCATGTGTTGTAAGTGTCCATGTGGAACAAGGGGCTGTCACTCAAAGGAAGGCAAAGTAGACTCTTCTCTCCCTACCCTTCTCCAAAAGAGACTTTAATTCCTTCCAGGATGGGAAGCAGGAAGTGGGGCCAGAAATATGGCCACTTCACTGTCTTCAGAGAGAGGGGATTATCAAGCTAGAATTATATCTATTTGCTTACTCAAATATTATTAGTCAAGGGTGTATGATCAGATCCAAACTAACTTCTGATTACCATATCTATCATTATTGGGGGGAGGAAGACCTCAGGCTTTATATCTGTGGGTTGACCGCTTTCCCATCAAATACTGGTTTCCACAATCAACATATATAGCACTTAGCCAAGCAAATCCATTTATCTAGACTGGTAGCAAAACAGAAATCAGAGGGGGTATACATGTGAGAATATATCAGCTATCTATATGAGAATATATTAGACAATACAGAATACAGGAGCGCTCCCATGGGGAGCAAGGTCATTCAGCTCAACCAAGAGAATGAATCCCAGATCTCATCCAAGGGGAAGCTGCCTAAAGTCTCTGGTGTAGCAAACTGGGGATAGGGACGTGATGGAGACTGCCAGCTCCTCTCATGTCCTCCCAGACATTAGCAGCCTAAAGTGGCATTGGCATTGTCCATATTCTCTTTGGAAACTAGAAACCAGAAGCACCCAAAGCCCAAAGAGGCTGAAGAAACTGGAGTTTTCTTCTCTCCGACTCTTGTCGTTCCACCCTGTACCTCACACAGCGCAGGGCAACCATCTCTGCCAATGAGGAGAGAGTCCCATTGCAATGGGGTACAGTAATAAGGTGAAGAATTTATTTCTCTGCTCTCCCCCAGCTGTTGATAATCATTATCCTCTTCAATGCACATCAAAGCACATTCCTTATACTCTAATTTTTTTTCATACATTTTATCCAACCTGGAATGTCCTCTCCCCTCTAAATTCTGTCTATCCTTCAAAGTCCAATTCAAGACTCATTGCCTCTAGGAAGTTTTCCTGGACCACCCCAACCCACTGTCCAAATGCTTAGTTACCATACATATATACATACGTGTGTGTGCATACATGCATACGCACGTACATCATATATCTCAGACAATGCAGTGTTATATGCCAGACAATACACACATGCACATAGACACACATGTATATGTGTGTGTGTGTAGGAATTAAGCATTTGGAGAGTGGGTTGGGGCGGTCCAAGAAAGTTTCCTGGAGACAGTAAGTTTTGACTGGGTTTTGAAAGATAGATGGAATTTAGAGGGGAGAGGACATTCCAAGCTGGATAAAGTGTATTAAAAAATATGAAAAAAAGTGCGAGGAATGTGCTTTGATGTGCACTGAGGAGGACAAAGATGCACATATAATTATAAGTGGTACAGTCTGTGTATATGGATTGCACATATATGTTGAATGTATGTACATGTATACATACTGTTTATACCACAGTCTACAATGCTCTGCATCTGTTAAACTTTTAATGCTTACCAGTCTTATTTCCCCACATAGATTGATTATAAGCATCTTGAAGGCAGGAACTGTCTCCACCCTGCAGTTCCCTAGCGAAGACCTAGGACAGCTAAGTACATAACAGGTACTCAAAAAATATTTACTGAATGAATAAAAGCATAATCTCAATTTAAGAGGGTTTTTTAAATTAGCTTTGTTCTTTTGAAGTCACTTGCTTTGAATGCTGTAGAAGGAATACTATAAAGAGTGTTTTCTATTTTGAACTCCCAACCTAAGCTTTTTTCTGCAGTTGCTTAGGTTCTATTGGCATTTTTGTTAGGAAGACTGGTTTCTGCAGCTGGGGAATGATCTCTGAAAAGGTTAGATTTAGTTTAAGATCTTAGGGTTCATTGTTCTTGTCCCCTACTAGCAGACCTAGGAACAATGGGTAGAAGTTTCAGACTTAGGCTCAATGTAAGGGAAAAGCTTCCTGACAATTTGTGCTAAGCAGAAGTGAAATGGGCTGCGTCAGGAGGGAGCAAGTTTCCCATCATTGGTCAACTTAATTTCAAAGCTGGATGACCCCTTTGGGGGGCTGTTGTTGGGTTGATTTTGACCTCTAAGGCCACTTCCAGCTCTAAATCTATGATTCTATCGTTTATGAATGTTGCCACCACTGTCACTAAGCCTAGATTCTGCATTCAAGCCATTAACATGCTCCGGGATTGGCCAAGGTAGTGCTTTGTGAGGGCCTGGGGGTAAGGGAGACCCTGACATAGGAAACACAGGCTGTTGTTTTGCCCTTGCAATAAACCCAAGAACCACTAGATGGCGGTGCCGCATCTCCTGGTTTCAGAAGCGTCCAAATGGTCTCCTATAAATAATCATCTAGAAGAAAAGGAGGGGCGGGAATTAAAAACACAAAAGGTATAAAATAATATTGGAAATAAAGAACTTTGGTTAGAAAGCCTTCACATTTAAATGTTTAATACCTTTTTTAAAATCCCCCCGTTCCCTCCAAATCAATTGGATTGTGAGTTTCAGATGGGGGCGCCTTTGGTTTCCATTTGTCCTGTGGGCAATTTCTCTTCTCCCTTTCTCAGGCAGCCAGGAGCCGGGAGAGCTGAGAGAGAAAATATTCTTACAGGCTTTAAGGCCTGGAGAGTTCAAAGGCACAATCACGGCACCACCTCCCGGCCTCCTGTACCTTTTCCCACTGATCAAAAGGACCCAAGTAAAACTGGTAACTCTTAAAAGAGCTATCAAATAATGGGCCAAACAGTAAAAATAAATGAGCCTGTAATGCATTCGGAACAGGGCTGGGGGAGCTGGAAGCGCTATTAGCTCGTTTGAACATTTTTAGCAGGTCAGCGTTCTGGGGGGAGGAGGAAGGAGAAGAGGGTGAGGTTTTGATCAAGTTCTTTGAGAGCAAAATTTACTTTAACTGGAATTTTCCACCCTTTCCCACCCACAGCCTCCAAATGCCTTCCAGGAATGGGGTTGGGGCCCGCTGGTGAAAGCTGGGGTTCTCAACCTGGGGGCAGTGAGCTTATTTTTTATTCTTTTAATGTTTTGATAACTATGTTTTAATACAATTGACTTTCTTTGTAATCCTATGTGTTTTATTCTATATACTCACCAATCTTCTGGAAAGGGTCTGTAGGCTTCACCAAACTATCCGAAGGGTCCATGACACCAAAAAGGGTGAGGACCAATGCTCTGTGGCCTACACCTTTAAATGGCCATAGAATAGCACCTTGGTAACTGTCATTCTTAATCAACTCTGCTCTAGGCACTCTGAGAGGATGAATGTTCAGAATGGATGAGGTCTTATCATCTCTATCCACAGAACATCTATCACATTTGTGCCCGTCTTTCTACTCACACAGACACCACCTTAGCTCAAGCCATCATGTTAGGATTTAGGACTGGAAGAGATGTTCAAGGTCATCCAGTAAAACCGCCAGGGGCAGTTAGGTGGTACAGTGGATTGAGTGCCAGGCCTGGAGTCAGGATCTCTCACCTTCCTGAGTTCAAATCTGACCTCAGACACATACTAGCTATGTGAGCCTGGGCAAGTCACTCAACCGTCTTTGTCTCAGTTTCCTCATCTGTCAAATGAGCTAGAGAAGGAAATGGCAAACCATTCCAGTGTCTTTGCCAAAAAAATCTCAAATGGGGTCATATAGAGTTGGGCATGACTGAAGCAATTGCACCACAGTACAACCCCTTTGCAACTCTTTCCTGCCCTATTTTAGTAGTATTCTCCAAATTAGTCTTCCTGTAGGAGGATCAGCCTCCTCCAAGCGATTCCCAGATGTAGAATAGGCTCCCTCCTTATTCCCCCCTCTCAGAATCTTTGTCTTTCTCCAAGGCTCACCTCAGATTCTTTGTCCTTCTTGAAGCTCCAAGTTATTAATGCTACCCTCCTCAACTTTCTTTTATATTAATATTTTATGTTAACTTTGTATTACATTTATTTGTGTAAGTTTGACCTAGGAATAAAGGTTCATCTCATTTTTCTAGTGTTACTGGATGACTGTTAGCCATGGAACATTACAATCACTGAAGAGTTAAAGTATAGGATCATCCAAAGGTCAGTGGGCCAGGGGTACCACGAATGTGAGCAGCCGGCAACATACTGATGACATGGAATCATGAAGGAGCAGTTGTAGAAGGGACATCATCACAGAGATATCTGAAGGGGAAACATGGCCCAGTCATGCAGTGATGGAGAGAGACAACTTGTGGCATCTGCAAAATATCAAGAGAAGTAAAGGAAGGCTCCTAGCACATTGACTGGACACCTTTTAGTGACCTTATGGGAAGACATGGGCAAAAGCTACACAAGAGAGACAGGTGTGGATGGGTTGTGCTCTGCCTTCTTGGGGGAGATGTCTACAAGGAGATCACAGATTCACTCAGGCTCCCTTGTTGAATGTAAGCTCCCTGAGGATAAGAATGGCTTCCTGTTTTTTTATATCCGTACTTCCTAAAAGCAGCACTTCATACACAAGAGGCATTTAATGTGTACAGAATCAAGTTGAATTGAAAGGCAGTGGGGGTGGGGGGTACTCCTAGGCTGGAGTTTGGAACAGAACTTAGAATCCAGTATCATGCTTCTGAAAACATTTCTATGTGCCTTGAACCAAATAAATTTAGAACAAGACTTTCGTGGCTTTCTCCCATTTCCAGTCCTACCCCTGGAGTGTTCTCCTATTCCCTAATATGCAATAGGTGAACTACCAGATGTAAAGAACGTTCTGGAAAAATCTTGATGGGGGGGAAGGTATAACATAATGTAGTGGAAAGAGCTTATGATTTAGAGGTAGAAAATCTGGATCAGAATCCCAGCTATGCCACTTACCAGCTGTGTGACCTTGGGCAAGCCACATTCTGTCTCTGTGTCATCAGAACTATTAGGGGGGAAAAAAGGAAGGGAAAGAAGAAAACAAGCATTTATTAATGCACCTACTATGTGCCAGGCACTTTGCTAAGCACTTTACAGATATTATCTCATTTGATCCTCATAACAGCCCCTGGAGGAAAATCGACTGGAGTTTAAGTGACTTGCCCAAAGTCACACAGTGAGCATCTGAATTTGAACTCTGATCTTCCTGACTTCAGGCCCAGCACTCTATCCCCTACACCATCTTGCTGCAGTTGAGAGAAAAAGGATAAGTTATGGGAGGACATAAACGAGAAGCACCCAGGATGGGGAGGCATTAAGTGGTTCAGATCTGCAATGCTGCAAATGGCATCAGGTATTGGAAATAGCCAATGAGTTCATGGGCCCACTGGAGTAGTGGAGTCATGATTTCAAAAGCTTGATGACTAATCTAGTTTGGTGGCCCCTGGAACTGTAGTGGCAATACTCTTTTTTTTTTTCTTTTTGGAGGGGAGAGGGCAGGGCAATTGGGGTTAAGTGACTTGCCCAAGACCACATGGCTAGTAAGTGTTATATGTCTGAGGTCCTCCTAACTCCAGGGAGGTGCTCTATTCACTGTGCCATTTAGCCTCCCCAGCAATACTCTTAATGTCATCCTTCTGGTTATTGAGAAAAGTGGCAGGGATCTGCGGCTCAGTGGAAAGGACTCTGAACTAGAAGTCAAGAGAACTGAGTGCCGCTTACTCTTTGTGAGACCTTGGGTCAATCACTTTCTCAGGGACTTGGGTTCCTCATCTGTTAAATGAGAGAGTTGGACTAGATGATCTCTGATTCCTTCCAACAAGAAAACCTTATTCAGGGGCATCTAGGTGGCGCAGTGAATAGAGCACTGGCCCTGGAATCAGGAGGACCTGAGTTCAAATCCAGCCTCAGACACTTAACACTTACTAGCTATATGACCGTGGGCAAGTCACTTAACCCCAATTGCCCTGCCTTCTCCCCTCCAAAAAAAAAAAACCTTATTCAAGTTAACGAACATTTATTAAGCTCCTGCTCTGTATATGATATGGTGCTAGCCACTGGAGACACAAAGAGGGGAGAAAAATCCCCATACTCTGGGAACTTACAGTCTACTGGGGAGAACGCATTATTTATTCAGGGAAGTTTAAATAAAAATAATGTGAGGGAGATACCACAGATAACTAAGGGGATCAGGAAAGGCTTCTTGTGGGAAGTGAGCCCTGAGATAAATAAGCCCGGAAGGTAGAGGTGAGGAGCCAGATGTATAGGATGGCTCAAGTAAAAGCAAGAAGGGGGAAGAGGGAATGCCATATTTGGAGAACAGCAATGAGATCAGTTTGACTATAACAGAGAAATCATGAAGGGAAGCATTGTGAAATGTCTGGAAAAGTAGATTGGAGACAGACTGTGCAGGGCTTTAAAGGCTAAGCTGTGGAGTTTGCATTTTATCCTGAAGGGAAAAGAGAGTCCCTGAAGCATCTGGATCAGGGAAGAGGCAAAGGCAAACTCATGCTTAGGAGGAGGATTTGATAGCTGTGCAGAGGGTAGTTTGGAGAGGGGAGAAACTAAAAGCAGAAACCTAATTTGGAGGCTACTAAAACAGAAAAATTATAGAATTGGAGCTGGAAGGGACCTTAAAGGTCATCTTATCAAAGTCACTCATATTACAGAAACTGAAGCCATTAGAAGTGAAGTGACTTGTGCAAGGTCACTCATATAGTGATATTCAAGCACAAATTTGAACCCAAGATTTTTGATTCCACATTCAGTACACCTTCCACCATACCACACTGCCTCCTCATTCCAAGCAGCACATGCCAGGGGACTGAACCTAGAGCAACCTAGTCTGTGAAAGAAGAGGAGACAGATGCTATGGATGTGTAACTGACAAGGTTTGGAAATGGATGTGCTATGTAGGGGGAAGGAGACTAAAGCCTGGAAGATTGCTCCTAGGTTGTGATGCCAGGTGACCAAAGATAGGGACAACCTTCAAAATCTCAAAACGAACAGGGAGATTTGGAGAAGGCATAGAATTGTTTATGGGGAGGGGTGGGCATAGTGGAGAGTAATACAGAAATGACTTGTTTTAGCCATGTGGAATCTGAAACATGAAGGAAAACATGAATTCTGAGAGGTAGAAGAGAAGAGGAAGAGTATTCCAGGTATGGGGAGAACAACCACTTCAAAGACATAGAGATAGATCAGAGTATTTAGGTTGCACAGTGAATAGAGCATCGGCCCTGGAATCAGGAGGATCTGAGTTCAAATCCCAGCCTCAGACACTTTCTTGTTGTGTCATCCTGGGCAAGTCACTTAACCTCAAATGTCTCTGAAAGAAAAAAAAAGTGAGAGAGACAGAGTCAGAGAGCGAGAAAGAGAGACAGAGAGAGAGAGAGGAGGGGGGGAGAGTGAAGAAGGGGGGAAGAGGGGAGAGGGGAGAGGGGAAAGAGAGAGGGGAGAGAGAGAGAAAGGGGGGGAGAGAGAGAGAGAGAGAGAGAGAGAGAGAGAGAGAGAGAGAGAGAGAGAGAGAAAGAGAGAGAGAGGTGAGGAATAGCAAGTAAGTTTGTACCATAAATTGTTAGGAGGGGAGGAATGTATAAGAAGACTGAAGAAGATAGAAAGGGCCTGGTTTGTGAAGAGCTTTAAATGCCAAATGGAGGAGTTTATATTTGATCTTTGAGAATTTATGGTTCCACTTGAATTTATTGGTTTAGTTTACTGGTGGGAGGTGACATAGACTAGCCCTTTAGGAAAATCAGCTCAGCAGCTGTGCAAAGGATTGATTGAAGTGAGAAGAAACTTGAGGCCAAGAGGACATCCAGGGTGCTTGCTGTCTGTCCAGGAAAGATTTGATGAATTAGAACAGTGGCTGTGTGACTACAAAGGAGACATATGTTAGAGAGGTTGTGGTGGTAGAAATGATACTATCTGGCAAGCGATTGGATAGGAGTGATGAGTAGAGTGAGGAGCTGAGGACAATACTGAGGCTATAACTTTTGCTTTGGGGGGTGAAGTCTTTGACAGTAATAGGGAAGTCTGGCAAAGACGTGAGTTTGGGGGAACAGATAATGAATTCTGTTTTAAACATGATGAATCTGAGATGTCCAGTTGGAAATGCCCAATAGGCAGTTGGTGATGTGGAAGAAATGGAACTTGTGGGAGGTCCCTGTCTTCTTTCAAGTCTCACCTAAATTTCCCAGCCTTTAGCAGGTCTCCTTAATCTTAGTGCCTGCCTTCCGCTACTTCTCCCCAATTTGTTCTGTAGGCATCTTGTTTATACATACCTGTTTGCATGTTGTCTCCCCTATTAGGCTACGAGTTCCTTCAGGCAGGGACTTTTGGGGATTTTTTGTTTGTTTGTTTTGCCTTTCTTTGTATCCCTTACGAAGGGATAAAAAGTGTCTGCACATAGTAGGAATTTAGTAAATGCTAACTGACTGATCAGCTAGGGCTTGCTCTATAGAACTGAGGGTTATAGAGATAATATTTAAACTGTTGTAATTGATGAGGTCAACAAGTGAGAGGGCATAGAGAGAAAAGATTAGGGGGCCCAGGACAGAAGCTTGGGGTACACATACAGGTAATAGGCATAGCATGACTGAAGATCCCGCAAAGGAGACCAAGAAGGCGAGGTCAGATAGGTAAGAAGTGATCCAAGAGAGAGCAGTGTCACAAACACCAAGATAGGAGAGGATATCAAAGAGGCAAAGCTGGTCGAGAGTGTCAAATGCAGCAGAGAGGTCAAGAAGGATGAGGATGAAGTAATAGCCATAAGAGGCCACAATTCAGAGATCACTTTGGAGCAGTTTCGGCTGACTAAAAAGTTCAGAGGCCAGATTTCAGAGTGTTCTAGAAGAGAATGAGAAAAGAGGGCCTGAGTATAGATGCCTTTTTCTTTTTTTTTCTTTTGAATCAGTTAAAGGGTTTTATTTTTAAAATTTTCGTTTTAGTTTTCAACATTCACTTTTATAAGACTTTGAGTTCTAAACTTCCTCCCCCTCCCCAAGACAGCATGCAATTTGATATGACCTACACAGGTACATTCATATTAAACATATTTCCACATCAGTCAGATTGTGAAAGAAGAATTAGAACAAAAGGGGAAAACCACAAGAAAGAAAATGCAAAAAAGAGAGGAAATAGTATTCTTCAATCTGTATTCAGACTGCATAGTTCTTTTTCTTTATATGGATAGCATTTTCCATCCTGGGTATTTTGGAATTGTCTAACATCCTTGCATTGCTGAGAAGAGATAAGTCTAACAAAGCTGGTCATCACACAATGTTGTTGTTACTGTGTATTCTCCTGGTTCTGCTCATTTCACTCAGCATCCGTTTGTGCAAGTCTCTCCAGGTTTTTCTGAAATCCACCTGCTCATTATGTCTTATGGAACAATAGTACTCCATTATATTCATATACCACAACTTGTTCAGCTATTCCCTAATTGATAGGCATCCCCTCAATTTCCAATTTGTAGATACTTTTTTTGAGGAATTTAACAAAGAAGTGAAAATGAGATATAGAATGACAGATAGCAAGGATGGCAAGATCTGACAAAGGTTTTTAAGACGGGGAGAGAACTGGATGTGTTTATAGGTAACACAGATGGAATGAATCAGTAGAAAGGAGGATGATAGAGGGAGTGATCTGCTGGAGAAGATGGGAGGGAGTGGTACCAAGTGTCCATGTAATCGACTTGTCTTTGGCAAGATGATCATTTGAAAAAAATCTGAGATAGAGTGATCACAAAGGAAGGAGGAGATCCAGGTGAGAACAATGTCATGGAAACCTATGGAGGAAAGAGCATCCAAGAGGAGGGGATGGTATGTAATGTCAAACCCTGAAGAGGGTAAAAACTACTAAGGACATAGAAAAGGATATAGGACTTAGAATTGAGATAATTTTTAAAAAATTGATTTATTTATTTACTTTTGGTTTACAAGATTCAGTTCCACAGTCCCTTGGGTTTCAAATTTTCTCCCCTCCCTCTTCCCCCCCCCCGCCCCGCCCATGGCGGCATACAATCAAGTATAGGATCTGCAAATATTTTTGCATTGTACAATAGTCTGGTTGTATAGAAGGGTTGTGACCAGTGGAGTGAACAATGGGAAAAAAGAAAGAAAACCAAACATGAAAAAGAACACTAGCATGTAGATTGCTTCAGATTCCATTTAAACTCTGGTCTTTCTAGATCTTTCTCTGAATGTAGATATCTCCTTTCATCC
>CM053585.1:226595316-226616534 GCA_028646515.1 Pseudochirops corinnae
AATAGTATTCCATTACATTCATATACCACAATTTGTTTAGCCATTCCCCAATTGATGGGCATTTCCTTAGTTTCCAGTTTTTTGCCACCACAAAGAGAGCTGCAATAAATATTTTTGTACATATGGGTCTTCCTCCCATTGAGATAATTGAGATAATTTTGTGACTTTGAAGAGAGCAGTTTTAGTTTTGAGTAATGGGATCAGAAGCTCTTTTGTAAGAGTATGAGAGATGAGTGGGAGGTGAAGGGATGGAAACAAGAAGTATAGAAGTCTTTTTCTAGGAGTTGGCTGTGAAATGAAGGAAAGAGAGTGATAGCTTGAGGGGATACAATGAGGGAGATCTGAGCATGGCAAGTAGGCAGAAAGGAGTCAGGAGAAAAGAAAATTTTGAAGGTAAAAGAGGGGATGATAAAAAAAAAAAGACAAGTTTCTGGAGGAGAGAGAAGGGAATAAAGTTGAGGGCACAAGCAGAGGGGTTATACTTGGCAAAGACAAGGGCAGACACTTTGCCAGGGGCTAGAGTGAAGATGTTAAGGAAATGTAGATGTTGTTAAGGTATACAGCAGGGAAGCAGAAGAAACTCACAACACATGGGCTCTTTTCTACATAGAGTAGACAAGTTCCTCTGCTGACAGGGGAGAGGAGGGCCCCAGATTGATTCTTTTGTGATGGCAAACTAGACCATCTTTTGTCTCAATTCTTAGCTGACCCTTAATCACTGAATGAGCCTCGCCTCAGGCAAACTGAGACCTGGGAAAGACCTTAGCTTTAGCTTAAAAAGGACAAGGTCTCCCACTGCATCCAGGGCCATCACCATCATCTTCATTTATGTCTGACCACTAGACCCAGATGGCTCTGGAGCAGAGAGGGAGGCTGAGGACTTTGCATGACTCTGCCTCACTTAAATCCAATTCACTTGCAAGTCAAGACATCACCTTCCTGATGTCATTGATCCTCTTTGAGAATGAAGAACAAACAACAACAGGGGGGGAGTATTGTAGCAGGCTTTGGGGAGAAAAGAAAAGGTTTAGAATAGCTGTTGGGGGAAAGATGGGAAAGACTTTAATCTGTGAAGAACAAAGGAATCAGCATGATCCAGAATCACAGAATCTCAGAGGTGGAAGGGACCACAGCAGCTGTATCATCAACCATTCGGCAAGTATTTATTAAGTGCCTACTATATTCCAGGTACTGTGATAGGCACCAGGGATCCAAGAGCAATGAATGGAGCAATCCCTTACCCACGAAGGGCCTACGTTGGAGACAAGAAGTACATATGAAAGATGTAGCATATTTGATGCATATAAGAAGATACAAAATGGATGCAAAATGTTTGATAGGTACAAGAAGAAGATATAAAGTAGATGCAGCACAGATATCAAATGAATAAATACAAATAAATACAAGGTAGTTTGGGAGAGAAGGCATTAGCAGGTGAGAAGGTGATCAAGAAAAGTTTCTTAGCAGAAAATGGTACTTGAGCTGTACCTTAAAGAAAGAAGCAACTCTGTGAATCAGAAGCAGAGGAAGTGCATGAAAGATAGAGCCAATGCAAAGGTGTGGAGATGGGAGATGAGTACAATGTATAAAGAATAGTGAGAAGGCCAGTTGGACTGGATCACAGACTTCAGGAGGAAAAGTAATGTCCAATAAAGCTAGAAAAATAAATGGGCGTCAGGTTGGAAGGACATTAAGAGCTAAACGTAGACGTTTATATTTTATCCTTGAGGCAACAGGAAGACACTAAAGTTGATCAAATAGGGAATTCATATGTTCAGAACTTCTCTTAAGGAGAATGACTTTCACAACTGTAAGCAGAATGGCCTGGAGTAGTTGGAGACTTGAGGGAGGGAGACCAATTAGGAGAATATTTCAATAATCTAAGTGAGAGGTAATAAGACCCTGAACCAACTCCATCTCATACCTGACCAAGAAACTTCTTGACAATATCAAGGATATGGGGAATCATTTGAGGCAGATGATAATCCTTACACTTCCAAGGGGTCAGGTATGCAAAGGGATTGACTGGGTTTTGGGACCCCTCAGTCTGTGTTCATCTCAACCCCGGACCTCACTGCCTTCTAATCACTTCCTTTGATTTCTTGTCCCAAAGACTATGAAAAGTGATGATCCTTAGTATCTTAGATTTCAAGTTGGAAAAGATTTTAGAGATAAGCTAGTCTAAACATCTATTTTAACAGGTGAGGGAACTGAGGCTCACAGATGTCAAGTGGCTTAACCCAGATCACATGGAACAAGGATTTGAACCCAAATCCTCTGACCTTCCAAATCCAGTGCTCTTTCCAAAACACCATTTAGCTTCCTATAAATAGACACAGTTGGGCCCACTATGGAGCTTGACCTCATGGCCCTGAGATTAAGAGCCTCATGCTTTACTTTCTCATCTAGATGGGTAAGTGTCCCAAGAGCCACTCAGGCATGACCATTTAGATTCCCTAATTGCCCCCTTGACATAATCCCTTTAGAAATGTATTCAGGCTAATTTTAGCCAGATAGAGCAGAGCTCTGTAGGGCAGAGCAAAAGTTACATTCACATACGAAATAGAAACACAGAAAGCATCTTCCAGGAGTGCCTGGGTAAACTCAACCCCTTCCATAGCTGGCCCATGACAACATCCTTCTCAGGAGCAAGTTACAACAGGGACAAGCCTGTATTGGGGAGACTAATCTATAGAACACTTCTATTGACTGGAGTTCAACTGAACAGAACTCAGATCAGTCCTAAAAATTATTATTAATCCTCAGATTACCAGAATCAAAACAAAAACAAAAGAAGACCCAAGCAAGAAAAACAAAATCTCAAACCAGCTACAAGCTGACACTTTAGTGAAAAGCAACTGGCTTCTGTGACTAAATGCAGGCCAAATATTAGCCAGTTGGCAATCCTAGCCCTACACAAACCTGTGTCAGCAAAGTCTGTCTTTTCTCCCTGCCCTACTGTGGCTCCCTCTGAAAGCGTGGTGTAGGTGAAAGAAATGACTAGTTCTGAATCTCAGCTCTAACAATTGCTTCCTGAGTAGTAAGAATTTGGTCAAGGCAGATAACCTCTCCATGCCTCAATTTCCTCATGTGCAAAATGAAGGGGGAGTTGATACAGTGCTCTCTAAGGTCCCTTTCAGCCCTAAATCTATGATCCTCCCTCTTACCTTAAACATCCCTATCAAAACGTCTTTTCTAAGAAAGGACTCAATAAACTCATTCACAATAAGATGAAAGTTATAAAAATCATAAAACGAAGGAATAAGTGAAAAGCATTTATTGCATGTTTACTATGTGCCAAGAACTGTGCTAATCTCTGGGGCTGCAAGGAGCAAAAGGGAGACAACCCCTGCCCCAATGAGCTCACCCTCTAAATGTGGGAGACAGACCATAAGAGAAAGTTCAGCTAAAGGTCTTATCGAAAGGCCCAGAAATCCTAAGGGCTCAGCAATTCAATCAATTTCAAGAGCCAGGGCTTCTTGGGCTGCACTAATTGATCAGACAGCAGTGCTGGGGATTGAAAGCAGGGGGTCAGCATGCTACAGCCAGAGTTCTGAATCTCTAGAGAGCTCCAAAATAGTTTTTACATTTTAAAATACAGTAAAACTTGATTTTAAAATGTAAAAACCATTCTGAGCTTCCAAGTATACTAAAACAGGCAGCAGGCCCTGGTGTAGAGGTAAAGCCTGAAGAACCTTAGGAGGCAACCACAGGACAGTGAGAAAGGCCTGGTGATTCTCCATCTTACTGGAAGCACTAGAATTGGTGACTCCCAATCTCATACATGCTGTGTGATCAATTGAGCAAGCCTGGATGGGTTCTGGCCACCCTAACCAAGGGAAGGACCAAAGCAGGAAAGACAAGAAAATAAGGCACCTCAAGGGTCAAGGGCCTTCCTGACTACTGGCCCCAGAGCTGAATGGAGCCCTAGAGACCATTGAGTCTTGGTGAGGCGGCACACCAGGCTCATAACCATATCTGACCCATATCTGGTCAAACTCCCTCATATTAGAGAAGAAAACATTGAGTCCCAGAGAAAGGAAATTATTTGTCCGAGATTGTACAACAAGTTAATTTAAGAGCAAATGCTCTTGACTCTTAATCTGGGCCTCTTTCTACTCCAACATAGCTGCTTCCTGATAACTGGCAAGCCTTAATGTGTTACCCTCCCCTGGGGGCCATCGACAGTTGTCTTGTCCTATTTCTTACCCCTAGAGTCAGATGACTCTGGAGGAGAGAGTGAGGCTGATGACTTTGTATAGTTCTGCCTCACTTAAATCCAATCCGTTTGCAAGTCAAGACATTAACCTTATGATGTCATTGATCTTCTTCAAGAACAAAGGACAATCACCAACAAACACAAACAACACTTCCCCAGGGATTTTATCACCATCATCCTCATCACTATCATCATAGTCATTGTCATCATTAAACTGATGTCTCTGAAGTAGTCATCTCCCTCAGTGAGGAGTTTCTGTAGAACTTGGTGCAGTCAATGCAATGTTCTCTGCAAAAAGGAGCTTTTATGGAGCTGCCCATCTACAGGGTGTTCCTTGTCCATTTGGGCCCTACATAAGACATCTTCCATGACACCGATTAACCACTTTGGCAAGCAGTTTCACTATTCTATGTCCTCTGTGACATTAATAATCAAAGACATTTTGAAAATAATAATTCTTAATTACATATCTTATATTATCTTCAAATGATATATTTGAATATGAATTATTGATATTAATCTATAACTATGTATACTTATGACATATTATCTTCTATATTCAAATTAATACAATTTTGCAGGTAAAGGAACCAAAGCTAAAAGTGGTCAGGTGACTTACCCCAGATCATACAGCTAAGTAAATGTCAGAGCCATGATTTTAACCCACATTTTGTGACTCCTTCCAAAGCTCTACATACTATGCTCTACTGCCAAAGGAATGTATCTCCAATGACAGAATTTCAGAGCTCGTGAGCCAGTGCATGAAGAGTTTAGAGAGAACTAGGGCAGACCTCCTTGTACCTCTGAAATAACACCAAAGAAGTAACTTGTTTATTCCCCTTATCACTATAGGCAGCATTGTCCCTATTTTCTGGGCTGTGCTCCTGGACTTTTAGGAGAAAGATTAATCTCTAGGAAACAAATAAGAATTTTATCTCCAAAGCAACTTTCAGGGTCTGTTCTCAGATCACATTCAGCCTCACTTCCCTTACTTTCAATGAGTATTTATTATTACCTCTGAGATGTCAAGTATCTTTCTGGGTTCTCAGGATACAAAACCAAGAGTGAAACAACCCCTGCCCTCAAGGAGTTTATACTCTATTGGAGAGAAGCAACATATAGATAGATGGATAGATGGATGGATGGATAGATAGATAGATAGATAGATAGATAAAAAGATAGATAAAGAGGTAGATGGATGAATAAATAAATATAAAATACATTCAAAATCAATACAATTTGGGAGGGATGAAGCACTGACAGCAGGGGGTATTAGGAAAGGCCTCTTACAGAAAGTAGCACTTGAGTTGATCCTTGAAGGGAGTTGGATTTTAAGTGGTGGAAGTGAGAGGGAGAGCATTCCAGGCACAATGATCTATGCAAAGAAATGTAGGCAGGAGATGGAAAGTCATGATTGTGGAACAGCAAGTAGACCAATTTGGCTGAAACAGAGTTTGTGAGAGGAAGTAATGTGAAATAAACCTGGCAAGGTAGGTTGAAGTTAGATCATGAAGGACTTTCTGTACTAAACACTGGAGTTTGTGTTTTCTACTAGAGGCATTAGGGCATTTTCTACTAGAAGCATTAGGGAGCCACTGATGCTTCTTGAGTGAGGAAATTAGATGGTATGACCTATGCTATGGATAGGATGAATAATTTGTGGAGGATGGAATGGAAAAGTGGAAGAGTGAAGGCAAGTAAACTACTCCAGGAAAAGTACAGGAGAATGATAAGAGCTTGCACTAGGGTACTGGAATGTAAGTGAAGAGAAGGGGGTGGATACAAGACACGTTGAGGAGATGAATCAGCATGATCCTGCAATTGATAGATAGGACCTAGGAAGGGAGGGAGAATTAAGATCTGAAGTTGGCTCCAAGTTTGCAAACCTGGGCATCTGGAAGGACTGTTGTGCTTTTGACAAAAAAAAAGGGGGGCGGGGAATTAAGAGGAGGGAAATACATACAGTTGATATTTATATAGCATTTTGAGGTTTGCAAAGAACTCTACATGCATTATTTCATATGATCCTCACAACAGCATTATGAGGTAGGTACTATTATTATTCCCATTTTATAAATGAGGAAACTGAGGCTGAAAGAGACTAAATGACTTGCTCAGTGTCACAAAGCTAGTAAATGTCTGAGACAGAATTGGAAGAGAGAGAGATGATAGATAGATGATAGATGATAGATAAATAGATAGACAGATAAACACATATACATAGACACAATACATATATGTATGTATATGTGTACATAAATATATATGTATGTTTAGCTATATTAAATTTAAGACATTCCCATGATCTCCAGATGGCAGAGTCTAGTAAGGCAGTTGGAAATATAAGATTAAAAAGTCAAATGAGAAATCAGGGCTGGATATGGAGATTTGAGAGTTATCTCCAAAGAGATGAAAGTTAGACCCATGGAAGCTATTGAGTTCACCAGGAGAAAGGATATAGAGAAAGAAGAGGAAAGGATCAGAACAGAGCCTACAGGTACACCCATACATAGGCATCAGGACATGGATGAAAATACTGCTAATGAGACTGAGAAAGAATAATCAGACAGGCAGGAAGACAGTGCAAGGTCACAAAAACCCAGGGAATAAAGAGTATACAAGAGGAAGGGATAATTAATAGTATTAAACCTTGAAGAGAAGTTGAGGAAGATGAGGACTGAGAGAAAGCCATTGGATTTAGCAATTAAATAATCATTGATAACTTTGGAAAAGGCAGTGTCAGTTGAATGCTAGAGTCGGAACATCCCATTCAAGGTGAGCGAGTAGAGGCAAAAAGTGTAGGTTTTTTCTAGGCTTCTGGTTCTGAAAGAGAGGAAAGAAAGTGAAGATTTTTGAAAATGGGAGGAGACAGGCATGTTTGTAGAGAGCAGAGGACTCGGTAGATAAGGTGAGTGTGATGACCCAGAGATACTGCAAGAACACCAGGAAGAGATGCTAGGATGGCCACCAGACATATTTATGAAAGCAGGAGTATGACAGAGACACTTTAAGGAGGTTTCTAACAGGGCTGAAACAAAAAAGGAGATCAGGGTTTACTTTCAGTGGTCTGGAAAATTAAATTAACTAAACCTCACCTCTCCAACCTCAGCATCCCAAACCATTTCAGTTAACTGAGGACCTCCAGAGTTTCATTATTTGTAGCCAGAGGGTGAGTGATCAAACAACTATACAACTAGTATTTAATGTCTTTGTTGAATGAATAATGAATGTATAAATTAATTAACTCATTAAGAGATTTATGGATAAGAAATTATGCTAGGCATAGAGATAAACAAGTCCAAATGATAAAACTCCAAACAAGCCTTTAGGTCTAGAACTGGAAGGTAGGAGAGGTCAGTTGAAAAGCTCTTATAAAGGCTGATAATAAAACATAGTTCTGTCCTCTCAGTAGAAATGGTGGAGTACAGAATACTACATATACGGCAAACATTATTGATATTTTTTAATTATTATTTTTAAAGCAATTTGATATAGGTCATACATGCGCAGTCATGCAAAACATTTCCATATTAGTAATGTTATGAGAAAAAAACACACCAAAAAAAAACCTGGAAAAAAATAAAGTTTAAAAAAAGTGTGCTTTGATCTGCACTCAGACTCCGTCAGTTCCTTCTCTAGAGGTAGCATTTTTCATCATGAGTCCTTTGGAATTGTCTTGGATCACTATATTGCTGAAAATAGCTAAGTCATTCACAGCTAATTATTGTACAATGTTGCTGTTACTGTGTACAATGTTCTTCTGGTTCTTTTTACTTCACTTTGCATCAGTTCATATAAGTCTTTCCAGTTTTTTCTGAGAGCATCGGCTCATTGTTTCTTATAGCCCAGCAGTATTCCATCACAATCATACATCACAACTTGTTACAACTGATGTCTTAGTTTGTCTTTCTTAACTATTTTTGTTATGAGGGAAAGATCTGTGGAAGGAGGTGCTGTTGGACAATAAGTGATATTTTAAAAGTTCATCAATAGAGCATTAAAAGAAGACAGGTTTCAGAGGATCCAAAGCATTCAGTAAGAGTGCATCGGGGACTATCTCGGAGTTTGATGTCTGCTCTCCTCTGTCTGGGATTTCTGAATTGCTTCTTAGAGTCAGGCATAGGAAAGTAGGGGAGGTAGGGAGGAATAGGATGAGTCTGGTGTTTGATAACCACCTACCTACCCCACACAATAGCCTCACCATCACCATCTCCAAAAGGCAAGGCCTCATGAAGCCCCAGACAAAATCCCACTCTCCAAGTATATACATAAAACATGGAAAGTTATGGGCACAAAGGATGAGAACAAGAGACTCAATTGGCCTTTTCTCTATTCCTAACACATGGTACTCCAACACTTGTCCCCATGCTCTTGCACTAACTGTCCCTCATGTCTGGAGCCTACTCACCTCTGCCTCATGGAGCCTCTCACCACTTTCCCTGGTAGAGGGAGTGATATCATCCAGAGTTCCTTATGCCAATGAAGTCACAAGTCCAGGATATATTCTTATACTTAGCTTCTAGTATAGTGTTTCACACATAGAAGGCACTTAATAAAGGTTTGTTGATGGAACGGTTCATCTTAGAGTTTATATCTAGTACAACTTCCTCATTTTAGAGGTGAGAAAACCGAGGCTTAGAAAGGTCAGGTGATCTCCTGATAAGTGGTTCCACTGAACATGACAAAAGGTATCAGAGAAACTAATGTCTCCATTACAGAGCCCATATTCAAACCCAGGCCTTCTGACTACAGGTTTAAAGCTCTCTTCCCCACACAACAGCCTTTAAGACTGCATTTAGCCTTGTGTTATCCTGGAATGCTAGAGCAACAAAATGTCAGGTCATCAGATTGTTCTCCAGGTTATGAGTTGAATCCTTAAGTGAACCAGGTGTTTCCATCATGACCTCCAAGGTCCACTTGCATGGCCACCAGTCAAAAGATCAGAAGATTCAAAGCTGGGGTCCTTAACCTGTTCCCAATCAACTTCCTTGCAAGTACATAGCACAAAGGAGCCCGGGAGGAGGAGAGAGCCTGGATGGATCACTTCATCCCGGCTTACTGACAAACACCTCAGAACACATGCTGGCCTCATGGTGTGTGTGCCATCTGTGAACACAAACAGTGGAATTAATCGATTGTTATTTTCCATTGCAGTTTCCCCCTTCCACAGCTCACCTTTGGTGAGGTTTCCCAGATTCTCACTCCCTCCTCTTCTCACCTAAGACTCTCTTAAGCCTGGTTAAAAATCCAAGGATGCTTGTAGAAGGTATCATCATTAACAATTCTTTAATACATACAAGCAAATCTGGCAACTTTAAATCATGTTAGTGCTTTGAAAACTGCCACAGACTGTCTTTTCTACTTTCTACTTAGCAAATCTTCATAGGGTTTTTAATACTCTTTCTACTCTTTCTATGATCAAAGGAATTGCTCTCCGTTTGCTTGTTCCTCTGATAAGTGACAAAAGGTGTCAGAGAGACTAATGAGAGCTGCGTTCTGCTCCCTTCACACAGCCCTATAGAAAAGAAAATCATAGGGTAGCCTGAGACCTGCTAGCCTTTTAGGAAACAAGGAAGGGAGTATTAGACACAAAGGCCCAGGAAGGGGGATCTGGGAGGAGGGGGAGTGTGGGCGGGAGGGAAAACAGCCTTTACAAAGGCAACAAAACAGGGACTTAGTCATCCAACTCCCACAGAGAAACAGAAGCAACCGAATTAGGGACGTCATCAGGAATCATCCCCTGGTCTCCCCTCATTAGCCCTAGACCCGAGATGAAGGGTGATAACCCCCCAACCCATAGTTCCTTCAATGCTTCAAGGACTTGACCCCAGTCTGGAGGCTTCTGTGGAACCTAGCTAACGTTTCCTATTCTATTTTCTCTTTTTGAAAGACCAGCCTTCTGGAATTGGGAGATATATTCATAGATTAAGGATGTAGCCATACTTTTTGCTGTTTCAAAAATGAGTGATTGGATCCAACTGGATACTCCCTCCATCTATGCAGATTGTGACGCTTACAAGCCTTAGCAAAGGGTTTATCTGAGTTGCTGAGCTGCCTCCTCCTTCCCCCCAAATCAACATCTGGTGGCCAGCTCCCTGGGGAGGGGTCTCTGCCCTCAATTAGGCTGCCTCTTGGTCTCCAGATGCAGGCAGTTGCTAGGTCTGTAGCCAGAGCTTTTTTTCAGCTTGGTAGAACCCTGTCCTCCATTGGCAGAGTTTTGAGAACCCAAGACCACTGCCATAACTCGATGAGGCACCAGGAGAGGACATTAATGAATAGATACATCCCTAATGGGTCATTATTGAAACAACTACCTATGTGACCTTGCACAAGATGCTTTAATTTCCTGATCCTCAGTTTCCCCACCTATAAAATAAGAAGGTTGGACAAATGATCCATGAGGTTCCTTTCAGCTCCATTCCTCTGGTCCTCTGGTCCCAAGTTCCATCCCTTTTCTGATTCTGTTTTCTCATTTGTAGGGTAGCTAGCTGGTATGATGGGTAGAGCACTTGGCCTGAGCTCAGCTCAAACCTATCTTCTCTGTTTGCCTCAGTTTCCTCAACTTTGAAATGGGGATAAAAATAGTACCTGTCTTCCAGGGGTTTTATGAGGGTTAAATGAGATAATATTTGTGAGGCATTCAGAACAGTGCCTGACTCATGGTGGGCGCAAAACAAGCTTATCCTCATCTCCAGGTTCTTAGCCTGGGGTTCACAGATAGATTGTAGAGGGTCCATGAATCTGAATGGGAAAAAAAATTACATCTTTGTTTTCACTATTTTCTAACTGAAATTCAGTATTTCTTCAATCATTTTAAAATATGATTCTGAAAAGGGTCCCATAGACTTCACCAGATTGTTAAAGTGGTCTTTGATGATAAAAAGATACAGAAACCCCAAAATAGATCATCTCCAAGGCCCTTTTCCTAACCCAAATCTATAAAACCACTCCTACTCCTCCTGTGGCTATGATCTTCCTCCTCAGACCTTACATTGTGCTTTGTTCTGCCTCTCTTTAATACAAATACATTTTTGTTGTTATTGTTGTTTGGTGTTTCTCAGTAGTGTCTCTTCATGATTACGCTTGGAGTTTTCTTGGCAAAGACAATGGAGTGTTTTGCCATTTCCTTCTCCAGATCATTTAATAGAAGAGAAAACTGAGGCAAAATGGGTTAAGTGACTTGCCCAGAGTCAAACAGCTAGTAAGGTGTCTGAGGTCAAATTTGAACTCAGGTCTTCTTGACTCCAGGCTTGGCACTCTATTCACTTCACTACCTAGCTGCCCAGAGTTAGGTCTTAAAGGAAGATAAATATTTCTAAGAAGGCAGAAATTCCCAATTACATTTTAATGTGGTTCTGCCACACTTAAGAGTTTTATAGTAGCCTATGGACAACGAGTTTGACACCTTTGCTATAGAAGTAGAATCAACAAGACTTGGGTATTGATATAATAATAATGACAATGATGATGATTGTGATAGAATTTGTATAATGCTTAAGCTCTGCAAAATGCTTTAGAAATATTGTCTCATCTTATCCTCACAACAAACCTGCTATTATTATCCCCATTTTACAGATGGGGAAACTGAGGCAGATAGCATTTAAGTGACTCAAACAGGAACATAATTACTACTGTTTGAGGCCAGATTTCAGTTTAGATCTTCTGACTTCGGGTATAGTGATCTACACCACTCCATCTGGGAGGATGGAAAATGAAGAAACAAGGACAGTTCCAGGGTGATGAGTTTGGATAAATGGAAAGATAATCACCATCCTGTCTTCAGCAGAAATGAGGAATATGCTTTCTCCTATGAAATTATAAATTGCAGTTTATATCCCTTGACAATTCATCAATTGAGGAATGGATCTTATTTTTAGAAATTTGATTCAGTTCCCTGTATATTTGAAAAAAGAGGCCTTTACCAGAGAAACTTGCTGTAAAAAATTTTGATATTATTTCATTAATTATGGTCCCTTTTATCAAAATGTAGTTTGCCTGATTATCTCTTTTAATTAGGTCTATTTTTGTTTTTGCTTTGTCTTAGATCATGATTGCTAACTTTGATTTTTTTTTTTTACTTCAGTTGAAGCATAATAGATTCTGCTCCAGCTCCTATTTTATCCCCTTATGGACTATCAGCAATTAGAAAGCAGAAACTATATGTTATCTAAATCTTGTGTCAGCCTTGGTGACTAATCCTGTGCTTGGTATACAGCAGGCACTTAATAATGTTTATTAAGAGAAGATGGAATATGACTATGATTCTATATCTGGGACACATTCCTAACCTTCTGAGGTTGAAAGGAGAGAGGACAATGCTGAGGTCATACACCTAAGCAAGACAGGTCATAGGGATGCCCCAAGAGAACAGCCTAGGTGGTCTTGAGTTCACCAAGAGCTCTCATTACTTAGGGTGTTCTTGGGGCATAAATAAATAATAAATTCCAGAGCTCCCGGGTCAAGGAGAAAATATTGCAAGCAGTCAGAAAGAAACAATTCAAGTATTGTGGAGCCACAGGCAGCATCACACAAGATTTAGGAGCATCCACATTGAAGTAGTGGAGGGCTTGGAATATGATACTCCAGAAGATAAAGGAGCTAGGATTACAACCAAGAAAAACTACTCAGCAAAACTGAGCATAATATTTCAGGGGGAAAATGGATTTTTAATGAAATAAAGTACTTTCAAGCAGTCCTGTTGAAAAGACCATAGAAGAATAGAAAAGTTGACATTCAAATACAAGACTCAAGAGAAATATAAAAAGTTGAACATGAAAGAGAAATCATAATACATTCTAAATAGGAAGATAATACATGTCATACCTCAGAACTTTATCATTATTAGGGCAGTTAGAAGGAACCTATATAGACAGGGGGTGTGAATTGATTATGTTGGAATGATCTCCAAAATAATTAAAATAACAGTGTAAGAAAGAGGGATGCACTGGGAGAAGGGGCAAAGAAGAAGTGGAATGGGGAAAATTATCTCACATAAAAGAGTCTCATGGTGAAAAGAGGGGGAAATGAGGAGGGTGGCAGGCAATACTTGAACCTCACTCACATCAGAATTGGTTCAAAAAAGGAAGAATATGTGTGCATACAAACATATATATATGTATATATCTATATATATATATATATATATAGTGTGTGTGTGTGTATATATATACATACACATTTGTGTGTATATATGTATGTATGTGCATATATGTGTATGTGTGTCTTATATATACATACATATGTGTATATGTTTATATATGTATATATATTCAGTTGGATATAGAAATCTATCTTACCCAAAAGGTGAACAGGAAGGAAGGGAATAAGAGAAAGGGGAGGAATAATAAAAAGGACAGATTAAGGGAGGCACTAGTCAGAAACAAAACAAACTTTTTAGGAGAGACAGGATAAAAAGAGAGAAGAATAAATGGAAGAAAATAGAATGGAAAGTAATACACAGTAATTATAACTGTGAATGTGAATGGGATGAGCTCACCCATAAAATGGAAGTGGATAGCAGAATAGATTAGAAACCAGAATCCAGCAATATGTTGTTTACAAGAGAGATACTCAAAACGGAAAGACACACATACAGAGTTAAAATAAGGAAATAGAGCAGAATCTATTATGCTTCAACTGAAGTAAAAATGACAGGACTAGCAGTCATGATCTTAGACAAAGTGAAAACAAAAATAGACCCAATTAAAAGAGATAATCATAAACAAATCAATTTAATTAAAAAAAAGATAATCAGTGAAACTACATTTCAGTAAAAGGTACCATAGACAGTGAAGCAATATCAAATTTTTTACAGCAAGTTTCTCTGATGAAGGCCTTTTTTTCTCAAATATACATAAAACTGAACCAAATTCCTAAAATATAAGATCCATTGCCCAACTGATAAATTGTCAAGGGATATGAGAATAATTTTTTCAAAAGAAGAAATCAAAGCTGTTTATACTCACACGAAAAAAATGCTTTAAATCTCTATTAATGAGAGAAACGCAAATTAAAACAACTCTGAGGTACCTCCTTATACCTATCAGAAATGACAACTGCTAGAAGGGATGAAGAGAAATAGGTACATTAATGAGCTGTTGGTGGAGTTGTGAACTGCTACAATCATTCTGAAGAACATTCTGGAACTATGCCCAAAGGGCATACCTTTTGTGCATTCTCTTTGACCTAGCTACTAAGACTATTAAGTCTGTAATCAAAGAGATCAAAGAAAAAAGAAGAGGATCTATATGTATAAAAATATAGCAGCTCTTTTTGTGGCGGCAAAGAATTGAAAATTGAAGGGATGCCCATCAATTGGGGAATAGCTGAGCAAATTGTGGCATATGGTTGGGATGGAGTATTATTGTGCTATAAGAAATGAGATGGAGGATGATTTCAGAAAAACATGGAAAGACCTATATGAACTGAGGCAAGGTGAAATAAGCAGAACCATAAGATCATTATACCTGGTAACAGCAATATTATAATGGTGTTCAACTTTGAAAGGCTTAGCTACTCTAATCAATACAATGATCCAAAAAATCCAAAGGACTCATGATGAAAAATGCTAGCCACCTAAAGAGAAAGAACTGATGAACTTTTGAGTGCAAATTGAAGTTTAGGGTTTTTTTTCACTTTCTTCATTTTTCTTGGGTTTTTTTTCCTGTGTGATATGGCTAATATGGAAATATGTTGTGCATGATTTCACGCACATTATTGATATAATATTGCTTGCTTTCTTGGTGGATGAGGAAGGACAGGAAGAAGGGAGAGAATTTGGAACCTAAATTTAAAAAAATTAATATTAAAAAATAATTTTTAAAAAGCTGACTCACAAGGCATCTTGCTGAGACAGGTCTGCTTGTTATCTGACTCCAATCTATTGGTCCCACCTCCCCCTTTACCCTTGCCTTAGAATTACTGCGGCCAACTTCTGCCCTCCTTCAGATTTCATGCAAAGAATGATGGCCTTGGAAGTAGGACACCTGCCATTTCATATTTGTGTGACCTCAGAAAAAATCATTTCAGCTACTAAATTTATTTTCCTTAACTATAAAATGAAAGGGTCTCTTCTAGCTTTAACATTATTGTATTTGGTTCTATATCTGGTATAGTCTCTTATTGCCCATTCCTGATCCTTGGTATGACTCCCAGCTCCACCTGCCTGTACCTGTTGGAATGCTACCTGCTGCCCAGTAAGCCTCTGTTCTATAGCCCCACCTGCTGGATGAACCAGCTACTCTCCCACACCCAGTTTGACGCTAGGTTGTGGTGACTCAGGGCATTGCCAAGATAATCTTTTGTTTCTGCAGGTGGTGAGGCTTGTCTCCTAAGATATAAAGCGCAATTAGCAATGTGACGTGCAACCGAAGATGAAATCATACTTGCTAACAAATAATTAGTCTTGACAACATAAATTTTAAAGAAGTGCTATGATTCACAAGCATTTCATTTCTTCTTTGGCAAGTTACGTTAGCCCAGAAGCTATCGAGATGGGTACTGACATGCACACTGAGTTGCTATGTGTATAAAAATGTCTATTTATATGGAGACCCCAAACCTTCAAGGATAATCAGCCCCAAAGGGAGGGCTGGGAGGGGGCAGAGAATTGCTATTTAAATCAAAGAAATCTTTATAGAAAGCAACTGATTCAGTGTACTAGAAAAAATACCGTCTCTTCCATCCTTCACTCAGCTACCAAAGTGATTTTTCCTAATAGGCGGGTCGGACCGTGTCACTCTCCTACTCAATAAACTCCAGTGGCTCCCCGTTACTTGCAAGATCAAATATGAAGTCCTGTGTTTAACCTTCAAAGTTGATCTTTCACAACCTGACTCCTTTCCTCTCTTTCCAGTCCTTTTTTATACTTTATTCCTCAGTACACATTATAATCCTGCTTTTTGTCGCTATTGTTCAGATGCGTCTGACTCTTCATGACCCCGTTTGGGGTTTTCTTGGCAAAGACAGTAGAGTGGTTTGCCATTTCCTTCTCCAGTTCATTTAATAGATGAAGAAACTGAGGCAAACCGGGTTAAGTGACTTGCCCAGGATCACACAGCTGGTAAGTGTCTGAGGCCAGATTTGAATTCATGAAGATGAGCCTTCTTGACTCCAGGCCCAGGACTCTATCCACCATGCCGCCTAGCTGCCCTCAGTCCTGCTATGCTGGCCTACTTGCTCCTCACACAGGACAAACCATCAACCATCTCCACGTGCTTGCCTGGCTGTTCCCCATTCCTAAAACACTCTCTCTCTCCTCACCTCCGCCTCTCAGCTTCCCTGGCTTGCTTTCAGATTGAGCTCAAATCCCACCTTTTGTAAGGGACCTTTCCTGATTCTGCCCCCTCTTCTCCTGGAGATAACATTCCATACTCCATCTTATATATATGTGGTTATTTGCATGTTGTTCTTCTCATTAGAATTGAGATTCCTGAGACCAAGAACCCTACTTTTTAATGATAATAATAACAATAATAATAGCTGATATGTATATAGCACCAACTATGGGCCAGTCATTGTATTAAGGGCTTTACAATTATTATCTCATTTGATCCTCACAACAACCCTGGGAGGTAGGTACTATTTTTATCCCCATTCTATGGGGAAGGAAACTGATGAAAACAGAGGTTAAATGACTTGCCCAGGATCACACAGCTAATAAGTGTCTTTGGCTGGATTTGAACTCAAGTCTTCCTAACTCCAGCCCTGGCACTGTATTCACTGGGCCATTTTGCTTTCCTTGTAACTTGGCATGGTTCCTAGCACAGAGTAAACGCTTAATGAATACTTGTAGATTTATTGATTGAGTTATAAGAACCTGGGTTCAAATAATGGCTCTGCCATTCTCTTCATCTCTCTGGGTCTCAGCGTTCTCACTTGCAAAAGGAGGAGGTTGGACTAGATCATCTCTAAGTATCCATTCTACCACTAAAGCATAAATGCTAATGGAGAGTAAACTTCTCAGGCCAAGTGATTCAAGGACCTTTCCTTCTCCCCTTTACTTTCTCTCTCCCTTAATCAGGGGAGTCTTAAGAAAGCAAAGATCCGGCTGCAAGGAGTAAAGGAAACCACTAAGCCTGCCAGGGTGAAATAACAAAGGTATTGTTAACGAAGAACATTTTCTGTGCTTCCATTCTCGTGCTTCCAATTTTCTTTTTCTTTTTCCCCGTTTATTTCCTTTTTTATTTTATACTTTCCTCACCATTTCTCTATAGCTACATTTTTGCTGGATTCACCTTTTTCTCTCTCTTCCTTTTCTTTCCTCTCTCTACATATGTTTTTGGACCTGTTTCCTATGTCCAACACTTGCTTGCATTATTCTCTGATGCCCAGACACTTTCTCTAAAGAGTTGGGTGGGCAGAAACCAAGGATGGGCAACGTGACTCTCTCTTCTTACCTTTTTAGAAGCCAGGTTTTGGTCCTGGTCTCTTCTAATGCTCTTGCTCTCTTTTCTCCTTTCTCTTTGCTGTTTCACACTCTCTATCTCTCTCCCTTCACATTTCTTGTCCTTTCTCTTACAGTCCCTTGTTCTCCTGTTCTCTGATTAGCCTTCACATTCATCATTGATTTCCTTTGTGTATTCTCACAGTCAACACTAAAGGTCTAAAGAGATCTAGCTCACTCTTTTTTTTAGGTAACAAAAAAGTTTATTTAAAAGATTGTTTTAGGCCAGCGGTTCTCAACCTGTGGGTTATGTTCAATTTGTAACAATGAAAATACATCCTGCATATCAGATATTTACATACAATTCATAACAGTAGCAAAATTATGGTTATGAAGTAGCAACGAAAATAATTTTATGGTTGGGGGTCACCACAACATGAGGAACTGTATTAAAGGGTCGTAGCATTAGGAAGGTTGAGAATCACTGTTTTAGACCATCAAAAATCTATAATTTCACCAACAAATTGAAAACCTTCTTTATTAAGACCAAAATTTAAGAATATCTCAAAAAACGAATTCATGTCAATTGATGCAATACATTTTTTAATCAACAAGGTAAAAAAATAGAGATAGGATGGAAATTTTTATTACAAAGTGAGATTATAATAATTTTCTTTGTCATGTGTTGCATCTTATCTTTCTTGTATTTTAACCTTGTAGATGGTATTTAAGAACTGCTAAAGTTTTTGTTTTTTTTTTAAATCAGTAGCCTATGGTGGCCTAACGACCAGTTACTCTAAACACAACTGGACTGGACTTCAGATGACAGATATGCCATCCATCACAAGTTCTAACACCTACCTTATTCTTGAAGGTGAGCTTTGTTCTTAAGCTATCGCTTTGCATATGCCCTGGGTCCCAGCTGACAGTGTGTATGGATTTGGGCTATAGCCTGCCTTTGGCTCATACCTAGAATAGATGAGCCCTGTATTTCTAAGAGGGTACAGATATTATTACTGAGCATCACAGAACTAGGGTCTTTGTTTAGTCTGTAGGGCTCTGTTTTATTTTTTTCTCATCATTCCTTCCAAGGAATAGTACAAGAATTTTCTTGGTAGTTCCTAAATGCTTTTCCCCAAGAACTTTGTGCTCAAGAAGGTACTGGAAAAGAAGGGAAAATAACATAGACCGTCCATCAGGCCACAAAAAGTTAGGTCCTCTCTTAATTTCCAGTTCTACCATAAGCTCCTTGAGGGCAGGTACCATCTTGTACCCTGAAATGAGCCTAAACAAGACAAGCACATAGCAAATGTTCGTTATACAATTGCTGACCAGTTGATTGATTCATGTCTTTCCTCAAGAACCTCAGAATCAATGATCCCCATCCTACATGCCTCTATCAGTGTGAGAAGGATACTTGGGTTCTCTGGTCTTCAATAAAGAGTCAGGTCAGTTGAGGGATCTTCAGTCTCCAAGACGGTCTCCCTCTGCCAGTGCTAGCTAAGATATACTCTAGCTTTGGTGGAGGGGAAGGGCCTGGAAGGGCCTGTGAATTCTCTGACTTATGACAAGGAATTGTTTGGCTCTGGTGCCTTCACTGCATATTACTGATGCCTAGGAGCCAAGCTGCTAAGAGCAGGAAGGTACTTATTTGCATTTCTACTACACTTCATTGTCTCCCTGACTTAGGATGCACAAAAGGTGTCTATTTGTGCTTCACTGCTAGCGGCATGAAAAGGACATAGAAATAAAAATAAATCATGCCAGCCTGGAGTGAAGAACATTTCGGTGAATGGGCATGATTACGGAAAGAAACTCCAGGGCCCATCTAAAAGCTGGGGGCTCAAAAGAGACTTCATTTACATACTTCCACAGCCTACCTGACAGGCTTCAATGCATCAAAGAGCAGCAGAAGCAAGAAAGGGCATCCAGGGAATAGTCTCAGCAGCAGTATTGGTCCCTGGACACAGAAAAGAACTAGGCTGAGGGACTGGCTTGTTTAACATATTAAGTTCATCAAACTCTCCAACAGACAGCTAAGTGCACTGGATACCAACCAACTGACTTTTACTTGGTCGCCTGAATTCAGACCCCGAAACATGCTTGGAGAAGCAGCTATTTACAAGTTAAAAGTCTAAATCAAACTTGAAAATACTGTAGAATGTAAATGCACTCATTCATTCATTCATTCATTCATTCATTCATGTTGTGAGTGAGGAGGAAGGGTAGGCAGGAGTTTACTCTGGAATCAGAGAGAGCCAGGGATGGGGCCTGATATATCGGCCATTGATGGCTTACAGTCATAGTATCCTGTAGCTATTGACATAGTCTATTGGCTTCAAAGTTATTCTGTTTTTCTCAAAAAGCTCAATATGTGACTCACTGTGTTCCTTTCCATCCCAACTCCTGCCTTCATGCTTGGGGACCTTGATGTCCCTGTGACCATCCTTGCCTCTCAGTTCATCAACCTTCCCAAACCATATGACCTAAACAACTCCACTCCACCTAAGCCAACCTGTGAGGTGGTCATACCTTCGATCTAACCATCTCCCGCCACTATCGTATCCATGATCCTGACCTTTGAAATTCTGTTCTCCTATCATAATCTCCTTTCTTTTCAGTTTTTGTTCTGCTTCATTCCTCCTAAATATACTTTTGTCCTCATCATGATCTCCATCATTCTTTTTCCTCACTATTCTCTTAGTCCATTATCCCTGTTCTGACCTTACTTTCCTTTCTTCATAGACTTGATCCTATGGTTAACCAGCTCATCTTGAGCCCTTCTCTCAATACTTTTCTTGCTCTGCTAATCCTGAACCCTGGGCCATTCTACCATCTTGACTTTACTTCTCATACTGCTATTGTGCTCAATATTTCTGTGGGATGTCATATAACCATGCTGTCTAGGTCCTCTACAAATTCGTGTTGACTCATTTCAACCAGTCCTCACTGTTTCGTTGCTTCGGGGGAAAGCTTTTATGCTACCTTGATGGACTCACTATCATAGCCTCCAAAGCAGCTGCTCCAAATGTTCTCTTCAAGCTATATCCCTTTTCTACCACCTTCTTCCCTTCTTCCACATCTCAAAACCCCTCTATGTTGCCCTCATTTTCTCTCTGTTTTTCAAGTCTCTAAAAACAGGTAACTATTCTCATTTCCAAGGTCAATAGCTCTATTTGTGCCTTTAATCCCAATCCTTCCCATCCCCTCTGGGAACTTGACCTATTAATCATTCATTAATGATTAATCATATCTTCAGTCTCTCCCTATTTGACTGACTCCTGTGCTGCTTACAAACATGCCAAGTTTCCTTCCTGACACAGTCTTCCTCTTAATTATCATCTTCTCTTCTCCCTTCTATACCTAACCTCTTAAGAAAAAAAGTTATCTTTACTTGGTGACTCTCCTCCCTCACCTCCTATTCACTTCTCAATCTCTGACCCCACCACTCAACTGTAACTACTGTATTCAAAGTTACCAGCAATTTCCTAACTGATAAATCCAGTAGCAAATTTTTCTTCATTCATCCTTCTTTTTTTTTTTTTTTTAAATTTTATTATAGTTTGCATCATTCATTTCCACAAGATTTTGAGTTACATATTTTCTCCCCCTCTT
>CM053585.1:226617034-226655144 GCA_028646515.1 Pseudochirops corinnae
ATCTGTGTGCGTTTTTCAAGTTCTAGGTTGGTCCAGAGTCCTATTCCATGGGTATTTGGGGGTGGCTATGTGAGAGCTGCGATATATTGCTGCTGCTACGCCGCCATCTTGGCTCCGCCCCCCTTCATTCATCCTTCTTCACCTCTCTGTGGTTATTGACACTGTCTATTCTGTCTACTTCCTTCTCATAAATATTGTCTCCTCCTTTCCTTTCTGTGACATTGTGCTCTCTCTCCCTGTCCTCTCTCACTCTTCCCCCCTCTCTGTCTCTCTCTTTCTTTCTCTCTCCTTTCATCCTCCAAAGTGTTTTGCTTCTGACCACTGCCTCCCCCCATCCAACTTTCCTTCTGTCAGTCCCCTCCACTTTTCCTATCATCTTCCCTTCCTGCTTTCCTATATGGTCAGATAGATTTCTATACCCAACTGAATGATTACATCATTCCCTCTCTGAGCCAGTTCCAATAAGAGTAAGGTTCAAGTGTTGTCCACCAGCCACCCCACCTCTACCACTATTTTCCCTTCCACTGTAAAAAAAAAAAAGCTCTCATTAGTTTTGTCTTTCTTTCTCATCTCTTAATTTTTTTTTAGATATCATCCCATCATAGTCAATTCACACCTATACTCTCTATCTATTTATACTCTTTCTGACTGCCTTACTAATGATTAAGTTTTTGGGAGCTGCAAGAGTCATCTTCTTGTATGGGAATACAAACTATTTAATCTTATCAAATCCCTTAGAATGCCTCTTTCCTGTTTACCTTCTTAAACTTCTCTTGAGTCTTGTGTTTGAAAGCCAAATGTTCTATTCATCTCTGGTGTTTTTTCCATTGGTAATGCTTGAATGTCTTCTGTTTTGTTGAATATCCATTTTTCCCATGAAGGATTATGTTCAGTTTTGCTGGTTAGGTGATTCTTATTTGTAATCCTAGCTCCTTTGCCTTTTGGAATATCATATTCCAAGTCCTCCAATTCTTTAATGTAGAAGCTGCTAAATCTTATGTCATCCTGACTGTAACTCCACAACATTTAAATTGTTTCTTTCTGAAACAATTGCAATATTTTCTCCTTGACCTGGGAACTCTGGAATTTGAATATAATATTCCCAGGAATTTTCATTAGAGGATCTTTTTCAGGAGATGATTTGTAGACTCTTTCTATTCTATTCACTTTCTGGTTCCAGTATATCAGGGCAGTTTTCCTTGATAATTTCTTGAAAGATGATGTCTTTTTTATGATAACTTTCAAGTAGTTTAATAATTCTTAAATTACTTTTCCTTGATCTATTTTCCAGGACAGTTGTTTTTTTCAGTGAGCTATGTCACATTTTCTTCTATTTTTTTCCATTCTTTTCATTTTGTTAGCTTACACTTACCCAATTCTAATTTTTAAGGAATAATTTTCTTCAGTGAACTTTTGTATTTCTTTTTCCATTTGACCAGTTCTACTTTTTAAGGAGTTCTTTTCCTAGTAAATTTTTGTACAGCCTTTTCCATGTGGCCAACTCTGGTTTTTTAGGAGTTCTTTTCTTCAGTGAATTTTTGTGCCTGTTTTAACATTTGGCCTATTCTGGTTTTTAAGGTAATATTTTATTCAGTAATTTTTTGTGCCTCCTTTACCAAGCCAATGACTCTTTTTTCATTATTTTTTTGCATCATGCTCCTTTCTTTTCTGAATTTTTCTTCAACTTCTCTCATTTGATTTTTAAATCCTTTTTGAGCTCTTCCAGGAATTCTTTTTGGGACCTGAGACCAATTCACATTTTTATTTGAGGCTTTGGATGTATCTGTTTTGACTCTGTAGTCTTCTTCTGAGTCTGTGTTTTGATCTTCCCTCTCACCATAATAACTTTATAAAGTCAGGTTTTTGTTGTTGTTGTTGTTGTTGCTGTTTGCTCATTTTTCCAACCTCTATCTTGACTTTTAACTTCATGTTAAAGTTGGGCTCTCCTCCTGGGGGGGAGAGGACACTGTCCTAAGCTTCAGATTTTTTGTGTTGCTATTTTCAGAGCTAGTTCTGGGGGGTCTGTAAATTTTTAGTTCTTCTATTAGTATGATCTAAAGTATCATCTTTAGTATGATTTAAAGAGAAGTGTGATCACTGCACTCCTGACTTATTCTGTGATCTGTGAGTGACCACAATCTCTCTTTCCTTTGCTGGTGCTGTGACCATGGTCCCCACTCACCTGCAGGCATGCTCTAATTTGCTAGTTCTCCTTCTTGCACTGGGACTGTGACCCAGATGCTGTGGGGGCAGTACAAGAGAATCCTACACACAGTGCCAGTAAACAATCCCATGTTCTTTTTACCAGTTTTCAGCCCTCTTACCATCTGTGGGCTGGGAGCTCTGGAAGCTGCAGCCTCTGATTCAGTTTTCCCCCAGGCCCACTGCTGGCTTGCTTGAGTGTGGCCAACTCTGGAGGGGCTTGTGTTTTATTGCTCTCCACTCTCACCCCAATGAGACAGACCTTTCGTGCCAATCTTCTAAGTTGTCTTGGGCTTGAAAATTGTTTCACTCCATCCTTTTGTTGGTTCTCCCACTCTAAAATTCATTTTAAGAAGTTGTTTTAAAGTTGTTTGGAGGGGACTTGGGGAGAACTAAGGAGAGTCCCTCCCTTTACTCCACCATCTTGTCTCCACCCCCAGTTTTGTCAAAGAATGAAGGAAAAGATAATATCACTATCGTATCTGAGGATTATACCAAGCCTGATAAAACTGCTAACACATTGAATGTCTGAATCAAGGACCTGGAAAGATCTTAATTGGCTGGAATGGTGGACCAAAAATGGAATTAAATAAGGATGTAAAGTCTTATTCTTGGTTTCAAATGTTAAATTCCCAAGTCAAAGATGAGAGAAGTATAGCTATGCAAGGGATGGTGTGGAAAAGATCTGGGGGTTTTTAGTGGGAACTCTGATGTGATTTAAGAGGACCAAACCATAACCCAAAAAGCTGAAACTAAATGTAAATTGTAGTGAGCAGCACAAATTCCAGGATAAAGAAAATAATCCCACTGTTTTTTGCCTTCACTAGACCATGTCTGGAGAATTGCACTAGATCCTGGGAACTCTCTTTTAAGAAGGATATAGCTGCAGAGAAGAGTGAGTTGAACAGGAAGAGGACCCAAGGCCATTCTGTAGAAGGTTTAGTTAAAGCATTGTATCAGTTTAGCCTGGGAAAGAGATGTTTTATGAGGGAAATGATAACTGTCTCTAAGTATTTGGAGGGTTTTCATTTGTAAGACAGATTTTACTTTGTCTTCTTGGCGGCCAAAGGTCAGAGCTAAGGGTAAATGGGTGGAAGTTACATAGAATCAATCAATCAGTTGGTCAGCTAAGTGTCCACAAAGTGCCAGGCACTGTGTTAAGCCCTGTGGATATGAAGAAGGGCAAAAAGAACCAGACAGTCCCTGTTCTCAAGAGGCTCACAGTCAAACTGGGGAGACAAGATACAAAAAAAATACACAAACAAGATATAAGCAGGATAAATCTGTGGCTATCTCAGAGAGAAGGCACTAAGATGAACAGGGAAGGGTTTCTTGGAGAAGAAGGTGGGACTTTAGTGAGTTCTGAAGGCAGTTTTGCAAAGTCAGGAGGTAGAAGGGAGGAGGGAGAGCATTCTAGGAATGAGGTACAGTCAGTGAAAATGTCCTGAGTCAGGAGAGAGTCATGTTTGAGAAAAGTCAAGATGACCATTATCACTAGATCTCAAAGCATGTAGAAAAGAATATGGTACAAGAAGACTGAAAAGGTAGGATGGGGCAAGGTTATAAAGGGCTTTGAAACCCAGAGTATTTTCTATTTGATCCGGGATTTAATAAAGAATGACTGGAGTTTATGAAATGAGATAATAATTGTAAGGTGCTTAGCACAGTGCCTGGTAGGTACATAGAAATGCTATATAAATCTCAGTTATTATTATATTACTATTATTATTATTATTCAATAGGGGGTGATATAGTGATCTATTAGGAAGAACAATCTGATGACCAAGAATGAAGGATGGATTGGTGGTGGGAAGAGACTTGGGGCAGGAAGACCAAATAACAAATGTGACTCTATTGGCCTAGCAATAGACTGGGCATGAGGTAATGAGAGTCTGCACCTTGATGGTGGCAGTGGCAGAGGAGAAAATGGGGCACATCAGAGAGGTGTTACGAAGGTGATAATGACAGGACATAGAGACAGCTAGACTTGATGTAAGCAAAGGTTTTACTAACATTTATAATATAACTACCAAAAGTGGAATGTGCTGTCTCAGGAGGCAATGGGGTCCTTTATCACTGAGGTAGGAGGTGGAGTGAGAGGGGTGAAGGGATGGGTAACTTCAACCAGAACCAATGTGACTATTTGTCAGAGACAATTTTAGAGGGAATCCCCCGTCCCATTTGAATTTGGACCTCTAGGCTCCTTCTAACTCTGATTCTGTGACTTACAGGAATGGTTCTATTTCAATCATGCCAGCCAAACTGGAAGGTGCCGCGTCAGCTCTGGCCCCCCAAAATTGGTTCCTTGGGTTTGTCTCCCAAAAAGGTTAGTGATGACATCACCAAGACAACTGGTAACTGGAAAGGACTAAGGATCACAGTGAAGCTTACCATTTGGAACAGACAGGCCCAGACTGAGGTTGTGCCTTCTGCCTCAGCCTTGATCATCAAAGCCCTAAAGAAACCTCCTCAGGACAGAAAGAAGAAGAAAAATATTAAACACAGTGGAAACATAAGTATCATGAGAATGTCAACAGATGAGGCACTAATCCTTGGCAGGAGACTTCTCTGGAACCATTAAAGAGATAATACTAGGAACTGGCCAACACTTGGAGATGTTCTTATGGAACTTTTCTTTACAAAAAGGCCAAGCCAGCCTCTTTTGGGGACAGGGCTTGGGGTATGGTCACTTGTTTTCACAGAACACTGGTTCTCTCCTCATTCCAAAGCCCCTGCCCTCATGGGAAATGAACCCAGGCAGCCAGGGACACCCACATCCGGACTGTGGAGCAACCAGAGTAATAGGGTCCATAAGGTCTTCCGCACCTCATGCCAAATAAAACATTTTTAGAATGTTTTCAGAAGAGAGCAAATTATTAAATATTGAGAACAGATTGAAAAACTCCTGACCTCGGCTACTTCATAGAATTAAAGATTTAGAGTTAGAAAGCAGTTTAAAAATCATGTAGCCTAACATCCCTCCATCCCGTTTTTACAGATGAGGAATAAGACCCCAGAGAGCTTGAGCAATTTTTCCAAAGTCACACAGATAATAAGCGACGAGGTCGAACACAGGACCTCTGGTTCCAAATCTGACATTCTTTCCATCACACTACACTAAATGTCCTGTGTGTGCTTTAAAAAAAGAATGAAGACATGTCATAGTCACTAACCGCTATTCCTCAGAGGCAAGGATAAATTATTATCCTAGACAGGGCTGGAGTGGCCTGAAAAAAATTCAAGAAAACAACAACTTCCAAAAATTACTATTATTCACATTTTATTTTTCTTGACCAATTAAAATATTTTTTAAATATGTTGAAACACTGTGGGCACCGGTAACTTAGAGTTCTTCGTCGTAAGACAGACATTTCCTGGTGACGTGACAGGCTTCATCAGAAAAATCTAAGGGTGACTAGGTAGCACAGTGAATAGAGCACCAGCCCTAGAGTCAGAAGGACCTGAGTTCAAATCCAGCCTCAGACACTTAACACTTACTAGCCATGTGACCTTGGGCAAGTCACTTAACCCTAATTGCCCTGCATTCCTCCCTCCAAAAACCAAAAAACAACCAAAAAAACCCTTCTAGATTGATAGCAGAACTTCGCCTACCAGGATTTTTGCACATCTACTGGGCAATGAGACTTGTTGTTCATAAAGATGATCAAAGGTCTTTGGGATTAAAGAGAGACTTAAATCTATTTGTCTTGGTTTAGGCAGGGGTGAGGAACCTGCGGCCTCGAGGCCACATGTGGCCCCCTAGGTCCTCAAGTCTGGCCCTTGGATTCCATCGAAGGGCTGCACTTGAGGACCTAGAGGGCTACATGTGGCCCCACCCCTGGTTTAGATTCAAGCATATTTTATTGCATTTTAATGCTCTGAACACTGGTGGTTCATAGATAGTATCTTTCTATAGTGAGATCTGATTAACCAAAATGTTCCACTCTCCTACCCCAATGGGTAAGGCAGAGATGATGGTGATGTCCCTAAACAGCTCAGCCCTAGGTACAACTTGATGCTTTACTCAGTTCTTTACATACCTTGTGTAAGGTATGTAAAGGTATCTCTAAACTCAGCACTGATATTCACTCATAGAGGCCCTAATGGTTAAGATGAGAAGATGTTTTTACTTTTGCATCCCTCAGACATTGCCTTGGTCCCTCCCAATCCCTCAGACAGACACATTCTTGTATCCTCCTTGGCATTTCTGCTTAGTGAAGTGGCAATAGGGGGAATCAGCGGTCCTTCACTAAGCTTCTCAGGCTGAGAAAACAGATGAGAAAGGGATCCCCAAAACTGAAGGTACTACAGAAAAGTCAGGGGATATTCCCACTGGCAACCATAACAAAAAATGTGGTTGGTGTGTAGGTGATGTGGTGCCATAGAGAGAGATCTTCAGTTAAGCTCCAATCCACAAATTTGGATCCTAGCTCTGTCACATGCTCTCTTTGTAACCTTGGCTGAGTCATTCCATTTTTCTGGGCCTCAGTTTCCTCATCTGTAAGATGAGAGGATAGGAAGAGACCTCTAAATTCCTTCCAGCTGTAAGGTTATAATTTTCTGATCACAGCGCAGCATCTTGTGGCACTTTTCAAAAGTGTGCTCAAGTTCTCCCTTGGAACACATTAAGCACATGTTCTTTTATTATATAAGCTGGCTAAAATCTCCTGGGCCTCTTACCCTGGACAAGCTTCAGAGTGGAACAAAATGAGATACTGAAAGACCACATAATATTTAACAAAAAAAAGATTATTCATATTAATGTGAAAATATGTTTAATAAGAATGTACATGTAGAGCCTATATCAGATTGCACACCATCTTGGGGAGGGGAAAAGGGAGGGAGGCAGAGAAAATTTAAAACTTATGGAAGGGAATGTTGAAAACTAAAAATTAATTAGTAAATTAAAAAATAAAAAAACATTTAACCATACAAGGCTAGATTCAAACGATTGATAAATAATAAAATATTTTCTCCATGCCTGGAAATAAAAAGAAAGATGATTCAGCAGGGATATAGAATCAGTTAAGAAGGACCCAGTTCTCCTCATCTCTAAAGGGAGAATATATTTAATAAACAGTACATAAAGTCTGGAGCGGGGGAAGTTAGAATTCTTAGAGACTGAACTTTTATGCCGTATGGAGCTGAAAGGTTATGTCAATGATTTGAGTCCTAGTCCCCTGAACTAATTAAGATTCCAAGAATGGTTTCCTCATCATTTGAGGGAGAAACTAAGCTATTCTACACAAGGCAGATGTTCCTACCACACCTCTCAAGAAAAATCTCTACCACACAAACACTCATTGACAGCTAGGGAGCTGTCTACAACTTTTGTCCTTCCCTGGATTAACTGTTCTGTATGGAAATGATGGACAGCAGAGGCTGTTTACTAAGACAAGGCAAAGAGACCTATGCCATGGCTTCTTCCACCAGAAATCTCAGACCTCCTAAAAAAGTCAAGTATGGATCTCCAATACAACCCCCCCAACCCAAACTCCCCCATTTCAGTCAGGGGCACTAATAATCTTCAAGTTAGCCTGGTTTGTGTTGCTAGGCCTTGGTTTTCTCATCTATAAAATGTTAGAATTGAAGTAGGTGGTCACTAAGGTTCCCTTTTCTAACTCTCAATGTATGATTCTCTGATTCCCATGTGAAAACTATGGTTTAAGTGGACTAGGTGAATTGCCCAGGGCTACTACATAGCTATTAAATGTCAGAACCAGGATTAAAGCTCAAGTCGCCCTTCACTCCAAGTCCAGTACTCTTTCTACTATGCCTTTGTTGCCTCTCTGGTAGGCGAACAGAGCTGCATGCCAAACTACCAATTTTAAGGATATCCAAAAGCACCTCCTGAGGGTTCAAACCTTAGGACCTGAACATCCAGGGTTAGGGATTTGGTCAATGGGAAACTCAAAAAGACCAGGACATTAGGTACTAAAAGTCTAGCAGAGTGAACCCAGAAGCCATATTTGCTCAGTGCTAAACCAGACAACTCATGAAACAGTCTCTTTATGCCTACCACAACAGAGGTCAGTTTGGGTCCTAAAATATAGAGTGGAGCTACAACCTTTGGGAGGGGAGCTAAGTACACTTACCTTGTTAGTCACAAGGGTTATAACACTTACTTGTATCATGGACACTTTTGGAAATCTGGTAGAGTCTATGGAACCCTTCTTAGAAGAATGTTTTTAAATTTTATAAAATAAACACATGATTATCAAAAAACCCAATTATATTGAAATGCAATTATCAAGATATTAAAAAAAGAACCAAGTTCACAGACCCCAGATTAAGAACTCATAGAGAAGGACATAGAGTCAGGGAGATAGGTTGCTGCAGAGAGTCATTACGGTTGAGTGAAAAGAACAATGCATCTGGAGTCAGACGATCTGGGCTCAGATCCTAACTGTAGTATTTACTATCAACTCTGAGCAAGATTAACTTTGAGAAAAAAAGATTCAGCAGGAAGATGATAGTTGTCCAACTCTATGAAGGTATGTCATGTGGAGGAGGGTTTAGATCTCAATACCTTTGTTGCAGAAGGAGGAACTAGGACAAATGACCAGGTGTTTCAGATGGGTTTAGGGTCAATACAACAGAACATCCCCCATGTTTAGAGCTACTCCAAAATGGAACAAACTGCCTTGAGAGGTAGTAGTTTCCTAATCTCTAGAGGTCTTCAAGTGGAATTTTTGGAATATTCGTGAAAAACATTCCCAAGGGGATTCCTGTTCAAGTATGGGTAGGATTTAATGACTTTCCATCTCTGAGTTTTTGTGAAGCTCTTTCCTCTCTCTAGGACCATAGCGTTAGAACTGGAAGGCAATTCATTGGCCAATGAGACCAATCCCTTTATTTAATAGATAGGGAAACAGAGACCTGTGAGTTTTGATGACCTGCCTTTTGATGGATGGGGGCAGAGGGGTATGGAAATGCATCAAGGCCAGCCATCCTTCTTTCTCCTATCATTCATGCTTCTGAAACTCTGGATTCCTCCACCATGCCTCTCCTCTCCCCTGCTCTTTCTTTTAGAATTCAAGCTCCTTGAGGTCAGAAGTCTACAAGCAAAAAGTTTGTATTTGTATCTCTAGAGCTTAGTACAGTGCCTGACACAGTTAGCACAATATAAATGCTTGTTGCCTGCATCCCTCCTCAAGGCCACACAAGCAACATCAGAGACGAGGTTTGAACCCATGTGCTCTGATTCCAGAACCAACCTTCTTTCCACTGCATCTCATTGCCTCCTCATTTTTTTTCCTTTCATAAATTCAGGGCATCGGACTAGGTGATATTTAAAGTACCTTCCAACTCTACAATTCCTATCGCATTCTGAACCCCCTGTACCCCATGCTGAAAACCTTTCCCATCAGTAGGAGAAGAGGTTTTCTGAGGATAAGATGGTTTGGAAATAGTAATAAAGGACAGGCTCAAGAGGAGTCATGGGAAAACCAGATTTCTGAAAAGCATTTTCCAAAGTAAAATTATCCCTTGATCCCCAGTGATAATGGGATAATTTCCCACATTGGTTCCCTGAACAGCAGGAACCCCAAACCATGGCTAACCAACCTAACAGGGAGCTACCCTGGGTCACTAACCATCTCTGAGCCAAATCTGGATGTGAGGTTTGATGGTTAAGGGATAGGGGTAGGAGAACAGGCCCTGGGAGAACCTGATACCTTCTGTGCCATTTAATAAAAACAACAATTAGAAACATTTTGGGGCTTGGGTCAAGGAATTGGCCCTGGTGGAGAGGTGAGCAAGTCTTGTTTTTGTAAGACTGAGTTATGTTTCTGTAGCACATTTGCATTTGGGTTCGCAACCTTATCCTCCCAGTCACACCAGATTTGGTTTCTTTTTATGTGCGAAATCAGGGTGATTTGATGGACAGCTGGACCCAAGCTGTCAAACTTTCCTCCCTGGCAGCAGCAGGCAGGGAGCAGGGCTTTGGATTAGAATTTGTTTTGGATTACATGGGGATCTGTTGGGAAGTCAGGAGGGTTCAGCTCAAAGGAGGCAGCTTCAATGGCTTGGCTAGGAGTGTTTTATTGGACTTTTGAAAAAACGATCCTCCTTTTGGCATGACACTGCTGCTTTGAACTCTCACCTCTCCATTTATAGGTCAACAAAACTGCCCAACTCAGGGATCTGAAGACAAAAAACAATGTCCTTTGGCACTATGCCCTGAAATATAGGGTGGAGCAAGAAAACTAAGTTTGGAGAGAAGACCTGAAAGATTATCAGACCCAGAGGAGGACCTGTCTTGATGTTAAAAATTTAATAAATCTTGCCACATACTACACATATCTCCCACAATGCCTAGAACAGTGCTAGCACGTGGACAAACAGTAGATTCTATTGAATTAATTTTAATTCCAGACACCTCCAAGAATTGGAAACAATGGATTTTTTCTGGAGACAAGAGGCTAGTCTATATAATACCTAGGAGGACAGAAAAGTGACAGAACTCTTATCATGCAATTTAGTCTGTCTGTCTCTCCCCACTTGCAGATAATATTTAGTTTTCATTATTTAAAAAGTTATTCAGAACCTACTACATACTACTCTGTGAGAAGTGCCCAAATGATATAAACTCTAAATAAGGCACACATATACATATGCAAAATACACTATAAAATCACTTGTATGTCTATGTATCTGCATATATACAAGATGTCCCAAAAAAGTCTTGGTGCAGTTTTAAGCTTTAATAGCTTAAAAACGCACCAAGACTTTTGGTACCCTCTCTCTACATGTAGACCAGTAATTTTTGTTGCTAGTAGGAATGAATTGCAAAGGTAAGGATGCAGGACAAAGGAACTAGAATAGAGGTTTCCAGCTCCATGAGTTCAACCTGGACCTTTTGGTCTTGCCCCAAGTTAATTTATGTGGTAACCAAAGGCATTATGGGGATTCAAAAGAACCTTGTCACCTCAGCTCCCCACAGCTCCTTTGCAATTTTGCTAATTGGGTTTCCTGAGATGTTTTGAAAAGATGCTGACTAAACTAAGGATATGACTGGAGTTGAAAGGAATTTTATAATCCCAAGTCAGATGGGAGGCTATGATCAGAGAGCCTGAGTCCAGAAAGAAGAAAAAGAGTTCAAAGGACATGCTTTAAAATGCATAAGAACTTCTCTAACTAGTTGGCTGAAGATAGCTGTCTGGGGTCTACATCACAAAAGAGCTAAGGATAGCACTAGGACTATAAACCAAAGAGAGTCTCCCCCGGTGGGGAGGAATTCAGATAGCAGCTGCAATCCAGGAGATAGCAGCCCAGAGCAGCTCAGTGTAGCACCCAGCAGAGAAGAGAGATGCAGAGCAGGGCGGCAGAGGACTCCAATTTAGCTTGTCTGATGGTGATGCCAGAGGATGTTGGCAGTTTAGAACATCAGAGGCGTGAGTTATTACCATTCTTATGCCCTGGCCACATATGTTGTCTAAGCACATCCTTCCCACAGTCCCTGCCTATACATTTTACTTATATGTGTGCCCTTGCATGTATGTTCTTTAGTCATACATATTACCTTTGTGTAGCTCTTTTCCCGTTGTTGGTAAGATAACCTATGGGAGAATATATGCCTTGTGTATATGCTAGGGAAGAATCTTTGTTATCACTTATTTTGCTAACTTAGGCAAATAAATGTCCTTTGCATTGAATTAATATGTCCTTTACTTGGCCTAGTAAAAGACAACATATTGATGGGGGCTCATGAACCTTGGTTTTGAGTAGATACTGACTCATGAGATTCCTCAAAACTGGGTTAGTTTTCTGGGGGACTGAGAGGTGGATGGGGAAGGGCCACATATAGTTCCTGTTATGAAGTTTCCAATATTATGGGGATATGACATAAACACATATAACTATAACATCTCTATAACTGTTGTCTACAAGCAGATTCATGCTGAAAGGTATGGCCATTGGAATTTACTTAGTTCAGACAGCAATCATTTAAATATCAAATCTTCCCTCTTCCTCCTTCTTCCATCTCTAGTTCAATGATTCTGGGACTCAGCCCTGAAAGCTGATTCTTGGTCCCTTTTTAGAATTCCCAATTTTCTTATAAAGGGAAATCTGGGAACAAGAGGAGAAACAATACATTGTTGGAGATTAGAAACCCAGAGCTGATTCTCTTCCACTCCCAGATAGATTACTTCCAGTTCCCCAGCTGGTCTTATGGTCTAACCCATACAAACGTTCCATAAGAAAAGCATTTCCTCAACATTAGAGGGGGGTTCCCACATGCACATGTGTAGACAGAATCAATTGCTCAGAATTTTTTTAAAATTAGGAACACAGTTCTTGGGGTGGAGAGGGTTGGGGGGGGTGCAGTGATGACTGGAAAACACAGCCTGACTATAAAGAAGGACTTGGGCTTGGATCTCTTTGAACAGGCAACCTAGTGGGGTGGGGGTGGGGAGCAAGCAGGAGGCAGCATAGTGAGGAGAGAGAAGTTACTGAACCCAGAGAGTTCTCTACCTCACCCCTTACTCCCTGCCCCTGTTGGTCTGGCATCATTGTATTTGACCACCCGTGCTGGAGGAGGGAACAGGAGGATCACAGTGGGAACTCCTAGGCTACAAAGGACAGCATTGGGGAGAAAGTAACTGGCCAATTGCTCTCCAATGGATTTAAGGGACCCCTTTCTCCTTAAATTTCCCTTTTAAGCTTTCTGTATGAGAGGGATAGCCAGTTCTTGCAGCTTCTGCCTTGACTCAGAGGATTGAATCTATGGTGTGTTCCTTCCGGGTCCCTTCTGACTCCCCGCACCAACACACACACACACACACACACACACACACACACACACACACACACACACACACACACACACACACACACACACACACACACACACACACACACACACGGACCACCCTTCCTAGACTTTCCACCGCAGCAGAGGCATTTGGACCTGCTCCCATCAGACCAGCTCCCAGAAAAATGCACCTGGAAGTAACTACACTTGTACATCGGAAGCTCAAAGCCCCGCTTCTCGCCAGCCGCCTCGATCCACAGACTTAGATGTTGTTTAAAAGCTTACGGTACCAGCAGGGCAACTGCTGCCGCCATTAGGAACCCGATCCGGAGACGCTGATTAATACCAGGAGGGGGCTTTAATCAGCCAAAGCCATATGCTATTTAACTTAAGATGAAAGTGCAAATGATAATGATCGTTTCAGAAAGGATGTAGTTAAAGGAAGAGTAGAACAGCAAGTGGCATCTTTTTATCATTAGAGCCTCTTCTTGGAGCCCCCTTTTCTATTTTTCCTTTATAAGCTTTTATGAACATCTGGATCATTTCTTCATTATGCAGGCTTACAACATCATTATGTTTGATGCCGGGCTTTTAGCATCGCAGCACTAAACTTCTAAATATACAATTAATTCCTATTAATTATAGTTTTCAAACTGGCAAAATTATCCTTCATTAACTTAATCGCCTCTTCTATTTTATCTCAAAATTGTAGTTACTCTTTTCATAATCCCTACATCTAAAGCCATTTCCGAGGCTGTGTGTGATGTTTTGCATGCTGTTTATATAAAGGCTCGCCAGCCATCTCTGTACCGCCTTCAGATTCCAAGCCACTGCTGGCTGCTGGGTTTTTTAAATAGAACTCAGCTCCGCTCGGCGGTTTTTAGCAAGCCGCGTGTTCCAGGGGAAGATGCTGTCCGATCGGCAGCAGCTGCACCTGATTGGGCCTGATCAAACTTGAGCTCAGGATCTGTCTGCCAACAGGGGGAAAAAAGAAAGGGGCCAGGAAATGAGGAGGAAAAGCATAGTTACTGGCTCCCGGTAGCTGTCCTCCGCATTGTCATCATCCAAAAGCTTTGACTAAGCTCCTAATTATATGGGGTCCTGTTCTGGGAACTGTGCGGAGACAATGGAATTGAGCCTCTTTCTGCCCTCTTGGGACTTACAGTCAGTAAGTCAAGCCAAGTCGACAAATACTGATTTAGTGCCTGAAAGGCGTTAGGCACTGAGGACAAGACCAGAGAAAGAGTCCGGTCCCTGCCCCCATCTCTTGGGAACACCAGGGTGACACCTGAAACAATGAGAGAACAATGCATGACAGTGTCCAACGGCACTATCTAGACTGTGCCGTTCAAACTCCAAGTCAGAGAAAGGAGAGGAACCAGGATGTAGTGAGCGTGAACCAAGAAGGCACTTGGAAAACCTGGGTTCAAATCCTGGTTTTCCTACTAACTGGATGTGCTGACTTTCTTTCTCTGCTCCTCAGGTTTTCCCATCTGTAAAACAGCTGCAGTGATGGGGGGGGGGGACGGGGGAGGGAGGAGAAGGAGGGAGACAGAGGCAAAGACAAGAGAGAGACGGAGAGAGATAGGCAAAAAGACAGGTCTAAGATCCCGTTGAGCTCAAACATTCTGAAACCACAATGGATTAGAGTTGTAGGGGGAAGGACTCAATACTAATCTAAGGTGGAAAGGATATTCATTCTGACTCCCTCAATTTCCAGAGGAGGTGAATTGTCTATGGGTGGTAGGTAGCAGGGCTAGGATTCGAACCCAGATTCTCTGATTCCCAATCTAATATTCCATTGTGCTGTGCCCTATTCTTTTCTAGCAACTGCTGACAGATAATATGATTAAAGGCAGATGGCCCTTAGCTCCCCTGGGGCTTGGCCAGGCCAATCCAGGAGATCACCCTGATGTTTTTCAGCTTCAGCCCCTTCCTCTAATTCTCTGGTAACAGCACAAGTGTGGAATAAGAACAAACCTGGACCCAGAAAAGACCTGGGCTCACATGCTACCTTAAGAGACTTATTAGCTCTATGAACAAGGACAAATTATTTAACCTTCCAGAGAACCTATTTCCTCAATAGAAAAACAGGGACGATACCAAGTATAGTACCTACTTTTCAGAGTTTTTGTGAAGATTAGATAAGATAATGTATGCAAAAACATTTTGCACATCCTAAATGGGCTATAGAAGCATCACATTTTTATCTGGTTTGGTTTTATCCTGGTTGATACTCTTCCAGACAAATCTGAGCATAGCTGGCCTTGGTCTGAGCCAAAATCTATCACCTGTTTCAGGTTGAAGGGTGTAAAAACCAAACTCTTCCTCAAGAGTGCCTTTCTCTTCCCCCAAAAAGGAAGGGGGTTGGGTCATTGAATGACAGCCACCCCAAAGCTCCTTGCCCAACCTCAGTACAACTCTAAGGCAATCCCAGAGGTGAGAGTCTTGATCTCCCTAATTCTCTTCCCTTTTAAAAAAGTCCCTTCCCTCAACACCAACCTGGTGGTTCAAGACTAGGGAGGCCAGTCATTTAGGGGGAAAACCCTGAAAGTGAGGACCCCACAAATCAACAATATCCTACCAAAGCTACTAAGAAAGATTTCATTCCTTGCGCTGTACCCTTCTTCCTTAAAATCTTCCCTGACACAAAGTTGATCTTTAGATACATTCCCTAAACAAAGTAAGCTTTCAGCAGTACTCCCAACATTCCAGTGCTCTTCTGTTCTCTCTCCCACCTTCTCCAGGGAGTCCATATCCTAAGACTCATCTCTTACTGCTCAATGAAAAAGTCTACCTCCTGGAAAAGGGGGTTTCAGGCATCCATTGGTAGGTGTGTGATGGAGCTGAGGGCACAGGACCATTCACTGGAATTCAGTGCTGAAGGTAACTGCCTGCTCTGTCTACACATAAGGCTAACCCTGCCCCCGGAGCCAGGTCCAAGTCAGCAAAGGACAGGCGTCATTTCCCCTTTGGTGTCAGCTCCCTCTGTTCACCTCAGTGGAGGCTCCATCTAGACTTGTCAGGTGATAAGAATTTGTATGCTTCTCACCTGTCAGTTGTCTCCATAGCACCAATATCTAAGAGGTGCAGGGCTTTTAAAAGTCACTTGCTCTCAGGAATGAGATTGCCCTGCAACTCCCTGGACCCCTATGAGTTAGTTGAAGGTAGCAGTAACTTCCTGGCAGTTAAGATGATAAGAAAGCAAGAGGAGGCCGGGCTGACTTGCAACCTCCTGGCCAAGGGCAAGAGACATGTCAGGCCTGACAGTCGGTGACAGAAGGCCCCCTTGCATGGCAGGAAGAGAAGATAGAATGAGTACAAAGTCTCTCAAACTAGCTTTAGGCTTGCTTTCAAGGCTAAGGCAATACAGAATCCCTATCTTTAAATATCTGATCAGGGAGCAGAGATGGTCTGTGTAGCTCCAGAGAGGAAGATGAGGCCCAATGAGTAATTATTCGAAGGAGGCAGATGTGGGGTCACTATAAGGAAGAACTTTCTGACAGGAATTCTTTGCTAGTGGAATGAGTTGCCCTGCGAATTCCCCATCTCTGCAGAAGCCATAAGTCTGTCTGTCAGAGACGTTGGGCAACGATTCTTCCTTTATTGCTCCTCCCCTGCTGCTGACAAGCACACCCAGGCATCCCTCTATTTAACAGTCCCTCTCTTGACCCTTCCATCCCCTCAGGCTATTGCCCTAGATCCTCCTTTTCCCAGTTAAACTGCCCCACCCCAAAATAAAAGAAAACTCTCTGGACCTGCCGCCCCTTTTCCTCCCATTCAATTCTTTGCAATCTGGAATCTGACCACATCATTCAATTTGAAACTGTTCTTTCCACAGTTATCAACGATCTTTAAAAAAAAAAGTATTGATGTGGTTGGTTTTTATATCTTAGCATTTCCAAATATATCCCCCTTCTCTCTCCTATCCTTTGTCACAAAGATTAAAGAAGAAAATATTTTTTAACAAGACCAACGCATCAGTTATATCTGACAGTATAGGCAATATTTCATCCCTGTTTTCTCCCCCCTCAGGGCAGCTAGGTGGCTCTGTGGATAGAGCACTGGGCCTAGAGTCAGGAAGGTTCATCTTCCCGAGTTCAAAACTAGCCTCAGACACTTACTAACTATGTGACCCTGGGCAAGTTGCTTAACTCTGTTTGCCTCAGTTTCCTCCTCTGTAAAAGGTGCTGGAGAAGAAAATTGCAAACCACTCCATTATCTTTGCCAAGAAAACCCCAAAAGGGATCACAATTTGGATATAACTATAATATTGATTCTCTCTCCCCTCCAAAGGAAGTTTCCATTATACTGTTCTTTCTTGATTCTCCTCTTGCCGCTCTGGTTGCTCCTTCTCAGACTCCTTTGCTGGATCATCACTCATTTCTACCTCCTAACTACGGGTGTCCCCAAAGCTCTGACCTGGACCCTTTACTCATCTCTCTCTCTATAATGTAAAGTCTACATCGTCTAGGTCAGGGGTGGGGTACTTGTGGCCTCGAGGCTGCATGTGGCTCTCTAGGTCCTTGAGTGCAGCCTTTTAACCAAGTCCAAGTTTTCCAAAATAAATCCTTTATTAAGGGGATTTGTGCTGTGATGTTTGGATTCAGTCAAAGGGTGGCACTTGAGGACCTAGAAGGCCACATGCGGCCTTGAGGCTGCTCTAGGTGATCCGCTGAGCTCTTGTGGATTCATTTTTCATCTTAATGCAGATGACTCACATCTCTGGCCCTAGTCTCTTCTCTGAGCTCCAGTCTCACTGCTGATAGTCTCCGAGCATCTAGCAAAACAGATCAGGGCATTGTTTCTCACACATAGCATTCCCCCTTCTGTCTCCATGTCTCTGTACAAGCTACCCCCCAACCTGAAAGGAAGGGGGGGAAGCACTTATTAAGTACCTACTGTATGCCAGGCACTGGTGCAAAGAACATTACAAACATCATCTTGTAGGATCCTCAAGACAACCTTGGGACATAGGTGCCCCTATTATCCCCATCTTATGGTTGAGGAAATTGAGGCAGGCAGAGGTTAAGTGACTTGTCCATGGCCACACACCTAGTAAGTGTCTGAGGGTTGGCTGAACTCAGGTCTTCCTGACTCCAGACTAGGCTCTCTGTAACTGCCGCACCACTTAGCTGCCTTGGGCACCCACGCCCTCTTCAGCTTACCTCTGAATCTGCACCCCCATCACCACCACCTCCTGCCATTTCATTGTTGTTGAATTGTTGTTCCGTTGTGTCCAACTCTTCATGACCCCATTGGTGGTTTTCTTGGCAAAGACACTTGGAGTGGTTTGCCATTTCCTTCTTCAGCTTATTTTACAGATGAGGAAACTGAGGCAGACAGGGTTAAGTGACTTGCCCAGGGTCACAAAGCTAGGAAGTGTCTGAGGTAGGATTTGAACTCAGGAAAACGAGTCTTCCTGACTCCAGGCCTGGCTCTCTGTGCACTATGGCGCCCCCTAGCCGCTAGTATGGTTATCTGCGACGAACTAAAGGGAAAAATGCCCTCTGTACCATAAAACCTTCGGCGTGTACAGCAGCACACGCGGACTTCTCTGGGCAGCACTAACTGCCTCTCCCACATAATTTAGTCCTCACAGAACTCCTTAATCTGGAGAGCCCTCAGGTGTCAGGGGTCAGTCAGCCCAGACCGCCTCTGAACAAGAACCCCCGTGTGACGCCTCTGACAAAAGTCGCCGTCCAGACCCTGACTGAGCACCTCCAGCGACAGGGAATTCATCACTTAGCAAAGTCTCCCTTTCCACTTTTGAACAACTTTTCATTGTTAGGGCGTTTTTCCTTCTCCTTGAGCTGAAACCGGACTTTCTGCTGCTTCCTCCCACCCACTCATTGCGCCTGAGCCAGGATCTGGGCTCAAATTCTAGCCCTGTTGCTTAGGTGCTGCTGTTAGTCTGTTGCTTCAGCCTTTTCCGACTCTCTGTGTTCCCATTTGGCGTTTTCCTGGCAAAGACACTGGAGTGGTTTGCTATTTCCTTCTCCAGCTTATTTTACAGGTGAGGAAACAACCAGGGTTAAGTGACTTGCCCAGGGTCACACAGTTAGCACGTGTCTGAATTCAGGTCTTCCTGACTCCAGCGCCTATGCTCTATCTACTGTGCCACCTAGCTGCCCTTTCGTTGTTTAATCTTTGGGGGACTCAGTTTCCTTATTTGTAAAATGACTAGATGGCTTCTGAGTTCCATTCATGAGCCAAATCTATGATCTGATGACAGTAAAACATGTAATTTCGTTGGCCCTGAGATAAACCCTTTGGGACTAAACCTGATCTCTCCTCCACAGGACAGCCCTGTGACTTGAAGACAGCCCTCGTTTCCTCCTAGGTCTTTTCTTCTCCAGGTTAAACATTAAGCATTTTCTTTAACCATTTCTCTTACGGCATGGCTTCCAGTCCCTTCTCCTTTCTCAGTCAGTATCTTCCTCTGGACAGGGTCCAGCTTATCAATGTGCATCCTAAAATGGGCCCCTTGGAACTAGACCCAGAGCTTCTGATTTGTTCTGACCAGGGCACTGTCACTTCCTTTGTTCAGGGCCTTCTGTTTCTCCCCTGCCATGCATTGTCCTCTGTTTCACATGTGTTGGCCTTGTCTTACAAAATCAACTGTAAACTCCTTGTGGGAGAGAGATCACGTCTAGAACAAGGGATAAATTTCCCTTCCATCACCTGCCCATCACTCCAGCTCAGCAAACCAGAGGTGCTTAATAAAAGCTACTTGTCATGCAATGGTGTGGCTGAAGACCAATGGACAGTCAGCAGTTCTTTCTCAAAAAGCCCACCCTTAGTTTTTTTTGGCCTCAGTTACTGTTTGCCCAACCTGTTGCTGTTTGCTCAGACTCACATTCTTTTCTTTAAAAGGTCCTCCCCTCGCTCCCATCTGCTGCTGGAGTTCCCCAGCTGTCACCAGCTATGCTACAGAGCCCAAAATGGGCCTCCGAGCTCTAAGGCTACCCTTTCTCGTGTGTCTTTGCTGGCAGCTCCTTATAAACTCCCCACAAAACAACTTCTCCTGGATCCTCATGGCCTGAGCATCACTTTGGGATTCTGCCCATGGGGTCCAGGACTCTGAACAAGGATCTTATACTGCCTTCAACTCCAGCAGAGCTCAGAAGTATGGCTAAAACATGTACCGTCAGTCCAATATTAACAGTAATAGCCTCACAACAATATTATGAAGTAGGTATCACTGTTTTACAGAGGAGGAAACTGAGGCCCAGAGATTAAGTGACTTGCCTAAAGTCACACAAGTAGTTAGTGCCTGGGGTAGGATTTGAACTCAGGTCTTCCTCACTGAGTATTGACTGAGTTCTTGGAATTTGGGTACAATGCCTCCTTTTGGGCCTTTGGCTAGGGTGGAGACCAATGCCCACATGAGCCCCTTGTTGGCTCTCTTCCCATAAGATATACAGCCCCTGTTCTTTTTAGGAAGGCAGCATGGAAAAAATATGTCCCAGGCATCAAGGAGACTTGCGTTCTTGCCCTGGCTCTGTCGCTAACAAGCTGTGGGACTCTAGGCAGGCCACTCCCTTCTCAGGGATCTCCATTTCCTCTTTTATACAAATAAAGGAGTTAGGCTAATTCAAGGGTGGGCAACCTGTAGCCTTCAGGCCACATGTGACCCTCTAGGTCCTCAAGTACGGCCTTTGACCAAATCTTCTAAGACTTCTGAAATTTGGATTCAGTCAAATGGCTTCACTTGAGGCCGTAGGGGGCTACACACGACCTCCAGGCTGCAGGTTCCTCCCCTTCCTCCCTCCTCCCCCATCCCAGCTAATTGTTTGCCAAGGCCCCCTTCCCTCTCTACAATTTAGTATTTTTTGCTCCCTTCTGGGTCTGACATGGTACGATTCTAGATAACTTCATGGTAAGCCCACAGCAACTATAGTACAAGAGACTTTTTTTCCCACAAAACACTAACATATTATTGCCTTTGTCTTCCTTATAATTACTGGAACCACTGCCTTTGTCTTCCTCTGACCAAAGTGTTAGACATGGTCTGAAACACAGAACTGGGTTGGCAGCCCTTTACTTAGTAATCCTTAATGTGTGGGAAGAACTTGATGCTTCTCTGAGCTCTTCTCATTCAATTGCCAAATTTGGGAATTAAATAGGATTCCCTCACTTTTCGCGAGGAGACGATAGTCTAGAAAGAGGAAGCATTCTTCCTGCAGCCATATAGCTTAGTAGTTGTAAGGTTGGGATTAGGCTCCTGGAATGAATAAGTATATTAATTGATTAATCTTTAAAATTGATTATGCTCTTACTATTTATCAACTACTATTGTAAGGGTTAGGGATATACTATGGAAAAAAGTATATGGTTTCTACTCTCAAGGAGCTCACATTTTATTAGGGGGAGACAATATATATAGGAAGAGTCAGATACAAAATGAATGGAAAGATGGTGGCCCTGAGGATAAAGCAGGAGCAAGGTGGATAGCAAGGTCCAGGGGATCTAGTCCACTGTTTTCCCAAATACCCCACACTGACTTCTGGCACTCCACTGGTGGAAGATAGGATGAATAATTCTTTATAAAGTTATGATTCCTTCTCCCAAGTTCCCATCATAATCAATTCTTTCTGTGGCTTTTGTGGCATCTGAATTAACCCATGGCCTATCCAAATACCCATTCTAATCAGCCAGGGGACAAAATGGCTCATGACGCTAGAATATTAAACTTCAGAAGGTCAAGGTTTGAGTCTTAGCTAAGTTTTTTTATCTTTCCATGCCCCCTGTACAAAGCTCTGCAAATGACAGCTATATGATCAGAAGTCCAGAAGCTACTGGGTGTAGGGTGTGTTCAAGACTAGCACCTCTGTTTTGAGGGCTGCTTTCCACCTTTGGTGTCCACCTGCTCCATCTAACTTTCACTTGTGGTTCCAAGAAGCTGTAGCATGTGCAGCAGCTACACCACAGTAAACCATTTCAGTAGATGGGTTAAAGCAGGTTGAGGGTAACCAAGGGGTCTCAAACCTATTGGTAAGTTAGAAGGTTGTTACCCCAAGCACGTGAAGACTTCCTCTGGCAGAATGGGTGGATGAGAACAATTTGTTCCAATAGCCACGAAGGCAGCTGAAGCAGGCAGTGTGGAGTGCTCAGAGTTTGGTTAGATATCAAAGATGCCAAGGTCATCCACTGCATCTTGAGCCATTACCAGTTGTCTTGATTCTGTCCTGCCACTGGATTGTGATGACGCTGGAGGAGAGAGTGAGGCCAACTACTTCATGCCTCACTTAAATCCAGTTTATGCACAAATCAAGAGATATCACCCATACCATTATCTCAAAATCCTGTGACAACAGGCAAGTGAAGAAGCAGCAGGTGAGGATACACTGAAAACCGTAGTCATAAACCTGCACACAGGTGGCCCAGGCCATAGGGTCCTTTCTCACTGGAAGTAGCAATGGGATTGAGCAGTTCCCTGAGTGTCTGAGCAGTCTTTTAAGGATCAAACTGCTCACCTCCTGGTATGAGGAAGGGGCTAGCTAGAAAAGTGCCCTAAAAATTGTCTGCATACTCAACCTTGACATGAGTGCCATGGCAGGAGGGGATTCCACCCTGCAGTTGAAACACAAAAAAAGTACAAAAACATCTGCAAAGATGATTCCACTCACCATTGGTACAAGGAATGTGCACATAGTTATTATAGACAACACAAAATCCAGTAGACCTGTAAAACAAACAGCTCTTGTTGCAAGAGAACTCAGCAGGTATCACATCCAAATAGCAGCTCTGAGTGAAACAAGGCTGGTAAATGAAGGTTATCTTACTGAAATTGGAACTGGATACGCATTTTTTTGGAGTTGGCTACAGTGAAGGGGAGTACTGTGAAACTGGTGTAGGTTTTGCAATCAAAAATAATCTAGTCAACAAGCTTGTATGCCTACCAAAAGGAGTGAATGATAGGCTTGTGACAATGTAATTTTCACTTGCAGGAAAATGTCACACCACCATCATCAGTGCCTATGCTCCCACTAATGACCAACCCTAATGAGGTCAAAGAAAAATATTATGAAGATCTGGAGACCCTTATTATCAATGTGCCTAAAGAGGACCAGCTTGTAATTTTGGATAATTTTAATGCCAGAGTAGTCTCAGACTACCAGACTTGGCCAGGAATCCTGGGGAGGAATGGAACTGGAAACAGTAACAGCAATGGTTGCTTTATTACTGAAGACTTGCAAATCCTATGACCTTCTCATCACCAATATTGCCTTCCATTTATCTAAATGCAATAAAACTTCATGGATGTGCTCTCACAGTAAGCATTGGCATTTAATAGACTACGTGATTGTAAGAGATGGACAGGATGTGAGAAGGACAAAGGCAATATATGGTGCAGACTTACTGGACTGATCATAGACTTATCCTCTCCAAGCTAAACATTCACATTCAACAAAAGCAATGGCACCAAGGCAAAATGACTACCAGAAGAATTAATGTCAACAGATTAGGCTGCTTCTCTGAGGGAAAAGCTTGTTGCTGACTTGGAGGGAAAGTTGAGCCAACACATAGTTGGCAATGGTGGAGCAGAAAAGGAGGGGGCAGCTTTCAGAGATTTGGTGTATAGCATTCCATTTGATCCTCTGAGGCAGAATACTCACAAACGTTAAGACTGGTTTGATGAAAAGGAGGGGAAATTCAGAAGCTGCTAAATGAAAAACAAGAACTCCACAGGGTCTACCAGCAGGATACTTCATCCATCTCTAAGAAAGCAGCAGTTAATTTGATCAAAAGTAAAATACAAGGGAAGTTTAGAGATGTAGGACTCTTGGCTCAGTTAAGAAGGCAGATGAAATTTTGTTTTATGCTGATAGTAACAATCCAAAGTATTTTATGATGTCCTGAAGGCTGTTTATGGGCCAAAGACCTATGGTACATCTCAACTGCTCAGTGCTGATGGAGACCCATTGATTAGTGATAAGGCCATGATTCTAGAGAGATGGACTGAACACTTCCACAGTGTTCTCAACAGATCATCATCAATCAATGGTGAAGCCATCAACCATGACCTCAGATTGAGGTCAATCCCTCCCTAGCTGAAGTTTCAACTGGAGAAGAGTTTTTGAATGCCATTAGGCTTCTTTCGTGAGGCAAAACCTCTAGTGCTGATTCTATTCCAGCTGACATTTACAAGGTAGGGGTCCATCGGTCATATAAAAGCTGACTGAAATTTCCCAGGATACATGGCAAGAGGAGGTTATCCCGCAGGAGTTCAAGGATGCCTCCGTTGTCCAACTCCATAAAGGTAAAATAGATTATCCTGTGGCAATCACGGGGTGGGGGGTCTCTCTTTTAGTCATTGCTGGCAAGATCCTTGCCAGAGTCCTCCTTAATAGGCTGATCCTTCACCTGGAAGATGGTCATCTACCTGAGAGCCAGTGTGGCTTCAGAAAGGGCTGAGGAATGGTTGATGTGGTGTTTGCTGCCCAGCAGCTCCAGGAAAAATGCCAGGAGCAGAATGGAGCTCTGTACACAATGTTTGTTGTGATCTGATCAAGGCCTTAGATACTGTCAGTCATGAAGGCTTAAGGAAAATTATGTCAAAATTTGGTTGTCCAGAGAAGTTGATCAGTATTGCATATCAATTTCATGATGGCATGCTTGCCCAGGTTCTGAATAATGGACACTTTCCTAGTCACCAACAGAGTGAAACAAGGTTGTGTACTTACTCCCATGCTTTTTATTTTTTAAAATTTATTAAACTAATAATTTTATTAATTACCTAATATGTGCCAGGCATTGTGCTAAGCACTTTTTTTGTCTTTATTAATTTGTTTATTTATTTTTAGTTTATAAGATTCAGTTCCACATTCCCTTGAGTTTCAAATTTTTTCCCCCTCTCTTTCCCCCCCACCATGGCAGCATGCAATCAAGTATAGGATCTGCAAATACTTTCACATTGGACATTAGTCAGGTTGTGAAGAAGGATTGTAACCAATGGGATGAACAATGGGAAGGAGGAAGCAAAACCAAGTAAGAAAAAGAAAAAGAGTAGGTGGTTTGCTTCAGTCTGCATTCAAACTCTGTTCTCTCTAATTCTTTCTAGTTCTTTCTCTGAATGTAGACATATATTTCTCCATCATGAGTCTTCTGCAGTTGTCTTATAGCCTTGAATTGCTGAGAAGAGTCCAGTCTATCAAAATTGGTCATTACACATATGTTATGTCTGTAATTGTGTACAGATCTCTCCTGGTTCTGCTCTTTTCACTCAGTATCAGTTTGTATAAGTCTCTCCAGGTAAACATGAAGTCCATCTGCTCCTCATTTCTTATAGCACAATAATATTCCATTACATTCATATACCACAACTTGTTTAGCCATTCCCCAATTGATGGGCACCCCCTTAATTTCCAGTTCTTTGCCAATACAAAAAGAACTGCTAAAAATATTTTTGTTGGGGCGGCTAGGTGGTGCAGTGAATAGAGCACTGGCCCTGGAGTCAGGAGGACCTGAATTCAAATCCAGCCTCAGCCACTTAACACAAAAAACTAGCTCTGTGACCTTAGGCAAGTCACTTAACCCAAATTGCCCTACCTTCTCCCCTCCAAAAAAAAATTAAAAATAAAAATATTTTTGTCCATATAGGTCTTCCTCCCACTTCTGTGATCTCTTTGGGATACAATCTTAGAAGTGGTATTGCTGGGTCAATGGGTATGCAATTATTTATAGCCCTTTGGGCATAGTTCCAGATTGCTCTCCAGAATGGTTGAATCAGTTCACAGCTCCACCAACAATGCATTAGTATCCCAATTTTCCCACATCCTCTCCAGTATTTGTCATTTTCCTGTTTTGTCATCTTAGCCAATCTGACAAGTGAGATGTGATACCTCATAGTTGTTTTGATTTGCATTTCTCTAATCACTAGAATTTCGAGCATTTTTTCATATGCTTATAGATGTCTTTAATTTCTCCCTCTGAAAACTGTCTGTTCATATCCTTTGACACTTATCAATTGACTCCCATGCTTTTTAGTAGGATGTTTTCATCCATGTTGTCAAATGCTTTCAATGAGGACAAACATCAAGGTTAACTACCGCACTAATGTAAAATTTTCAACTTGAAAAGGCTACAAGCTAAGACCAAAGTAGAGGGACTGTTGGTGCATAACTTTCTGTTTGTAGATAATTGTGCACTCGATGTACTCTGAAATTGAGATGTAACAAAGTATGAATCAGTTCTCTGCTGCTTGTCCTAATTTTGGCCTAACAGGTGCTCCATTAGCCACCACCACATCATCCATATGTGGAACCCTTGGTTAGAGAAAATAGTTTTGAATGTTGTGTATAAGGTCACTTACCTTGGTAGTTTACTTTCCAGGACTGTACTCATTGATAATGAGTCTGATGCACATATTGCCAGAACTAACTCAGTGATGGGAGGCCCTGAAGGAAAGTGTGGGAGAGAAGAGGTATCCATACTGAAGGTCTACAGAGCCATTGTGCTGACCTCATTGTTGTACACCTGTGAAACCCAGACAGTCTACCAGCGCCACGCCAGGAAACTAAATCACTTCCATTTGGATTGTCTTAGGAAGATGCTGAAGATCACCTGGCAGAATAAGATACCAGACACTGAGATCCTTTCTTGAACTAAACTACCAAGCATTCAAACTCTGCTTCAGAGAGCACAACTCCTATGGACTGGCCATGTTGTTCAAATGCAAAATGTACACCTGCCAATAAGACTGTTTTATGGAGAACTTGCACAGGGCATACACTCATGTGGCAGTAAGAAGAAACGATACAAGGATACTCTCTAGGTCTCTCTTAAGAAATCTGGAATTGATTGTGTGACATGGAAGACACTGGCACAGGACTGCCCAGCATGGCGTGCCCACATCAGAGAAGGTGCTGTGCTCTATGAACAAAGCAGAATTGAAGTAGCTCAAAAGAAATGTGAGATGTGCAAATTTAGAGAATCCACCCCAGATATTCACATAGACTATTTGTGCCTGACCTGTGGTAGAACATTCTGAGCTCATATTGGTCCTATTAGTCATAGTCAGTCAGACACACTGTAACTTGACTGTAGCATAGTGATATCATTTTGGTCCTCTTAGAGAACAAAGGTCAACCAACCAGTCAACCAACCCAGAAACTGGAGGATCTATCTGGATTTACATAAAATAAATTCAGTCTGGGAGCCCACCTTGTACAACCTGTTCTTCTCTCATGTTCCCAACAAGGTTTTTCACTGGGAATATCGGAATTTGGCTATATTTAGGACTTCACCAGAAAAAAAAGGAATAAGGAGCTTGACTCCCATGCAAGCATTCAGGCTAACAATACATTTAATTTAGGACAGGTTTTTCCTAACAGGTAATAATAAAAGGATTTATTCTGTGAAGTTTGGATTCAGGGACTCATTTAAGAACCTAGAGGGCCCCATGTGTCCTTGAGGCCAGATTCCCCACCCCTGAAACCTGACAAAAATACCACACACACACACACACACACACACACACACACACACACACACCCCAGACTCAAACCTGAGTCCATAAACTGTCAGTAAACTCTCCTTCCTTCTCCTACCTAGGAGTCTATATAGTCCTCTATATTATAGTTCTACTGATTTGGATCCTCTGACAGAGAGAAGAAACTTGAAGTTGCTAAAGATGGGTCAAGTAACTCATCCTCCTTCCAATAAGCCCCAACTTCACCTGAGACCTTTACATCCTTCCAGAGAAATATTACTACCTTGAACTTAGGAGCAGCCTGGCAGAAGATACCCAAGGAATCACCTGAGATTACTAGAGTCCAATAATTCCCACACACATACTTTGAGCAGTCATACCTACCCCAGGGAAACATTCAGAACTCCAAACCTACTACCCTAGAGCTGAGTTCCCCTTGCTAAGGAAAAGCACTCAGCATTGTTAGACAATCGACACCTTTCCTTGTGTCTACACAATTCACATATTTCTCAGTACCAATAGAAGGTAACTTCAGGCTTACTCTTCCACACTGTGGTTTTATTCCTTGCTGCCCTTTGTCTCTAGCTTTGCTTTTGTCTAGAAACTCTTATGTTGCCTCTAGGAGTTCTCCCATTTATTCCAAAATGCTTGGTTGAAGATCTTCTTTATTGTCCCCTAACTGTTGGCTCATGTTCCTCCGGCTCCTCATGCCTCAGTCCAGGACCTCCCTATTGCTTTGCTGCTGTCTCTGTCTGTTGTGCTCTCCCCATGTGGTTCACTAGAAAAAAAATGGTTCCCTGTAAGAGCTGTGTAGATATGTAAGTCTCTTCTCCAAGGAATCAAAGTTGGGTGTACATGTTGTGGCTCTCCTGTTTATCCCTTTAACTTTAGTTTATTTCATCTGTCTTTGTATATCTGTCTATCCTTCCTGCTCACATTTTTATTTTTATTTTTGGAGGCAATTGGGGTTAAGTGATTTGCCCAAAGCCACATAGCTAGTAAGTGTCTGAGGCTGGATTTGAACTCAGGTCCTCTTGGCTCCAGAGCTGGTTCCCTATACATTGTACCACCCAGCTGCCTCTAACCTGCTCACTTTTTTAAAGAACAAATCCAGCTTATGACCCAGGCATATGAACTGACATGAGTCAATCAATAATCCTCATCCAGATATTTAAAGGGGCAAGGGAAGTATCCAGAGCTGGGTGAGTTCACATGCTATCAAAATGCTAACTTTGGGAAAGGACTTTAAATGTGAAGAGGAGATACAAGAGGGATTCAGAAGAGACTACTCAGATTCCTCCTGAATAAACCTTCTACAGGTGCCCAATTAAAGTTTTCTGATAAATTGATCAATAACCTCATGTAGTGAAAAGGGCACCAAACTTGGTTTTTGCTGCAAAGCCACCGTGGGCTTGCTATGTTATCTTGGCCAAGTCCCTCAGGTTCTCTGGGCTTCAGTTTCCACATACAAAGTGAGGAAGTTGGATTCCATGGTCTTCAAGAGCCTTCTCAGCTTTGATAGTCTAGGATTCTCCATATTTGATGGAGATAACTCCCACCTACACAAAGCCTCGGGCTCTCTGCTAGAAACTGTAGCTCATTTCTCTGCCATTAGGGAAACAGCTCTGTCTACACACAACATGATATAGTAATTTATGATACTGGATTTAAAGTCAGATAATCTGAGCTTGAATCTAATGTGGAAAGTTCTGCTGCTTCCCACCTATGTGACCTTGACCAAGTTTTTTCATCTCTTTGAGACTTGGCTCTCAGCTTCCCTACTTTCCTTTTCTGAGCCTCAGTTTCCCCTTCTGTAAAATGAAATGTTGGGTTTGATCATCTCTAAGGTTCCTTCTGACTCCAGATCCCATAACCCATCTCTGTCTCTGTTCCTTCCCTGGCCCAACTGTTCACAGAAAGGATTATCCTAGCTTCTTATAAGAAAAAAAACAAGGACATTAAAGAAAGGGAGGGGGGAGGTCTTCTTTCTTTCCTCTCCCCCTTCAACTCTTGCCTAATCTCCTAAAGTTGGGCTGAGCAGAGCAGAGAGGTTTGCAGAGAGAGCAGGCTCCCACCGAGCTCGTCCCTTAGCAATGCACACCTCCTTGTTGGACATTCATTATCAGGCCTCATGTTTGCCTTTTATCTACAAGTCCTCTTCAGTGTTCAGCCTAAACTACACGGACACCTTGGGGACCGACATTTCCTCATTCATGCCTTACCTTAAACAGCATATGCTCACACATCAAAGGCGAGGAGCTGCCTTTGATGTTACAAAATGAAAAACGCCTCCTGATTTGCCAAGACCCGGGGAACTTCCAGGTTTCTCTATTTCCCTTAAAGGGAAAACACACAGGCACATGCCAGAGCTCAGCCCACAAAGGTGGGAATGTCTCTGCCATGTTTACCAAAGACAGGGGAGTGTTTTCTTGCTCAGAAAGCTTAAACAGAAAGCCTGTGATGTCCTCTCCCCACCCTCTGGACCACCAGCACTGAAGACGGTTTATCTTTTTTGGCAGGAGCTGAATAGGAGGCCAGACCACACTCTCCCCATCCTCTAAGGCCCAACTCAAGTGGGCACTTGGATCATAAGATTTAGGACTTGAAAGGGTGATCTAGTCCAACCCTCCTCCCTCCCCATTTTACAGAAGAAATAGCTACAGAGAAATGAACTGAGTTGTCCAAAGTCCCATAGGTAGCAAGTAGCAGTCAAAAGCACCTACTATGTGTGGGCAATATGCTAAGCACTGGGGACGAGGAAAAGGAAAAATAGGCCCTGCTTTTGAGGAGCTCACAATCTAATGGGTGGAGATAACTATGTACAAGCAAGATACACACAGAATAAACTGGAGCTGATCAAGAGAGGAAAGGCACTAGCATTAAAGGGGATTGAGAAAGGTTTCCTCTAGAAAACAGAATTAAACTGGGACTTGAAGGAAGCTGGGGACGCCAGAAGGTGGAGATGAGGAGGGAGGGTATTAGAGGAATGGGGACAGCCAGTGGAAATGCCCAAAGTTGGGAGATGGAGTATCTTGTGTGAGGAACAGCAAGGCCAGCATCATTGGGTCTCTGAGTAGGTAGAAAGTAAGGTGTAAGAACACGGGAAAGGTAGCAGGGACAAGTGGTGAAGAGATGGGAATGCCAGAGTGGCAGCCTTGAGTAGGACCTCACCCACGCCTTTATGAAGCCATCTTAGCTCCCCGCTGATTTCCCTGGTCTCTGAGCTCCTATAACCCTCACAGACTGTGTCCTGAAGTGTTTGCTTAGAAGGAATCGAATATCATAATTCTTTCACATACATGGCAGGAAACAAGTCTCATTCATTCGTGTCATTATTCCTTATGGTACCTTGTGTATTCTAGTTGCTCAACAAAGGTTGCTTAATGATAAGACTATCCCACACTTCCACAGTACTTAGCTTATAAGCACTTTTCACTCAATGACCCTGCAAAGTAAAGCACAATGGTCCAAATGTTATTATCCCCACTTTATGGATCAATCAGTTGAGACCCAGAGGAGCTAAAGTGGATTGCCAAGAGATTTAGAAAGTGATAAGACCAGAGCTTGAACTCTGATCTTCTGACTCCAAGACCAAAGCTCAAAAGAGCACAATCACTGTGTCAAGTTGCCCCTTACACTGTCGAATTCTTGTCTCCCTGACAGTCCATAACCTCACTGGGGCAAAGCCTGTGTCACCTTGTTTCCTCCACAGTCCCACTATCACAGTGTTGTGTGTCCATCAGGGTCCAGGACTGACTTCTGTTGTCTCTCCCCCACTCTTCCCACCACACACACACACACAACCTCCCTAGGGTGGTCCTGTGCCCCTGCTCCACACTGTATGTAGCCTGTAAAGGATGGGGCACATGCACATGGAAGTGGAAGAGAACAAGACAGGATAAAGTAAAGACTGAAACTAAATGTTATTGAGCATTAAGGCTGTGCAATTCAGGCTATTGAGTAGCCGGCTGGTGGGTCTGCCTGCCTCAGCTCTCTTCCCACTCTGCTCCATTGTCCATTCAGTCATTAAAGTGATTTTCCTAAAGTACAGGTTCCATCATGTCACCCTCCCACGCAATAAACTCCAGTAGCCTCCAGAATGAAATACAAAATGCTCTGCTTGACATTCAAAGCCCTTCATAACCTGGCTCCACCTGCCTTTCTTACACCTTGCTCCATAACATGAACTCTTTGCTCCAGTGACAGTGACCTCCTGGATATTCCACGAATGACAAAACACTCCTTCTCTAGGCTCCAGGGGTTTTCTCTGGCTTCCACCTTGCTCGGAATATTCTCCCTCCTCCACTCTGCTCACTGTCTTCCCTCTCTTCCTTTAAGTCCCCACTAAAATCTGACCTTTCACTGGAAGCCTTTCCTAACCTCTCTGAATTCTAGTGGCTTCCCTATGTAATCTCCTATTTATCCTCTATATAGCTTGCTTTGTCTATATTTGTTACCATATTGTCCCACCCCCATCCCCATTAGATTTTAAGCTCCTTGAGGGCAGGGACTTTTGCATCTTTCTGTATCCTCAATGATTAGTGCAGTGCTTGCCATGCCTGGCACTTAGTAAATGCTTCCTAAATGATTTGTTGGGGGGTTTTTTTGGCTTTTTTTTTTTTGAAGGGGGAAGACAGGGCAATTGGGGTTAAGTGACTTGCCCAAGGTCACATGGATAGTAAGTATTAAGTGTCTGAGGCTGGATTTTAACTCAGGTCCTCCTGACTCCAAGACCACTGCTCTATTCACTGTGACACTTAGCCGCCCCACTAAATGTTTATTGATATGCTATAAGAAATGATGAGCTGGTTGATTTTAGAAAAATATGGAAAGATTTGTTTGAAATAAGGAAAGGTAAAATGAGCAGAATCAAGAAAACTTTGTATACAGTAACAGAACAACTGTGAACGACTATTATTCTGAATACTCAAATCAACTACAAAGGACCCATGAAGGAAGATGCTGTCCACCTCCAGAGAAAGAACTGATCAATAGAATTATGCATAGTATATTTTTACACATAAATACCTAGATCTAGCCATCTAGATCTATACATCTCTGTGTCAAATGGTGGCCTTTGATAGTGCAGGATAGGGAGGGAGACAGATAGTTTCAAACTTAAAAGGTAGCCAAAATTAAATTAAAAATAAATAAATGTTCATTGATTGATTAATTGATTAAGGGCTATTGGTGGTCAGAAAGGTATGAAATCACAGACATAGTTTCTGCTCTTTGGAGACAGAGACCTGCATTGGGTGTCAGAAGACTTAGATCATAGATTATAGGATTTAGAATGAGAATGAGTCTTAAAATCATCTAGCCTAACTCTCCCACCCTCCCATTTGGCAGACAGAAAAATGAAGTCCAGACACAAGGAATAATTGTCCAAGGTCACACATAATAACAGAGCCAGCGCTCAAATTCAGGTGTTCTGCCTCTAAATCCAGAGCTCTTTCCATTATGTCAGAAAGTATATGAGGAATTCAAAAATTCAATTCCAGAAAAAAAGTTTAAAGGCCCATTTTAATTTCTTTCTCTTCCTCATTCTCTCTGTCTCCCTCTCTCTCCCTCCCTCTCTCTCTCTCTCTCTGTCTGTCTCTGTCTCTCTCTCTCTCTCCCTCTCCTTCTCTCTCTCCCTCTCTCTCTGTCTCTGTCTCTGTCTCTGTCTCTCCCTCTCTCTCCCTCTTTCTCCCTCTCCCTCCCCCTACCTCCTCTTCTCCCCTCCTCCATCCTCCTGCCCATGTTGCCTGTGCCTCTAAGTCAGGGGCTGACCTTGGGCTTCTTTTTTCCATCTCAGAACCTCAGTTTCCTTATCTATGACATAAGGATAATCATATCTGGCCTGCCAACTTCACAGGGCTGTTGTGAGAATCAAATGAGAAAATGCTTAGGGAAGTAGAAAGCTCTTATGCAAATGTCAGGGATTATGATTATTATTATGAGATGGTACCAGCTGGCTCTGGTGTGCTGCTGGCAGCCTGGGGCCAGCTCCCCTCCCCCCTCAACCTCTTCTTCCTCCACCCCCTCAGGAGAGTTTCAGGGCACCACCTGACTGTCACCACTACCCAGGGGCCAGCAAACTAGCCTTGGCCCTTGATAATTCCAGTCAGAGGAATAACAGGCCCCTCCTGGGCTGAGGCCTTTGATCTGCCCAGTCTCAGACTGGACTGATTTACCAACAGAGAATGGATGAGAAATTACAATGCTGTGCCCTCCCTCCGCCTCCAGCCAGGACCAGAACATCCACCTAGTAAGGAGCAGCTTCCTGCCTATCCTTAAAGGGATACTGTGGAGGCCAATCCACAGGAGGGAGAGGAAGACTTTCCAGATGTTTAAGTGCTCCTGGGGCTGCCAGAGCCAGATACCCTCCTCTCTCTGTAGAGTGCAAAAATCAGAGAAATATTTGAGTTAGAAAAGAACTTGGAAGTCATCTAATCCAGTGGTTCTAAAACCATTTTTGTTCATGATATAGCATTCTTTGCCAGAAAAAGCCATACCAAACTGAATGCTCAAATTGGTAACCCTCCGAGAATCTTGTACATACAAAGTTTCCTTTCTTTTTTAAAAAATGTTTTAAATGTTTTAATTTTTTAAAATGTATTTATTTATTTATTTTTAGTTTTCAACATTTACTTTTATAAGATTTTGAGTTCTAAATTTTCTCCTCTCCCCAAGATGGCATTCAAACTGATATAGGCTATACATGTACCATTATACTAAACATTTCCATATTAGTCGTGTTAGGAAAAAAGAATCAGAACAAAAGGGAAAAACCACAAGAGAAAAAAGAGAGAGAAAAAAAATAGTATGCTTCTATCTACATTCAAACTCTATAGTTCTTTCTCTGCATGTGAATAACATTTTCCAACGTGAGTCTTGTCCAATTGTCTTAGACAATTACACTGCTGAGAAGAGCTAAGTCTATCAAAGTTGGTGATTGCACAATGTTGCTGTTACTCTGTGCAGTGTTCTCCTGGTTCTTCTCACTTCACTAAGCATCAGTTCATGTAAGTCTTTCCAGATTTTTCTGAAATCTACCTGCTCACCATGTCTTATGGAACAATAGTATTCCATTACATTCATATACCACAATTTGTTCACCCATTCCCCAATTGATGGGCACCCCATCAATTTCCAGTACTTTGCCACTAAAAAAAGAGATGTTATAAATATTTTTGTACATATGGGTCCTTTTCCCTTTTTTATGATCTCTTTGGGATATAGATCTACTAGCAGTATTGCTGGATCAAAGAGTACACACAGTTTTATAGATCTTTGGGCATAGTTCCACATTGCTCTACATAATTGTCAGGTAAGTTCACAATTCTACCGAACAATTCCGTTAGTATTCCAATTTTCCCACATCTTCTCCAACATTTATCATTTTCCTGATTTGTTATGTTAGCCAATCTGATAGGTGTGATGTGGTACCTCAGAGTTGTTTTAATTTGCATTTCTCTAATCAATACTGATTTAGAGCATTTCATATAATTAGAGATAGCTTTAATTTCTTTATCTGAAAACTGCCTATTCATACCCTCTGACCATTTATCAATGGGGGAATGACTTGTATTCTTATAAATTTGACTCAGTTCTCTATATATTTTAGAAATAAGGGCTTTATCAGAGACATTGGCTGTAAAAATTATTTCCTAGCTTTTTGCTTCCCTTCTAATCTTGGCTACATTGGCTTTGTTTGTGCAAAAACTTTTTAATTTAATGTAATCAGAATTATCCATTTTGCATTTCATAATGTTCTGTATCTCTTGTTTAGTCATAAATTCTTCCATTCTTCATAGATCTGACAGATAAACTATTCTTTGCTCTCCTAATTTGCTTGTAGTATTACCCTTTATTTCTAAATCATGTACCTGTTTTGACCTTATCATAATATACGGTGTAAGATGTTGTTTCATGCCTAGTTTCTGCCATACTGTTTTCCAGTTTTCCCAGCAGTTTTTGTCAAATAGTGAGTTCTTATCCCACAAAGTTTCCTTTCAACAGGCACTGTCATTTTTGTTGAGTTCAAGGTATGTCTTTGGAAATTTGTGTGTGTGTGTGTGTGTGTGTGTGTGTGTGTGTGTGTAAAAGGTAAATATGTTTATTTTGCAACTACCATACTTATGTATGCTGGATAAGCAAATTTCTATTAAGCAAAATTATTTAGGAATTGTCTTTTATCTGCAATAACGTGATCTCTAAAATGTTACAACACAGCTAGCAAAACTCATGTGCCATCACTCACTTTTTGAGAACCACTGTTCTGGTTCCATTCCCTCATTTTACAGATGAAAAAACTGTGACAGGGAGGTGACTTGCCCAGGGTCCTACAACTGGTTAGTGTCAGAACCAGAACAAAAATTCAGGTCTCCTGACTCCTAAGCCAGGATTTTTCCATTGCATCATGGAGTTCTCATTGCTCTCTGTCAGATTGTGACTGCTAAAGGCAGAGTAATGAAAAGAGTGAACCCTTCTCAGCCCCTTGTAGCCTCAGGATTGGAGCTTTTGTTTTGCTCTGTGCTCTTTTCTCCATAGGAGGAAGACACTATGATGTGCTGGGAAGGCTGTTAGGCCGGAAGTAAAGAGATTTGAATTCAAATTCCAGCTCTTACACGGAATGACTTTGTGATGCTGACCAAGTCATACCCTCCATGAACCTCCTTTTCCACATCTATAATATGAACCTGATAACACTTGCACTAATCCCTGAGTTTTTGTGAATAAGAAATATTAAACATTTTACAGCGCTGGATAAATGTGTTTTGTTGCTGTTCCCATCCTGGCATGTTGAGAAGAACTCTGAATTGGGGGGTCAAAATCAGATCTGTCACTAACTCACAACATGGCACCTAAACTCTGGACCTTGATTTCCTCATCTTGTTATGGTGAGGGTTAAAGGACATAATATGTGTCAGCATGTTTTGAAAATTGTAAAAGGGCTTTACAAAGCAAAGAAGTTTCTTTTACCTCCCCTAAGGTGAAATAGAAAAAACTCCATGGAATTTCTGCTTGTCTATACTCCCTTCCTGGTGCAGAAAGAAAAATGAATTAGAGATACCTATACCTAAGGGTATGCTTGTAAATATTTAACAACCAGGTTTTTTTGGGGGGAGGTACATACAGCACAGTTTTAAATGTAAGTTGAATTATTACATTTTCTCCATCACTTTCTTAAGTCTAGACAATCTACAAAACAATAAATCAGACCTTGATTTATATCTGAATTCTTCTGAGGTATAAATGTTCACACCGAAAATTTGGTAATTGACTTGTATCAGCTGGCTCTAGTATATCTATACCTTATATTCTTTTTATCATCAAAGTCACTGGTTTAAAAAAAAAAGGATGGTGCAGTTAGCTGGCTCAGAGGATAGAGCACCAGGCCTGAAGACAGGAAGACTCATCTTCTTAAGTTCCAATCTGGCCTTAGACACTAGCTGTGTGACCCTGGGCAAGTCACTTAACCCTGTTTGCCTCAGTTTATTCATCTGTCAAATGAGCTAGAGAAGGAAATGGCAACCCAATCCTTTATCTTTCCCAAGAAATCTCCAAATGGGGTTATGAAGAGTTGAATACAACTGAAAAAACAGCTCAACAACAACAAACATCGGTAAAGACAAAGGTCCCTGGAAGAGAGGACAGGTTGCTCTGGGCCTGTTGTGGGTCAGCTGTCAATGACCAAAGACCTGTTGGAAAGTCAAATGAAGCACTGAGGTTCATTGGAAAGAATGATGGATTTGGAGTTAGAGGCTCTGGGTTCCAATTCCTGGCTGTGTTGTTTCTAACATGGTAGTGAGTCCCAGCTTCCTCATCTGTCCAATTGAGGGTGTTTGACCAGATGGCCTCTAGTATTCTAAATCTATGATGCCTTCCAGAATTTTCCCATGTTTATATCCTTGACCATAATTATTTTTATTTTAGTGGGTTTCTTGTTTTGGAAATGTAATACTTTAATTAACTTTTAATGTTCACAGTAGGGGGGGGCGGAGCCAAGATGGCGGCGTAGCAGCAGCAACATATCGCAGCTCTCACATAGCCACCCCAAAATACCCATAAAATATGACTCTAAACTAATCCTAGAACTCCAAAACGCACACAAATATACCTTCCACTAAAGTCAGCTCGGCTACGAGTAACCATATCAGCACTGCGAACCAAAACCAGCCTGGCCTGAAGCCCTGGCTGAGCCCTGGGGGCGGCTGGACGGGAGGAGCGGAGGAGTAGCGGCAGCTGCAAGTAGCGAGCAGCGTTCAGAACTAGGTCAGTAGAGCTTGCAAAATCGGGGAAGAAAAGCATCTGGCCAAAACGCCTCCAAGGTGGGAAAGCGAAAGGCAGAGGTTTTGCACCTGCCTCTGTGTTGCAGCTTCCATGCTCGTGGCCTGCAAACAGCAGGGGGATTAAGCGATTGTTCAGAGGTCAATGCTCTCGCGTTGAGTGGCCTGGATCCAGATTGTGGTCTTGGGCTTTCGGTCCTGGAGTCTTCATTATCCAGTGAGCCAGAAGTAAGTAGGAAGGGACCCAGCACCTTCCTGAGAGCTACGGCAGCCGGGAGGACCCCAGCGATTTGGGACAGAGCTTTCCCTTCTGGAAGCAGAGCCCCATAGAGATTAAAAAAAAAATCACAGACTGACCAACCATGAGTAAGAATAAACATAAGAAGCAAAGTAAGAATAGCACCCAAATCCTAGATTTCTTCTTTGGGGAAAAGAAGGATC
>CM053585.1:226655644-226740830 GCA_028646515.1 Pseudochirops corinnae
TACTGAAAAGTCAGAGGGGTGAGCAGGGAAGACATAGGAGAGAATAGACTGGGGGAGGGAGGATACAATGGGATGGCTGTTTTGGGGTGGTGGGTGGGGGAAAGATGGGGAGAAAATATGTAACTCAAAATCTTGTGGAAATGAATGATGCAAACTAAAATAAAATTTAAAAAAAATATTCACAGTAGACATTTTCACAAGATAAATGGAAAGACAGATTTAGACAAAGGAGTCTGAAGCAAATAGTCTTCACCTTCATCCCACTCAGCACAATATGTTCCAGCTCTCTAAAACCTTCTCTAGGGCAGCTGTGTTCTTACATGGCTCAGAGAACTCCCCTTCCTTTATCCCCTCACCTACCTATTAGTGAACAAAGGCCCATCAGGTTACATATGTGGTCCAGGGCATCTAGCCTGGACTAGACTATAGTAGGGTCAACATGCAGATATCACTGCATCTTGGCCAGATCTCCACCGGAACCATGGTGGGAGGCTGTTAATTGGTAGCTACCTTGAACCTAGGTGAGCATCACTCCACAAGCACAAGCCTATGCTCTGCCTTGATGGTGACAATGGCAGGTGAGTGGGAGAGGAGTGGTGTAAAAACAGCCAAATTCATACACCATCATATAATCACCAGACCCCCTTCTTTAAAGGGCATGGAGCAAAAGGACAAGAATTCGAAGAACAAAAGACGAGATTTAGGTTGGGTCAAAGGAAGAACTACCTGCCAAGAGGCAAGGGAAGAAGACAAATGACCTGGAGATTATAAGATGCTTGGCTATGAGGTAGCAAGCCTTAAGTCTAGACTGATTGGGAATTGAAATGAATTAAGTTGTTAATCCCTCTTTCTTCACCTGATCTCCCTCCTGGCCTCCTTCCTTGGGAGTGAAGAGGGAAACAAGGAATGAGGTTGTGGAAAGACTTTCCCCAGAGGACAACAGAACACTTGGTCAGGGCCTTTTCCCCAGGAGGGAAAGAAACAACATTTGCCAGGGTTCCACTTAGACCCTCTGACCAGTGGCCTGGGTTCTAGTCTAGGGGTACACTGGCTAGCACAGGGAATATAATGTGACCTACCTTTCGTGATCTTTTTAGTTCTCTGATCAATGGCTTCCTATTAACACAGACTTCCTGCCACATAAAGTCTATACTTCTCAACTGAAAAACACAGTTTTAAATGTAAGTTGAATTGTTACATTTTCTCCATCACTTTCTTGCTAGAATTAGATCCAGGAAGACTTGAGGTTAGATCCTGCCTCAGATGCTTACCTAACAGTGTGACCCTGGGCCAGTCACTTAACCCCAATTGCTCTACCTTCCTCCCCCCCTCCAAAGAAAAAAAGACCAAAAATATGGGGCTAATAACAGTACTTCTTTACTTGTTTCCCAGGGTGGATATGAGGATCAAATGGGATAATACATATAAACAGCTATGCAAGTTCTCACTACATACGTGTATATAGACCAGCTTTTCTTATGAAATTGAATAAGCCTTGCCTTTGCTCCCTCTGCCCTAAAATGTTATTTCTCATTCCTTTTCTCCCATATGAATCCTATCCATAGTTCAAAGACCAGACAAAAGTTCCAGCTCTTCCAGGAAACCTTCCTTGACCAGTCTATCCTGGCCTGGCCCATAGCGGTCCTTTCATTCTCTGAACTTTTGTCATGTTCACCATCTGTGCAACTAATCTGACACTTAGCATAAGCCATATAGTGTTGCTCAGGCTCTTATAGGTACATATCCTGACTCACCAGCTAGATAGCAAATTCCTTTGGGTAAATGATTCATATAACCCCCTCCCGCCTCCCCCAGTGCCTAGACATGGGCACAATAGAGGCTAAATGAGTGTTTGATGGTCCTCTTCCCTTCTGCCTACTGTTGCCCCAAAGACTCACATCTAATCCAAGGTCCATCTATTTCCAACCAGGGGACAGGGTCATGCTAGATGCCTGACATACTCTTCATCAATTTCTTATTTCATAAAAATCAATTTCTGTTGCATTTTTGCAGTGTACATAAAAGACTGTGGCATCAATTAGCCTTCATTCTCTCTCTCTCTCTCTCTCTCTCTCTCTCTCTCTCTCTCTCTCTCTCTCTCTCTCCCCTTCATTGTCGTCTTTTTTGGAAACCTCTTTGTAGGGAAAAATCTCATATTTCAGCAATTTGCATTATCCACACAATCTGCTTTGAAGTTCTAAGTTATGGTAAGAAAAGGATCCACTTATCTGCCCATAAAAAATGTTCAAAGCTTATAAATTCCCTGAAACAGATGTACATTATCATTGGATTTGCCTTTCTTTTTGCTGGTGCATGGCTAATAGAGTTTCGGCTGCTCCTTCACACCCCCCTGGTTAGCATCTTTTCTCTCCAGAAGCCTGCGCCCCACCGGGCATGTGCACACTTCAAAGATCCTGGCCTGTCTATTAGAAACAAAGCACAAACTGGGAACATAGGGGCCCTTTTAAATTCCCCACATTTAAGTCAATATCATTTCTCTCTTTTTTCTCCTCCTTTGGCTAGGGGACATAAGAAGTTTATTCCCTCCCTGCTTTGAGCTGCCAGCTTCCTTCACTAGCTTGTGCCAGTTCAGCAGTGGCCCCACTCCACCAGGCAGAGGAAAACAAAATTACCACCCTAAGCCCCCTCCAACCCCCCACTTGTTTTGTCTTTCTTTCATATTTTCCTTTTAATTCCCCAGCTCAGGAAGACCCAATTTGAGGATAGTAAGGGGGCAGATCAATCCTGAATACAGGCAGATAAGTGGATTTCCAGGGTCCTGAGGGGAAGGAGTGAGGTTCAAATAAATGCCAACACAAGCTATCCGTGAAAATAATAACGCACCTTTCCAGCAGGACTTCAGAGATTTACAAAGCACTTTTCTCTCATTAGCTCTTTGAAGTAGGTAGTAGAAATGTTATTGTGCCCATTTTATAGAAGAGAAAACTGAGGCTGTCTGTATTAGTAAGTATTGACAGCCTAGATCAAAAGCCAGGGTTCTGAGGGGAAAGGAGACCTAGAGGTCGGTAGTGACTGGAAGCTCAGGGCAGTCATCTTACTAAGTGAGGCACTAAATATTCAAGCCAAGAGGTCAGAAGGAAGGGTCATGATGAAGGATGAGGGAAAGAGAAAAATGGGGTTGGGTGAGAAGGGACAGAGAATACTGAAGGCAAACTAGGAGCTAGTCCAGGAAACATTGGCATGGCTTAGGGAAGGAGACAGCTCAGCCTTAGACCTCTCCCCAGAATCACAGAATGCCAAGGGCTCCAGAGGGCATCTAGACCGACCCCTTTCAGACAGCATCAACCTCATCTCTAGTGGTCCTGACAAAGAGACAGCAGAAGCTTAGCACCATAGGAAGAAGACAAGATTTGCAACCAGAGGGCCTCAGCTCAAATCCTTCCTGATATATTTCCCCATTTCTATCTTCCTTCCTCTCCTACTGGTGTGACTTTGAACAAGGTACAACCTCTGTGGGCCCCATAGGGTTCTCTCACCTGTAAAATGAGGGTGTGGGCTCGATGGCCTTGGAGGTCCCTTGTAACTCTAACTCTGGGAGCTGGATGCTTCCTACACACTCCCATCCTCACCTCACGACATCTGTGTGATTTGGGTACTAATCAAACTATCGTTTCCTTCCATTTCTGCAGCATTTTTTAAGTCCTGCTCTGGAGACAAATGTAAAAGGATCAGATTGAGAGGAGAGCAACCACCTCAAGTGAGATAATAAACCATTCATAATGCTCATTGGGTCTATATATACACTTCTATATAGTTTCAATATAGAAAACCATTCTGGCATAGTGGATAAAGTGCTGACCTTGGACCTAGGAATAGCAGAGTTCAAATACTATACTAGCTACCTAAAACTGTGTCTAAGCGGTTTAATCTCAGATTGTTCTCTGGGATTTACCAATTACAGGGGGTTGTTAGCTTGTGTCGATGAAGGGAGTGGCCACACTGGGAGTTCCTCTTGATCACAAAATCACAGATCATTTCTGTATCCACTTTACACTACTTCACAGCAGAAAGTTCCCAACCAGAGCCTTGTGTCACACAAGCTGTGAATTCCACTTGAACCTGAGGGGCATGAATGTGACTGGGTCTCTGAACCCTATCTATTGCTGCATGGATGCCGTGAGTGGAGATATACCAGCATCACAGTGATCCCGCTGTTCCGGGGTGTCCCTAGCATAGAGTAAGTGCCTTATTGATCACATAACTACAATAAGTAATGCTTATTGACCAATACATGGAATTTTGCAGTAGAATGAAAGTCCTTCCAGCTCAGGGACCCTTTTAATTTTTTTTTTTTGTCTTTGTACGCCTAAGCCTAGCGCAGTGCCTGGTACAGTTTTTAATCAGATCTGTGGCTCCATCAGAAGTTCCTTCCAGTTCTAAACTCCATGATTTTATGAAAATAGAATGTTAGTCTTTAAATGGACTTTAGACCATAATATGTCAAATTCCTCCACCAGTGTGTATCAGCAACTGCCCTGAAATATATAGTCTTAGGAAGTTGTTTAGTGCACTGAGGTTAAGTGATTTGCCCAGGGTCACATAGCCAACATGTCAGAGAAGGTGACCTAGGTCATTCGGATTCTGAAGCCAGCTCTCAAGTCATGAGGCCATTCTGCTTCTCCCAAGTGCCTGGTATACAGAGGACCCTTAATAAATGTTTGTGAAATTAAATCATGTTCATGACAGAAGGCCTGTTGTGCATTTGCACAGGCAATCTGCATTTTGGGTACTGCCTCCTGGGGTTGAACCATGTCCCATGTGAGAACGAATGGTTTCTCTGCAGATGTACTTAAATGTGACATGTGAGGAGTACTGGTGCCTGCTTTCTGGAGTCTTCAGCTAGTTTTCAAGGGCCAAATCTACATAGCTGGGATGTTAACAGGCTGAAGTAGCTCTGGATTTGTCAATCAGCAGCTCAGCCTTTCCAACAAGGGAACAGTGTTCACCGAACATCATGAGGCACTTGGCTGGCAACCAATACCCTCATGTCCCTTGCCTGGTTCCAGGGACTGGGAATAGGTCTCTCACAGAGGTCACAGAAACTAGTCCCACGCCACTTTCCCCCATGAAAAGTGGTATTTTATGATGAAAAGCACACTAGAGACTCTGGAAAGTATGCCAGACTGGGAGTCCAGAGATGTGGGTTACAATCCTGGGCACTACCAGTAATTCATTGGGTGCTTCTCAGAAAACTGTTTCCTTAGCTGCCTCCTCAGTAAACAGGGGCGACTGAAGGAGATGGCCTCCAAGGCCCCTTCCAGTTCTAAACTCCACAATTTTAAGGAAATAGAATGTTAGTCTTTAAATGGACTTTAGACCAAAATATGTCAAAACTGGAAGGGATTTTTATTTCGAAGACCATGGGTCTGGTGTCAGAGACATGGGCTCCACATGCCAATTGTGCATCTCTGTGAGATGGTGGGGAAGTTCTTTCCCCTCGACGCCAGTTAGTTTCCTCAAATATAAAAATGAAAGGGCTCCCCTGGATAATCTCCAAGGTCCTTTCCAGCCATCACGTTCTCTAAATCTATGGTTTGTTCTGGTTCAGGGTTCATTGTTAGGTAGAGTTTAAGGCCCTGGCTTAAGCTGCTTGGGGCCAGACTAGGAGAGGAGCCCAGGACTGCCCAGGCTGCTGCCGCGCTCTCCTTGCCCAGGAAACAGCCAATAGCACAAGACGCCCTCCTCCCCACGACCCAGATGCTGGCAAGTCCTTGGCTACTGTGTCTGGGACTCTTGTCTTCCAGTCTTCCTGGCCTACCCCTCCCCCCCCCACCCCCCCCACCCCCACCCCCACCCCCCCCACCCCCCCCCCGCATAAGACTTTCACTTGTTGATAGATTGACTGCTTTCTCAGAGGTCTTGCAACCTTTTTTTGTTCAGTGGCACCCTTAAATTATTCAGATTCCCATGGCATCCTCAGAAACTGCATGAGAAGAGGTAGAGCTGTCCAGGTGGAGAGGAAAGAGGAAGGAGGTCTTTGAAAAGAATGCAATTAGGTGGATGAGGGAAATAAGAGAGCCGTGTATATCCGTAAATACCCACCAGAATGGCTCTGACCAGGAAGCAATGTGATGGTAGCTGTGTGTTTGTTAGCAGACTCACTGCTCCCTCTCTGGGTCTGTTTTCTCATCTTATAAAAAGACAATATGATTTCTAAGGTTTCCTCATTTCTAAAGTAATTTGTCACTCTCTTCTTCTCGGCCTCAATTTTCTCATCCATAAAATAAAAATAATAATCACTCTACCTGCCTCTAAGGACTGTTGAGATTAAAGCATTTGATAAACTGGTCACAATTATAGAAATGGAAACCATAATTATTGATATTTTTATTATTATCATATCAGGGTCACAAACTAGAGGCAAGTCCTAACCTATTCTACTTAACCTGAGGGGACAGAAATTAACAATGATTGTAATAATAGCTTTTATGTAGCTTTTAAGATTTACAAAGCACTTTATATTATCTCATTTTATCATTACATCAACCTTAGGAGGTAGGTGTTACCATTTTCCCCATTTCACAGATGAACAAACTGAGGCAGCCAGCAGTTTAAGTGACTTGTCCAGGATCTATGCAGTCAGTAAGTTTCACAGGAGGATTTCATTTCAAGTCTTCCTGATTCCAAGCCCAACACTATTCACTGGGTGAACTCATTGCCTCAAAGCTAGGAGCAAAAGGTGAAAGTTGGACAGAGAAGGAGAGAGACAAACAAAGAGAGAGACAGAGAGGAGAGGGAGAGAAAGGGAGGGGAGGGAGACAGAGATAGAGACAGAGAAGAGACAAAAAGAAAAAAACAGAGAGAGAGAGAAGAGGAAGAAGAGAGAGAGAAGAAGAGGAAGAAGAAGAAAGAGACAGAGAAATAGAGAGAGAGAGAGAGTGAGAGAGAGAGAGAGATTGAGATTGGGTCTACAGAAGGAAATCCTAGTCATTAGAGCTATCCAAAAGGGGAAGGAGCTGCCTTAGAAGGCTCCCAGACAATGGGGATCATCAAGTGGACAGACTGGATGGCCTACTGCCAAGTATGTTCTCAAGGGAACATCTGTTCAGCTGTAGGTTAGAGGAGGTAGCCTCTGAGGTTCCTTCCAAGATTCTGTGACCCTAGTACGATCCTAACAGAGCACATAACTGTGACACCCCATGTTGCTTTGGACTTGGAGTGCAGATCCCAGCGAGGCTACTCTTAGCCCCTTTGGAACCTTGGGCAAATCACATCTTCAGGCTTCGGTTTCTTCCTCTGAAAAATAAGGGGGTTGGTCTAAGTTATCCATAAGGTCCCTTCAAGATCTAAATCCTTTGAGGCCATGAAAATGATATACCTGAGAATACATTCCTTCCTTTTTCCCCTTTCCCAAATGCCTTTCCTTTTTCATGTAGAACTATTATAATGCAAATATATCTGCACTATCTGGATTGTAGAGCCTCTCTAGGGCCCAAAAAGAAGCTGGGAAGCCTCTACCTAGCACACTGAGCTTGGGGCTTTTATTCATTTGAAAGGAGATTGGCAAGTCGTGAACACATAGAACACCTTCCCCTTCTTTTCATTTTCTGCTTTCCCTGGTGAGGCAGCCCCGGAATCAGAGGACTTGGGTGTGAATTCTAATTCTGTCTTTTGGAGGACCTCAGGCAGACCATTTCACCTCTCCAGGCCTCATTTTCCTCTTCTGTAAAATTAAGAGGTTAAACTAATTGTTCTTTAGGCCTCTATAGACCCTACAGACCATTCAGCCCCAAGCCCTATGCTACCCAAATCTCCTTCATTTAGATTCAGAACTAGAAGAGACCTCAGTGACCATGGAGTCTGACTCCCTCATTTTACAGAAAATGGGGAGAGTAAATGACATGACATGGGTAAGAAGTGGGACCCTTTCTATTGTGCCATGATTTCTCACATGGAGGTCAATTCATGTAAGCCTCCTTCAGTCTTTGTTTCTTTAGGAAATTCCTTCACAGAGATGAAGGGGGAAAGAATTTTCTTTCCTCCCCACTACCCTGTTCTCTTGTCCTTGACCCAGGAGGCCTATGGCTCATGTTCACATGCTCCCCAATATTTCTTCTACCATTTTTCAGTTGGTGGTATAAAGTTGTCCATGTGTTTCCATAGTTTTCCCTCCTCTGTCTTATAACACCATCCTGTGGCTCACTTCTTCCCAGGGAGGGGGCAAGGAACTGGAGCCAACCCATGCTACAGACAGCTAGACTTTTTCTACTATTTTTTAAGCTCATGATAACCATAGATGGAGATACATACAGATGCCATCTAGTGCAATCTCAATATTGGACAGTGACTTGCCCGGGATCCATATCATCAGTGATTATCCACAGGAGGATTTCAATCCAAGTCTGAAGCCTACAGACAGACGATGACTTGTCTATAGTCACACTGCTGATATTTAAATTCAACATTCACTTAATGATGTAAATTCCATTTGAATTAGACTAGGGCTATAGGTATTCCTGTTATTTTCTTACTGGGCAGATCCTTGGTCTCAGTTGCCTGGAAAAGAGAAGGCAATGAAGGCCCATTCCCTTTTTCCAGGAGCTTCATTGGCTCCAAATTGCTTCTAGGATTGGATACAAACTTCTCTGTCACTTAAAGTCCTTTACAATCTGGTTCTAACCTAGCTTTCCCTCACATGGACTCTCTTTTAGCTTTGCATATGCTTGTTTGCATGTTGTTCCAGTCATTGGATTGTAAGTTTCTTAGGGCAGGTACTGATTTTGCTTCATTTTGTTTTCCTAGCACTTAGCACTGTGCCTGGCACATATTAATAAATGTTTATTGACTATTCCACTCAAATAGGCCTACTGGTGTTCTATCCCCCTCTTCCCTGCCCTGTAGGAAGGGCAGAGGAATGCCAGCAATACAAAAGGGCAAACATTATTCTGACCATATACAAACCAGAAAAGACCACTAGGTCATAAGTCAGAAGTCCTGAATTCTTTTTCCAACTCCATCACTAACTAGCTAGAAGATTTTAGGCAGGGCATTTTACCCTCTGTTCCTCAATTTCCCCCTTCATGCAATTGGAAGAACACCATCTTGTCACACAGATAAAAAGATGCCATTGCTATGAATCAGGGCTGGGACTTTCCCATTTGACAGATGCACCTACAATGGGGCACATGGACACTGTAAGCCCAGTCCCAGAAATCAAGGGACAATATACTGTTTAGTCATTCACTCGAGTCTGACTCTTCATGACCTCTTAGACCACACTGTCCATGGGATTTTCTTGGCAAAGGTACTAGAATGGTTTGCCATTGCCTTCTCTAGTGAACTGAGTTAAAGTGACTTGCCCAAGGTCACACAGCTACTAAGTATCTGAGGCTGGATTTTAATTCAAGTCTTTCCTGACTCCAAACCCTGTGCTCTATCCACTGAGTCATCTAGCTACCCTTACGAGTCAATAGGTGAACCTTTCATCCTCGCAGGAGGGAATGATTCCCATATGCCAGAGAACTGTCACAAAATAGGAGTGAAGAGGTAAAACTCAAGAGTTGGGATTTATTCATTCTGTTTGTATCCCCTGGCTGACAGTGTCACTCTGGCATATTAGTAGGTGATTCATAAATGCCTGTTGCTTAACTGATTAAGCAGCCCAAAATTCAAAGGAGAAAGCAGGAAACCAAGGCATCCAGAACATGAATTTGACTGGATGTTTTTGGAAAGTTTGTGGGAGAGAGAACCAAAACCCCCACCACAATCAAGGAAGGAGCAAGACTTTCTGAACTAGTAAAACTTTAATTAAGGAGAATTCTTCTCAGCACATTTTTTTTTTGCTATTAAATAAATAAAGCATTTAGTCAAAACCATCTCTAGTTAACTATACAAAATACTGAAAAGCAAACATCAGGAAATATAGGTTGGGGGAGGAGGATGGCCTGGATAGAAAGTTCCAAACTAAAGCTCCCTGCCACAGGAGCTAAAGCCTGCCCGTGTCTGCAAGTGGGACTGTGACAGTATTAATATTCATGGGACCTTTCACATGATCGCCCCATGACAGAGCTTGTCTTTTGGATCTGGGGATGGGGGGGGGGGCTGGTGGGAGGTTGAGGGGGAAGGTAGGAGAGGCAAGGCAGGAAAATGAATTTCAAAGATTCGATCAAGCGAGAGAGCATACATATTCCAGGAGTCCACTTTCATTAGCAGAACGCTGACAGGGGAGTTGGGAGTCAGAGATGAGATGCAAGCGCCAGCATGATTGCTGCTGTTAGCGTCTCTGACAAGCTGCTCTTTGGGGGGACTTCAAGCAGCGCCTCTGCCACCCCCCCGCCCCCCACCTGCCCCACCCTGACTCCCCTCCCCGAAACACATTCAAGGGATGTTCTTGGCATTTTTTAAATTCCCCAATCCCTTTGGCCCTGTAATGATTTGTGATTTAAAAAGGATATTTGAAAAGAAAGAAACAAGGAAGAAAGTAACAGCAGCAGCTCCTGTCTGCTCCCCTTTGCCAAAAACCCTAATTGGCAATCCTCTGTAGCAGGGGGAGCTTCCCTCCGCCTCTCTGAGAAGAATGGCGTGACGCCGCTGACAGCTGGAATGTACATTCTGGTGTTTGCATGCTTCACAACACGAGTCACTTGAACACACCAGACTTCATTAACACGAGAATATAAATAAGCTTATTCCTTCTGCTCAACATGGAAATGCCTTTTCTCTTTCCAGTCCATAATTACATATGTGTGTACATATATAATAGGCATATAATATGTGCATGTGTGCATATACACACAACCACACACACAGTGAAAAGACGCAATATAAAGGGGGGGGTGTCTCAGGCTCTTCCTAGAACAATTCTGGGGGCAACAAATGGAACCACCATGTACAGATAATTCTGCCTTCTGTATAATTATATGAGTTGGGGTATGTGTGTGGTGGGTGGTGAGGGGGCATAGTTGTTTGGAAACTGGAAAATCCATCTAAGCATCTGTAGACAAAGATGAGAAATCCCTAAATAACACAGAATCGAGAACTGACAAGTTTGTAGATTTTTTTTTTCTCCTCTTTTTTTTTCTTTTAGAGAAACTCCAATTACAGAGGGACAGTGAAGATCTCGACATGCAGATTCAGGACTAGGGACAAGAAAGGAAAGGAAGGCTGTGTGATGGTACAGTTTGGGAGTTCTCCCTGGTTAGTCCCCAAAGCTACCGTTCCTATCCAAATGAGCCTATGGGGAAAAGGCTCAGGTGCTGCCTCTAAGATAGATGGGGGAGAAAGGAGGGGATGTAAAAAGGAAATCCTTTCTGACAAGTCTCTGAAAATGCTCCTTTGGAAAACCATTCCTGTTCTCCAGGGGCCCAGAAGAGCCACACATCCATATTCCATTCTCATAGCTGTAGGATGCTTGGGAACCCACAATAAAAAAAGAAAAGAAAAGCGTGCCACAACTGACCCCAGCATCTTCTAAAATATCCCACAGACCCCTTCTCCACTGCATGACAACCTAAAGCCAAAAACACTCTCACTGGAGAGAACACGAAAAGGTAGGGGGTAAAACTCATATATACACACACATGAAAGGTTCAGCATGTCCCTTTTCTCTTTCTTCCTGTCCCGATCCCAGCCCTTACTAAGCCACCAAACTGCAATTCTTCTTCCGGATTGGTCACCCAGGACCAACATTCAACTCTGCCTAATGCTACCAGTGCCCTCTGACCCTATTTCTCCAGCATATCTCTCCTTCAGATCTGCTTGATCCTAACCCTCTTAAAGACAGAAAGCAGGAGAGGAGAAAAGCATGGTTTGCTTGGAAGGAGGAGGAATCTCCTCATTTGCTTTAAAGAACAGAAACAGAGGCCGACCCCACCAGGGGGTAAAATTAAACCACATATCCCCAACCACAGTCACTTACACATGAAAACCCATCTCCTAGAACAATAATTATATTTCAGAGAAGCAAATCACAGATTTCTACAACACAAGAAAATGTACCTGAGTGTGTATATTTATATAAATATATATAGAGACAAACTAGCATCTGTCTCTATAAATAGCTATATTTATATAATTATGTAGGTATGTACAATATATTTGCCAGCACTATAAGGGGAAAGGGTTTTTAACATTCTCAGTCACAACGACAATTTCAGAAGGAAAAGCCAACACAAAACAGCTGGGAACAGCCCCAATTTTGTTGAAGGCAGGACTTAAAAAAAAATAAAACCAACCCTGCGCTCGTGTTCCTGTGGTCACTCCCTTTTCCAGTGGTTTTCCAAAACAAGTGTGGTTTCAGAGACAGACTTTAGCTACATGTATATACATGTACTTCCCTTAAGAGTGAAGAGGAGAGGAGAGAAGGGTGTTTCCTGATTTTTCCATCATAGAACAGTCAGGACTGCCTTCAGAAAAGAATCTGGGATTCAAATGAGTAGGTAGGTGTTAAGGGTAACTCCACTGACAAATACAGCTAACATGCCCAGGGATAGGGAAACATGACACCAAATAGGCCATGTAACCAGAGCCCATCAAATCCCCCCACCCCCATGGCACATTACAATCAATTAAGGGACAAATAAAATCTAAGTAACACTAAGAGGTAGCAACAGTTTGTCGTCTCAGCAATTCTAAAGGTCTCTGGAAGCAGGACCAGGCAGCTATGCTTCCCTGGGAAAGGCTGGAAAACAGGAGGGGAGGTGGAAGCCGATGAACCATGGGATCATGGTGATGGCCCTCCGCCCCCTCCATCCCTATGCTGGTCCCAGAAGTGTCTTGATGACATCTGAAGGGAGAAACCAGTTTCTGAAAGCCAGGGAATGCCTCCACAATCCTCACAAGCCGCTACAAAAATTCACAAGTTGTTAATTAAGTAAGCTATGCAGTTTCCACAATATATAAATTAAGGTAAGTTTCTGAGTTTCCATATAATTTCTAAAATGGAGACTAGTTGAATATTAGTGAAGTAACAACAACAATAAGAATAATTATGAATAAGAATAATAATGCCTTGGGAGTCGGACATCATGGGAGAGGGGTTCCTTCATATTGTGGTGGGGGTGGGGTGCTCTTTAGTGTAAGGGTGGGGATGGGATGCTCTATGTCTGATAGAAGTGGTGGTAATGGTGGTGATGTTCGTGGTGATGGTGGTGTTCATGTCTCTGGACCATTTGCCCCACCTGGCCCTCATATAATACAACTGCGGGCAGGTCTCGCACATGTTCCTTCTCCACCACTGTGCTCCCAGGGGGCTGGAGGCTTTTGCACATCTGCTGACTTTCCTTGGCTCTCTGCTTGTGTTTCTTGTGCATTGGTGGGGCTGGGCCAAGGAGGTAGGGTGGGACAGGGCGGGTCGTTGGGGAAGCCAAGGGGATGGCAGGTCCCAGGATCGATTTGCTTCTTGCTCCCCTCCCCAGGTGGGCAGACCCCACATTTTTGCTCTGGGCTTTGGGGGACTTTACAAAGTGCTTGCTCAGATCCTGACCACCCCGGAGGCGTTGCTGGACTTCAGCGATCTTGGCATATGGAATGTCCATGAAGTGAAAGGGGCCAGGTTCTGCCCCCTGGGACTTCCTGTGGTGCACATGGATGGTTTCAGGTTCATGGGAGCGAGATCTAGTCTGGATAGGGACTCTTGTGGTCAGCTCAGGCTTCTGTGAAGGAGAGCCTAGGAAACAACAAGCAAAGTCAGTTCCTCTGATATCTCTGAGCAGGAATTCACAGCCTGAATAGCAAGAGAATTTTCTCATTTCTTTAAAACTCCCCAAACTCTGGAACAATACAAAAGCTAGAAGACCCTGACATATAATTGATCACAAGGCTGGTTTTCTCTCACTCCAAAACGTCATCTACTTCAATGTCTTTTTTGGACTGTCAGACACAGACTGATGACTTCTTTGGTACTTATGCTAGCTTTCCCATAGCCATTCTCTTTCACATTCTCAAACTCAACACTCCCAGGCTCCTTTGCTGCCTACCAGCTCCAAAAAAATACATGTATCATTGACATCTACAAAGTAAGATGCCCTGCAAACCACTCTTCCAGCTTTATTGACTACTATTCCCTCTGTGTTCTCTGTGCTCCAGTCAAACTGGACAATTCTCTACTTTCTGAATATGTTCTACTTTCTAACACAGCCTTGGCTTGCACAGACCCCTAAGCCTAGAGTGCCTTTTCTTAACCCCCCCACTCCTGCCTCCACTGCTTGACCAACTGGATCCCTCTCCACCCTTTAAAGCTTGACTCAGTTGCTACTTTCTCCCTGAAGCCTTCTTTGATTTCCCTAGTCATTAATAAGCTTCCTCTGGTACTTTGGTACTTTGCTTTGTAACTTTTCCAATGTGCTTCTCATGTGATATTGAGTATTACAGTTCTCTATTTCAGTATCTTATCACCATACTAAACTCTGTACTCCATGAAGGCAGGACCTCATCCTATCTGAACTTATACCTAGTACAATACCCTATACACAGGAGGCATGAGATTAATGCTTGTTGAATCTGTTAAGAACTGGCTGGTTTTCAATGATACCAGAAGCCAACACTAGGAACTCTGAAGGTCAGCTCCTTCAGCTAGCCCAGGGATGCTCATCTGGATGAGTTCATTAAGCACCAAACTTGTCCCACCCTGAGGGGATTCTTTTACCTGGTCCAAACTTGGATGTGTAGTTTTCTATCCCTGCAAGATCTAAATAGTGGTTTCTTCTTTCGATGTTCTCATCAACACAATGGTGATAGCGCCCAGATTGCTCCAAGTGGGCATCTCCATGGTACCTGGAAGGAAACAGAGAGTCATTTGGGCAACTATGCAAATGGGGGAGGAAGTTACAGGGAATAGCAGGCAGGGTGCGGCGGAAAGAACCCAGGGCTAAGAGTCAGGGTACCTACATTGTAGCCCTGGCATGGTCACTTTTAAGTTGTGTAACTTTAGGGAGGTCACTTCATCTGTCTAGCCATCAGTTTCCTCATCTGTGAAATGGGGTTAATGGCACCTCCTCTGCCTACCTCATAGGGTTATTGTGAGGATTAAACAGTGCCCAGAGATGTACCAAAGAGGGATTATCATTTAATTGTTGGAAGTACAGCTTCAAAACAGCACGTCATAGCTTCAGCAGCAGCAGCTGGGCCAGTCTGAAGGCATGCACAAAGACAGGGAGAAAGATGGACAAATTTTATCTGCAGGGTATGTGGATTTCTCTGCCAGTGCAGGTTCTCCTCAATCTGGCTCCACTCTATCCAACCTCATTTTAGTGGAATTAGAGTGGAAAGGAATTCAGAGATTATCTGCTGAACTACTTCATTTTACAGATGAGGAAACCAAGGCCAAAAGAGATCAAGTGACTCGTTCAAGATTACTCAAGTTACTAAATGACAGAACCAGGATTTGAACCCAAGCCCTCTGACTGCAAATCATGTACTTTCCCTACTATACTACCACTGTCTCAATCCTTTCCTTAACCAACCCTCCAATTTTAGGCCAGGCTTCTTGCTGTTCCCACAAAATACTATTCACATCCTCCATCCCCCACCTCTGTTCGTGCTATCTGATTCGATCCCTAATTCCAAGAATTCCCTCTCCCAATTCAAATCCCATTCCATCGTTCAAGGGCCTGCCTGTCCTGCCTGCCTCCTCCCTCATCAGGCCAACCCACATCCCACTCTTCCTTCCCAACTCCTTTGGCATGTGCACTCATAATTGCCCAACCAGGTGTCTACATATGCAGTCTTCTATTATTCTCAATTCTTTGTCTAATGAATAGTAAGAGACCAATAAACAATTGCACAATTGCTGACTTTACCTTCCTTATAAGAACTATACTAAATGGTCCCTCCTTCTAGCTGCAGATGACCCCATAACTATTTCACGTGTTTTGTTTTGTTTCTCTAACTAGTCCTGTAGGCTCCTCAAGGGGAGCGACCAATTTCCTTTCTTTTCAAGCCTCCTCCCAGAAGCAGGCATCCCCCAAATTCTTGCTGATCAGCTGAAGCCTTTGGAGGACCTCCCCCATGAGGTCCTCTCAAAAGAGCAGCCTCTATCTTTGCCAATCCCCAGTAAGGATTCTCCTTACCTGAGGGGAGCACGTTGCTTCTTGTCCAAGCTCCTAAGCTCTTCATTGGCCTTGCTCTCTGTTCTGCGCCTCAAGCTCGGCAGGTCTGTCCCCCATACCCAGGAAGCACAAAAAACATTCAACAATGAGTGTCTTATTTTCATCAGACTTCATTTGATGTCATAGCATCGTGTCCTCCATTTGTGCTCTAACTGTACTTTATTTTGCATTATATTTATCTGTTTGTATATGTCTTATCAGCCTCTCCTAGATCCAAGTTCCTGAAGGGCAGGGAGATGTCATACTTGGCTTTGTGTTTCTCCCAAGACTATGTTTTGTGCTCTGCAGCATTTCTTAAATGTTTCTGGAATCCAAAGTCAGCTATCTATACTTGGCCATGATTTTGCCCCAAGAGGCATTTAAAAAAAAAAAAGAAGCAATTTATGAATCTAACTCCCCAGGAATAAGGCTATGGAAAACTAATAGGATAGTAGTTTAGGGCCCAGAGTAGAGTTGGTACAGTAAAAACGACTCTGGGAACCTCTCATCCCACATGATATAAACACAAAATACTTATGGCTACTCTCATTCCCCCTTATTGATTTCTACTCTTTCTCCTTGACTCTCCAGCCCAATATTTTATAATCTGGTCCCAGAATACATACCTTCTCTCCTTCCTGAGATAGATCCTACATTTCTTCCAGAACCAAAACGTCATATTCCTTCCTGCCTTTATTTTTGTTATTTTGAAATAAAATTTTAGTCTTTCCTTTTCCTACTCCATTGATCTAAATTCTTCAGGGCCCAGCTCAAGCCTCACCCTCTAGGAAGCCTTTGCCACTTAAATCTGAAAATCAAGAATTTCTTTCCCTTTCTTACATGGCAATTGATTTGAAGAGATTCACCTGACATCCCCCCACCCCAAACCTCTCTGTAGGGGTGAATCTCAAAAAAAAAAAAGGGGGGAAGGTTTAAATTATTTGTACACTTGTTCTCTCCCTTTCCACAGCTTACCATTGATTTGTCCTGAACAATTCTTACCGGCATGATTAAGCAAAATACTCTTCCTCTTCTGACTCCCATCTGGGGCCACTGTGAGTTTCACCCGAAGAGTCTTGCTGGATGTAGGGGAATGGTTGACTGAGGAATCGACTACCTCATAGATGGTGTGCAGCAGGCTGGTGATATCCTGGATGGGAAATTCAAGAAAAATACCACACCGGGTTTTAACCAAGAATTCTCACATATACTAAGAAAGATAAGAAGAAAGAAGTAAAAGCAAAATTAATAGCCTGGTGCTAATTAAGCTAGGCAGCTTAGTGGATAGAGTACTGGGCTTAGAGTCAGAAAGACTCATCTTCCTGAGTGCAAGTCTGGCCTCAGAAACCCACTAGCTGTGTGATCCTGGGCAAGTCACTTAGCCTTGTTTACCTCCAGTTTCCTCATCTGTAAAATGAGCTGGAGAAGGAAATGGCAAACCACTCCAGTATCTTTGCCAAGAAAACCAGAATGGGTCACAAAGAATCCAGTGAAACTGAAAAATGACTGAAAAACAACAATTAATTAATAGAAATATTGCTAGAGGACTTGGGTTCAAATCCTGCCTTTAATGCTTCCTACCTATGTGCTTTGGACAAGTAATTTCTCTTTCCTGGCTTCTACATTTGGAAAATACAGAGGTTGGACTAGAAGGCCATCATATTCCTTCTCCAGTTATAGATTTACGATCCTGTAACTGATGGTCAGGTTCTGAAAACTATCTCCAAAGTTACTAGCAAAGGGCAGCTAGGTGACGCAGTGAATAGAGCACCAGCCCTGGAGTCGGGAGGACCTGAGTTCAAATCCAGTCTCAGACACTTGACACACTTACTAGTCGTGTGACCTTGGGCAAGTCACTTAACCCCCATTATCTTGCCTTCCCACCTCCAAAAAACAAACACAAATAAACCAAAATTACTGGCAAGCTCTGTAGGGACATCTAATAACAAAGTGGTAAGCCTCTTCTGCCTCTTCTTCCACTCCCATCGGCCCTTCACCTCACAGCCAGGGGTTGCTCTTTGTTCATTTCTAGCACACCTGTTCCTGGGTCACTGAAGCTGGACCAGTGACCCAGCTGCCCTAGAATGCTCACAGTCTCTGGGATGTTCATAAGAGATAACCCTCCACTGGGATGGGTTGCTTCTCTCCCCTAAAATTAGCCCTGCCAGTTAGCTTGGCAAGACACAATTTGGGAGCCTGGCTGGGCAACAAATGCTCCCTTTGCAGAAATGAATGGAAAATCTCAGCTCAAGTGAAAAGAAAGAGAAGAGGGGCGGCTAGATGGCGCAGTGAATAGAGCACCAGTCATGGAATCAGGATGACCTGAGTTCAAATCTGACCTCAGACACTTGACACACTTACTAGCTGTGTGACTTTGAACAAGTCACTTAACCCCAATTGCTCTCCAAATAGCAAAAAAAAAAAAAAAAAAGACAGAAAAAAAAGAAAAGAAAAGAAAGAGAAGAGGCCGTTTAGTGCTGAACAACATCAACCAATTTCTATAGGTATCTTGCCATTCCCGTGCTGTGGTTCACACTGTACTTCACAACTGGAATGGACTCTCCCTGTCCTTCTTTATGCCTCTTCATAGAATCTCAAAGTTGATAAGTACCTTAGGAGCCATTTACTCCCATCTGTATCTTTCAAAAGGATTTTGTTGATTCACTTTTCAGTCATGTCCAATTCTTGACAAAGATACTAGAGTGGTTTGCCATTTCCTTCACCAGCTCATTTTACAGGTGAAGAAACTGAGGCAAATAGAGTTAAATGGCTTGCCTAGGGTCACATAGCTAGTAAGTAAGAAAGGAGCCAAAAGTATATCCCCTACAATACACCCAACAATTGGTCATCTATCCTTTGCTTAAAGACCTCAAATAAAGAGGAACTGACCTGTCAGGGCAGTCTAGTTCACTTTAAGACAGCTCTAATATTTGGGAATTTTTCCCAAATTTTCACAATTTGTCTCTAATTTCTATGCACTGTGTCTAGTTATATCTTCTAGGGCCAAGCAAAAATAAGTTTAATTCCTCTTATACAAGAAAACCCTTCAAATACTTGCAGACAAGTATCATGTCCCACACCTATGTCTCCTCTTCCCCAGGATAAACATCCCCAGTTCCTTTAACCAATCCTTACTTGCATGAATTTATGGTCCTCCATCATCCTGGTTACCCTCTTCTGGACACACTCCTGATTCTTGATGTCTTTTCTAAATAGGATGCCCTAAAATGCTGAGGTCCCTCTTCCTCTTCTGTCAAAGCCCAGGTGTTACCACCTTTGTGAAGCTTTCTTGACTCTATCTAGATCAAAGAGATTTCTTTCACCTAAATCTTCTCCTTAATACTATAGTTGTTTAAATAAATACATTTCTTTCCCTCTCCCTTTAGACTCTAACCATACATCTTTGTACTCCTAAGTCCCCAGCCAAGAGCCTTGCACATAGTAGGTGCTTATCAATGTTTACTGAATTTAATTTCCCTAATAACATCATCCCTTGAGTTTTATTACAGAATTTACTAAATTTCCAAAGTACTTTCACATCTTTTATCATTTATTCTATATTTATAAACTTAAGATGATAATATATGTTAACGTAGTACTTGCAATTCTTTTCTCACCATCAAATGAACAAAAATTTTCTGTTTCTTAGTTTCAGATCAATTCTTTAAATACAATTCAACATTACTGTATGCCCTCTTTCTCCTTTTGTTTCTCACTCCCCCTTTTCCTTAATGTGACTTTAGCCTTCCAGCCTGTTCTTCTCCTCTTTGTCCTTTTTATGTGTTTCAGCATTTCTTTCTTTCCTTCTTCCCTTTCTTTTTAACATGTTCCCAAAAACTTTCCTTTGGGATCAAAGCTTGCTTCCTCTCCCACAGTCTTGGGGGAAAACTCAAATACTCCTGTGAAGTAGATATTATCACTTGATCTTACAGATAAGGAAAATTAAGTACAATTAAGTAACATTACTAAGGTCACACAGCATAGGATGGGATGGATAAAATTAGAATGTATATCCCAGACAACTTGTCTTAGGTCTTTTTCATGAGAGAAGACCACTGCTCATGAAAAGATCAGTAGATCTTAAGTCTGAGGACCTGGGCTCAAATGAAGGAGCTACTACTACTACCTGTGTGACCTTAAGCAAGTCACATTCTCTTTTCCTATAACTCATTTTCCTCATCTAGAAAATGAGGTGGTTGGCTCTAGAATTAGAATCCCTGGTTTCAAATTCTTCCTCTGATATTACCTGTGTAACTTTGAACAAGTCAATTATTTCCTTGGGCCTAGTTCGTCATCTGTAAAATGAAAGGATTGGACTAGAAGGGCTCTAAAGTCCCTTAGAGATCTAGACTCTGTTCACTACATTGTGGGTGGGGAGAACTATTAATGGCATATTTTGTACTACTGAACCAAATACTTTTTTATATTTAACACATAATAAGCTAATATAAAACCGTGTATACTCTTTGATCTAGTAATACCATTACTAGGTTTGTATCTAAAAGAGATTTTAAAAAAGGAAAAGAATTCACATATACAAAAATATTTATAGCAGCTCTTTTTATGATGGCAAAGAATTGGAAATTGAGGGGATGTACATCAATTGGGGAATGGCTGAACAAGTTGTAGTATATGATTGTAAAGGAATACTATTGTGCTATAAGAAATGACAAGAAGGATGATTTCTGAAAAACCTGGAAAGTCTTATATGAACTGATGCAAAGTGAAGTGAAAAGAACAGAAGAACATTATACACATTAATAGCAACATTGTACAATGATCAACTGTGAATGACTTAGCTATTCTCCACAATACAATGATCTAAGACAATTACAAAGGCTTCATGATGAAAAATGCTACCCAACTCCAGAGAAAGAACTGAAGGAGTTTCAATGCAGATCCAAGAATACTATTTTTCACTTTCTTTTTTTTTTTGGTCTGTGTCTTCTTTCACAAAATTACTCATATGGAAATATGTTTTGCATGATTGCACATGTATAAACTATATCAAATTGCTTACCATCTTAAGGAGGGAGGAGGAAAAGGAAGGAAGGAGAGAATTTGGAACTCAAAATTTTAGAAAATTAATTTTAAAAATTGTTTTACAAGTAATTGGGGGAAAATAAAAATATTATTATAAGAAAAAATAATCAACCCAGTGGAATAGTCAGTATTATTTATAGCAGGGGTGGGCAAACTTTGGCCTATAGCTAATGCCTATTTTTACATAGTCTATAAGCTACCATTCTTAGCCTGATGATTCCCAGATTTGGCCCAGAGGTGATATTCAGCTGTTCTCTACTTCATACTTTTCCATCAGTTGAATGATTAGAAAGATGAGATCTCCTGTGGAATATCATTTGCAAAAGCCTACCAATTCCCTTATGAAATTCATTGAAGATGGTCTTACTGTACATGTGCAGATTAGAGATGCCAAACATAGCCTAATGCCACCCATGACTGTACTCAAACCAGAGTAAAATGCAATTGAAAAATACTTAACAAAATAAAAATACAATAGAACAAAGATAATGTTAATTTGTGGTTTTCTAAATCAATACATAGTCCACTTATATTCTTATATGTAGTTTAGTGACCCCTGTTTCCATCTGAGTTTGAAATAACTAGTGTAGATTATTCTCATTTTTAAAAATTATACAGATAAAAATATTGATTTTATGTTCACTCAGGCACTGTTTATCAGAAGTTGAGTGAGAGGTACAAATTCAATAATCATAATGAGAGAATGAAGTTCACATGATGGACCAAGAGAAACTCTTCTAACCAGGAGAGTCAGCCCTTACCGGATGAAGTCTTGATGTGAAATTTGACTGAAGCAGGAAAGTGTGAGCCCTTCTCTTCCCACACAGAGGAATGTGTGTGGGGACAGCCAAAAAGCATAGAGGGAAACTGTATATTTATAACCAGATTTGAGGAGTGGATTTAGAGCTAAAAATAGATGAAGGGAAACGCCAGCCCCAGTTCTCCCCTGACACTAATCCTCCACCCTCCTTCTCTTCAGTAGGAAAAAGAAACAATCTTTCTCCAAGTCCACTCTGAAGGATGCTCCCTTTTTTTTTTAACCCTTTCTTTTTTTCTTATTTTTAAAAAATCACCTAGGATATTTCTTAAGAACTTATAGTTAGAACCAGAAAGCAACACCAGTTGATAGGTTTCCCTAGGGTCTGTTCAGAAAAAGAATAAAAAGAAAAATGAAAAATCTTCCAGTGCTGAAATGTTGAAAATCGGGACTCTTCATGTTCTAAACCAGCAACAAGGAGAAAGATGGAGAAGAGAACAGCAGTCTTTGAGACAAAATGGACAGTGGGGGGACAGAATGTTCTCCAACAAGCTGGGTCACTTTCTAAACCTTTGGCCCAAGCACTCAAGACACATCAGCTCAATTATCAGGAATTTAAAGCCTAATGGCAAACCTCCCTGTGAAGATAATTATGGCACAGCTGTCAGTTCTCAAAACAGGCTGTCAGGAAAAGTGGATCCCTCTTTCTGTGAAATAATAATCCTTTATATTAGTAGTGTTTTATATTTTCAAAGTGTATTTACATCTATCATCCTATTTAATTCTCATGACAACCTTCTGGGTAGGCAGGCAAGCCGAGAACTACCATTCCTATTTTAAAGAAGGAAACAGAGCCAGTGAGAGGTTAAATGACTGGTCAAGGTCATTTACAGTAAGAATTACAGGATCTATGATTTCATTAGTATGAAAACTCTCCCTCCATCAGTGCAGATAGAAACCCCTTCCTGACTTAGTAGATAGCCTTCATGAGTTACTACAGCTGAGAAGGAAAGCCCTAGGATTTTCTTCCTATCTTAATAGATAGACTTCATGCGTTGCTGTCTGTGAATAAATTCTTCACCCTGAGGTCAACATGGTGATGACCTTCTCTGAACTTAGCTAAGGGTGCACTTGGATGAATTTTCTAATAATTCAATGGGTCCAGGATTTCTTCAGGTACCACTTCCAAGAATGAAGATTGCAGTCGCATCTATGTCTGCTCATGGGGGTCACATCACTAGTAAATGGTGGAATTGAAACCAGAACCCAGGTCTTCCTGCTTCCTAACTGAATCACTCTTTCTAGTGAAGTGTCTTCCCTCCCCCATTAGACTGTGAGCTCCTTAACATCAGGAATGGGTTTTTTACTCTTGGTATCCCTAGCATAATGCAGGCACATAGAGGGTATTTGAAAAATGCTAGCTGCTTGGTTAAGCATGAGCCATTTATTCAGGTGGGTAAGACTAAGGAAAATAATGAGAAGGTAAGGTGTTTTAGAGATGCTAAGTACTTTGTTTCAGGACAAATTAGCCCCCATCCTCCAAAGTTCCGTGGCAAAGGGTTGGCTGTCGAATGATGAATGGCCAATCGATAAATCAAATAGACTCCAAGGGGAATCAATATTTAAAGTTGGATGGCAGAGTGACTTTGAGGATCTCAATTATTCAATCAATATGAGTTTCCAAGGTTACAAAACAAATTACTGTCTGGGCCTGCACTCAAGCCCAAGTCTACTGACTCCTAAGCCTGGACTTGCTCATCTCAGTAAACTATGGAGCTTTCCTAAGAGGCTGTGGCTATTATGCATCTATAAATATAGTCAAATTAAACACTTGGTGACCCGCAAAGCCTCAAGTTGTACATAGATAGCTGTCCATATATAGCCGTGTGTCTGTTTGTGCATATATAAGTGGATACAGAGACATATGTTCTTTGTGGTGTTTCAGGGGGAGCTCTCAGGGTTGAGAAGAGCCTCTACTCAGAACTGCTCACCAGTCCTCACTGGAGAAGGGCCCAGGGCTTCCCCTTCAAGGCACTTCCATGATCTAAGTGCTTGGATTTTGGCTGTCGTTCAAACATCTCTAAAGAACAAAGCTGAGAGCATATACGGAAAGAGCACTGGATTTGGAGTCAGAAGAGGGGAGTTCACGTACGAACTCCGCTATTTACTTACTGCCTATGTTACCTGGGGCAAATCACTTAAGTTCTGTGGACTTCAATTTCTCCCTCTGAAAACTGAGGGGATTGGACTAGATGAACTCTAAGGTCCCCTCTGGGTCCAAACCTTATGACTTTTTAGGGAATAGGTTTGAAGCCATGGTAGTTCCTCTACATCCAGGGACATTAAGGATGAAGACAGAAAGCCACCAGAAATTCAGGCATTATCATCACTACTTGACTCTAATCTGTAATACTGGTATAATGGAAAAGGTTCTGGACTTGAATCATGAGACTACTGTTCTATGCATGCATGTGTCCCTTGCGAGGTATGTAGATAAGTCACAGAATTTCTCTCAGCTTTAGTTTTCCTCAATTTGATAAACAATTACTGAGCATTCACTATGACCTGTACTCCTCCAAATATGGTAAGGACTCTTAAGTTCTCCAGAGCAGTGGTGTTAAACTCAAACAAAAATAGGGGGGGAGCATTAATCTGCATGTAAGGATTTTTGTGAGTTGCATACTGACCTAGCTGTAAAATGTCATATTATCTTTGTTTTGTTGTATTTTCATATTTTTTAAATACTTCCCAATAGCATTTTAATCTATCTCAGGCTATACACGAGGGCTGGGGACCACATGTGGACTACAGGTTGTGTGTTTGATACCTCTGTTCAAGAACACCAAGGCTGGGTACTAACTGTAGTCAAATTTGGGAGGCTTATCAGGAAGTTGATGGCCGGGTGACAAATGTTTTTGGTCACAACTCATAAAAATTGTCTACTAAGTTACAGAAAGGACTGCCAGGTGCATTAATGCAACATGAATCTGCAGTTTATATAGATCCCTAAAATATTAAAGAAGCTAGAACTAATAATAATCTTAACTCTTGAAGAGTCTGGAAGGGTCAGTGCTTCCAGGCCTTTCTAAGGTCCCAAGAAAGCCCCATTCTCCCAGACACCAAAATCGTTCCTGTCAAGAGGACTGGAAAGTCAGAACTTCAGTGGGAATCCCAAGAGCCGAGACAAGTTATAGGAAGGATGAGCTCCATAGAAAGCATTGCTTTGATTCACAGAAGTGACAGGGAAGATCTAGGGGAGGACAGAGTGCGATATCCCCTCTTACCTCTCGAGTGACTTTGCCATTATTATCAAAGTCATATAGTGTGAAGGTCCATTCTTGCCGGTTGTCTTCCTCTACTGAAACATCACACTGCAGCTCCTGAAAGAAAGACAGAAAGTGGCTACACAACCCTGTACCATGTGAGGCTCCAAGGATATGAGCTGGGATGGCGAGGACATCATCATTTATCCCTAAATTAGAACTTTGCCCATCATTCCTTCTACCACGAAACCCTGGATTTTAACTTGCAAAAATAATTTTTAAAAGAGAAAAACAGAGAATATTGGGGATACTTAACCATAAACTGGGGATGATCAGTCTGGATAATATTGTTAACAATAATAGCTTACATTTATGTAGTGATTTAAGGTTTACTTTGCACACCTCAAGGAAAGGTAGCATAATACTATGAGTACAGGCAACTAGCCCGAGAACCAAGAATACCTGGGTTTTTCTCATTATTCTTACTCTTCATTCATTACTCTTCTGACACATATTGACTGGGTCACCCTGGGTATGTTACTTACTCTCTTGGAGCTCTAGGAAATTCGTTAAGGCTATAAATTACAGAGAAAATGCTGACCTGTGGGCATTGGTGAGAAAGTGTTTCCTCTATCAGAACTTCTATATAGCAATAAAATTACAAGTCCAATCCCTATTCCTACTCTTTAAAATACCTTATCTCATTTGAGCCATACAATAATACTGTGAGGTAGATGCTGTTACTAGGCCCACTTTACAGAGAGGAAACTGGAGGTAGAGAGGTTCAATGATTTGTCACAGTCACCAAACTATTAAATGTCTGATGTGGGATTTGAACCTCAATGTCCCTGAAGGCAAGGTCCATGAGATAACAGGAGATGGGGTGGGGGGGGGGGGGGAGGGGAGGAGAGGGTATTGTTGGGGGGAGGGGAAGGAGGATAGAACTATATAGATGGTGTCCCAAAAGTCATAGTGTACTGCAAGATTTTTGAAACACCCTGTATTTAGAGACCATCCATAATTTTATAAGTGAGGAAACTGATCTGTGTCTTCAAATATCTGAGAAGGTACCATATGGAAAAGGGATCCAGCTTATCCTGTGTGGTACCGAGGCAGAATCAACACTAAAGTTTCAGACAGTAAGGTTTGGGCTCGGCATGTAGAATGAAGAAATGTCTAACAATGGAGACAGTGTAACAACAGAATGGGCTATCTTGTCTTATAGTGAGTTCCCCATTCCTAGAGGTTTTCATGTAGCAGTTGGATCTTGCTGGGGATTTGTAGGAGGAGATCCCTATACTAGGTGGGATGTTAGACTAGGTGACCATAAAGGTCCCTTCCATTCATATCATATAAAAATGAAAAAAAAAAGGTAACCCAAAAAAAGCTCTTAAGTCTCCTGTTATCTTAAAAGCTCTGTGAGGATGAGGACCATGCCTTTGCTGTATCTTTGGAATACCTAATGCACAAGTTTGTTGAATGAATAAGTGAAAACATGAATGAATGGCTATAGTTCCATGAAAGGAAACCACTTTAAGTCTGTCTCCTTCTTACCACTGGCTTCCCTTCTCCATCCCAAACAAAACCCCAAACCTCTGTCACCCCAGCTCTCTCCACGCACAGCAGAGTCAACAGGCAAAACTACCCAACAGAGGGTAAAATAAACAGCTTCAAACAGCTTCTGAGAGAATGCACAAGAGAAAGCAGACTCTCGAATACCTGGCTTCTCCCGCTGACTTGAAACCAATTCCCTACAGCAGTTAGCGGTCCCCCCTATCCCATGCTGAGTTCAAAGGCAGCTTTCCCTCAGTTGTAACAAGCCCATCTGATAACTGCCAAGTGTCCCAGCTCTGTTCCCAGATGCATCGTTTCATGTTACACAACAGGCTCTGTGCATACACACACCTCAGAGAGAGAACCCCGCCCATGCCTCTCCCCCCCCCAAACATACACACTTGCCATTTGCTTCTGCCTTTATACCTCATCGTAAAGTGAATCCGTTTACCTATTTTCCCAGCCCTTCTGAGCCTATGTGTTGAGGAGGCTTTGATGTGAGAGAGCAGAAAAAAGGGGTACAGGAGCAGAAGATCTACTTATCTGTGCTTGATTTCTCACCACATGTTAAGAGCCCCCATACCCCAGCCTGCTGAATAAGTGTTCCCTTTCCCAGTGACCACATGCTATGCCTGCTGAATAATGTAGTAGCCTACAGAGGCAGGCTGGCTGACTTTGGTAGGGGTTACTGGTTGCCCCTTGAAAACAGGCATAGTCCAGTAAGCTCTGAGTAGACTGAGCCAAACAGGGAGGAAGGAAAGGAAGAGAGGAAGCATTTATATGGCACCTACCATGCGCCAGGCCCGGTGCCACATGCTTTACAAATATCTCATTTGATTAACCGGATGACACCTCTCCTCCCCATATCCCAGTTAGCAGCACCTAGAATCCTTGTTCAATGGACAAGACTTGACAGTTGATTGGGGGAGGTGGAGAGGGAATGAAAGAGACAGAGGAACCAAAGATGTAGAAGACAGAGGATGGTTTAGAAAGCACCTCAAGCTTCATTACTCTTAGCCCTATCATTTCCCCGCCCACCCACCCAAACCACAGCTCAGGCCTCAAGGGGCACCAAGGTGCAGTAAAGAATGCTAAATTTGGAGTCAGAGAGTTCAAATCTTGGCTCTGTCACTTACTACCTTTGGGAACTTGGGCAAGTCACTTAATTACCTAGTTTCCTCAACTGCAAAATGAGAGGGTTAGACCAAATGACCTTGAAGTTTCCTTATATCTCCAAAGCTATGAAGCTGTCACCCGGACAGCCATTAAAAAACCAAAGTGCAGTCATTTCCTCTGGCATCCAGGGGAGATAAAACACCAAGAATTCTACTTCCAGTTACCCTCCATTAAGTCTCATATCATCCACAAGCTCAAAGGAAATTAGGTAGTACTTAAATCACAGAGTCAGTAAAAAGCAGGATTTGTATTGGTATCAAATTAACTAATGACATTGGAAAGGAAAAAGTGTTCATTTCTGTTTTCTTTTTCTTGCTGGAGCCAATCTGCCAAGATGATGAAAACTCATCTCTACTTCAAATAAAATCAGTGTAATAATATTGATTTGCTTGAAAAGTCATGCTTTTCAAAGAATTGTTTATTCTTATCTTTCATTATCACCTTCAAAGAATCACAGAATTTCTAAACTGAAAGAGATCTCAGAGATCATGAAATTCCATCCCTTCCTTTCCCAGATGAGAACAAATTGAGACTTGGAGAGGGGCAGAGATTGCCCAGTGTAACACGCAGCATAGCCAAGATTGGACCCAAGCCCTCAGACTCCAAATCCAGTACTCCTTCCATGGCACCACATGATTATTAAGTCTGTGATTTGTTATAGGCAAAAATCCTGACTACCCTGTGAACACCCCCATAAAGAGTCTTTTCAAACTCAGCCTGGCTGCTCCTTAGATAACATAAGAGTCTGCCATTGGGCACAAGCAAGAAACCTTTCCAACTAAATAGAACTTGCCAGAGTTTACTTGGCTGTCAAAGCCCTTGAGAAGTTAAGGTTGTTTCCATACCACAAAGAGGACTTGGAAAGTAGGTATGGCCACCCCATATTTGCAGAAGAGGAAACTGATTACTTGCCTATGGTCACACAGTAAGCCAATAGGACAATCAAGGTTAGAACCCTGACCTTTTGACCTCATGCTATCTTTTGCTCACTACACCACACAAATAAGTACCTCTATGTTGAGTTGGTATGTTTGCATTTTTTCTTAGAGCCACTGGGAAGCTATTAAAGATTCTTGAAAAGGGGATTGATATTATCACACCTGTACTTCAAGGAAGATGAATTTGGTAGCAATGCAGTAGATGGACTAGAAGGAAGAGAGTCTGGGAGCAGAGAAATCAATTAGGAAACTAAACAAAGAGATGTGGTAATGGCCTGAATCAAAGGAGTAGCCTCATAAGTGCAGAAAGGGGGACAGATTGGAGAAATATGGAAGCAAAATGGATGAGACTTGGCAATTGATTAGATATGAGGGACTGGGATAAAGGGGAGGGAAGAGTAGAAAATTATTTCAAGGGTCAAATCCTGACTGACTAGAAGAATAGTGGCACCCTCAATAGAAATATAATTTGGAGGAGTTACAATGTAGAATTCTGTTTTAGACAAGTTGAGTTTGAGATGACTAAGAGACAGGGAGGTGGAGCTGTCCAGCACACAACTGGCCACGTAGGACTGGAGTTCAGGAAAAGGATTTGGATTGTACATTGAAACTTGGGAGTCACCTGTATAAAGACAATAATAGTTAATAGTGCCCCCATTTTAAGCAAAGGATGGGTAATCATTTGCGGGTGAGTTGCAGAAAGGGAATCTTGTTCAGGTATAGACTGGACCAAATGGATTCTGAGGTCTTTTCCAATGCTATGATTTCATGCCTTCTGCCTAATAGGGTCCCCTCTAGTATTTATTTAATCAGAAAACACCTTAGACAAAAATTGGTATCCAGTGTCGGCTCCAGCCAAGAGTAACAGTGTAAGAAGTTGGATTTTTTTTTTCATTTGGGGGGTTTAAACCACGTTAGAAAGTTCTCACAGACTAATGAAAGGCCTGTAGTAACTTGGCAAAAGAGGGAGCTTTGAGGAACCAATTTAAAGGGGGTAACAGCAGAGGTAACAGCCCTGGTTTCTCTAATGGTTTGGATTGGCAAGAGCTCCCCTCTTTCACAAGCATGTCAAAGTATGAAGAGGCAGGTGTGTTGTTTTTTTCCTGGGGCCAGAGCCTAAGCCTCAGCCCAGTCCCTAAGGAAGAGGAAACTTACTTCAAATTTCAGCTGTTTCTTGGAGCTGGGGCAAGATTCACTGTCTTTCTCGGCCTTCTTTTCATCTCCACTCCCTGGCCCGTCAGTCTTCTCAGGAGGCAAAGACACTGCAAAGGCATTGGCAAGAAAGAAAAGTTGACAAGGAGACTCTCGGAAGATCTGTGGATACGGCAAAAACTACACACTGACTGGTGACTAAGAGGGAAACTGGACTCTGCAAATTCACAATCCAGGACTAGCTAATCATACCAAAGACACTGTCCACTGATTCCTGCCCAAGTGCTGGGATCTTCCTATCTCTAACTCTCATTTTGCTGCAAACTCATAAGATCATAGTATTTTTAAGGGTAAAGGGTCTTAAAGATCACTTAGCCAAACATTCTTGTTTTACAAAGGAAAAAGCCCAGCCTAAAAAAATGAAGGAACTAGTCTTAGGCTAGATGTACTCTGACATCCAGTGATGCTGGCCTCTTTGCAGGTCTTCAAACTAGACTCTCCATCTTCCAACTGTGGGCATTTTCTTGGACTGTCTCCCATGCCTGGAATGTCTTCCCTCCTCATCTTTGCCTTCTAGCTTCCCTGTCTTCCTTCAACTCCCACTAAAATCACTCCTTCTACAGAAAGCCTTTCCTGATCCTCCTTAATTCCAATGCCTTCCCTCTGCTAATTATTTCCAACTCATCCTATAAATAATTTGTTAGTACATAGTTATTTGCATATTCTGTCCCCCATTTGATTGTAACTTCCTCAAGGGACTGTCTTTTACCTTTCTTTGTATCCTAGGTCTTAGCACAATGTCTTAATAAATGTTTATAGACTTATTGACAGTTAGTAAGTTGCAGGGCAAGTCTACAGTTTTTTATACTATACCTTGCAGTGAACTTCGGGGAGCTCACCTCTACCTTAGTGGAGATGAACCTTTAAAAATGCTTTTATAATTCCCACTTTGCTTAGAAAATTGATATCTTCCAACATCCCATCCAAAAGAATTGAGCTTTTAATAGCCCATTTTCCCATGTTATTCCCACAAACCCTCTGGAATTTCTTGACAGACTTGATTTGGAGTCACAAGAAAACCTAGAACAGGGATGGATCTCTTAAATACAGTAAGATTGTTGTGCAGTCTTTGTTCTCCAAGAGGAACAATAACATCAGGAGGGTGATGCAAAGTCATCAGCCTCACTCTCTCCTGCAGAGCCATTTGAGTCCAGTGGCAAGATATAGGTCAGGACAACTGGAGATGGCCCCAGATACAGCAGGAGACCTTAGCCTTTTTAAGCTAAGGTCTTTCCCAAGTCTCAGGCTGTCTGAGGCAAGACTCATTCAGTAAGAGAGGGGAATCAAAGCAGGGAGGGAAGAGGGAGAGGGAAAGTAGCCTTCATAGCCCAGAGGCAAGAGGAAATAGCCCACTTACAACTGCCTAAGGCCTGCAAAAAGGAAGGACTTTACAAAATACACAGCCTCTTCATGCATCTATGTATAATTCATGTCCATGGGAGAGGGCAGGGACTCACAGAGTTCAACAGTGTTAGGAGAAAGTGTGGGCGCATATGAACACAGACACACACAACACACAATACAAGTCTTGAGTGAGCTGGAGGACTCCATGCCGGAAGAGCTCTGTCATTGATTCGCCCTCCACCCAGGGCACTTTCTGTCCTTTCTACTAAAGATCATCCTTTTCCTCTGTGCGTAGACAGTTCCTTTCAAGACCTAATGGGAGGGGGGGTGGGAGGGCCAGATGACCTCACATTGATGTCATTGTACATATGACCAGTCCAAACGAGGTCACAGGAGGGCACCAAAGCTTTCTCCCACCATCGCGTTTCTCAGATGCCACACCATTCTTTTATCGGCTCTACTCCAAAATCACAGGGGCCAAATATTCTAAGACTAGTCTGAGAGGGCAAGTACAAAGATTAAGGGGAATCAGATAGCAGGAATAAAAATGTTTGGCACATTGTGCTGTAATGGGCAACATTTTAGATGTGCTGGAAACTAACACCTGATGTGGCCCCTGTCTTTTGCCTTTCTTTGTATCTCCAGCACTTAGCACAGTCCCTGGAACATGATAGATAGACCCCTTAATAATAATTACTATGCTATATTAATATTATTTTATGATAATATGCAATATCATAATAATATAACTGACCATCTGTCTCATCTATAAGCAATAATGCCACATTACATTTGAAAAATGCTTAATGGGTTTGTTTGGTTTTTTTTTTTCAAAATGTCATCTCATTTCCTCTTCACAGTCTCAACAAGACAGGTATCATTATTCCCATTTTATAGATAAGGAAACTGAGTGCAGAGAAGTAGTGAGTGAACCATCATGAAAGTTAGTAGCCACACTAGTATTAAAACTCAAGTCTTCTCATCCTGTCTTGATCCCACTACACCCTTCTACCTCTCTTTTTTTTTTTTTTTTGCTTTTTGGAGGGGAGAGGGCAGGGCAGTTGGGGTTAAGTGACTTGCCCAAGGTCACATGACTAGTGTGTCAAGTGTCTGAGGTCACATTTGAACTCAGGTCCTCCTGACTCTAGGGCCAGTACTCTATTCACTGCGCCACCTAGCTGCCCCCTTCTACTTCTCTTGATCAAGCTGATTCCTCACATTGGGAGAAAGCTCGAGCTACTAGAAAGAGTAACTTGGGTGATGATAGTGGTCAATGACAATACCTTTGAGAGTCAGCTAACACATGGGAAGACATCCAAGACCCTCGAGAAATGAGGCAGCTGGGCAAAAGATAATCAGGCAGCATTTCTTTTGCATTAGTTCCACCTAACAAACGATACTGGATGTGGAAAGCTGCAGATCATTGAGCAATCAAGATTCTATCCAAACTTCCCCAAGACTAGAAGGCAGGGAGTTACCATACCCATGAATGGGTATAGCTTCTGAGCTTGCAGATGGGTTCTTCAGTATGAAATGACACAGGTGGAAAGGGACATGGCTAAAATCTGCAAAATCATGCCCAGAATATAGAGAACAAAGGTAGCCTTGCTCACCAAGCCCAGAATCATTAGGAACAGGGGGCACTTTCTTGAGTTACTTTCAGGGCAAGTCAAATTCAGCAGAGAGATGGCACAGATATCAAGAGACAAAGAAGTTTAAAAAGGATTTTGGTGAATTTGTGGATCATGGGAATATGAGGCTTAGAACTGGAAGGGACATTAGAGATAAATTAATCCAAACTTTTTATGTTTCAGATAAGGAAATTAAGGCTTCAAGAGGCTCAGTGTCTAAGTTCCATTAGTAAACCACATGGGATTGATCATACCTGTGTGACTTGCCAAAGGTCACAAAGGCATGACCCATATCACATGGGTTGTGAAGGAAAGCTCAGAATGTCTGGGGAGCTAGACAATGTCAGACTGCCTAGATTAGCCATGTATGCCCCATTTTGTCATGATGATGATGGTAGTGATTGAAGATGATGATCATGATGATGATTCATATCTAGATCGAGTTTTTTGGTTAAAAATTGCTTTCCTCACAACAACCCTGCAAGAAACAAAAAAGACACAGGCTCGGAAGGGAAAGGAAGTCTCCTGGTCACAAAGAGAGGAAAATAAAACAGGATGTTAGGCTTTGAAAGAATTGTATATATCAGCTAATCCTACACTCTCATTTTATAGATCAGGAAATTGAAGCTTAAGGAGGGGAAATAACCTGCCCAAGATCACAATAAGAGACAGAAGCCAAGTTTTCTGACTCTGATCAGTGCCCTTTTTTCCACACCACTCTGCCCTCTTGGAACTGAACTGGTATTCTTCTCTCCTGGTTTCTTGTCTCCAAGCCTAGTACTCTTTTTCATTATATACCTGGAGTGTCCATAAAGTCTGGGGCCAAATTGGCACCCCCACAGGGCTGCCCCCAATAATTGGCATATCTATCTGGTTTTTTTTGACAAAATAGTAAAAATGATGTTATCTGTCAACAAGCATTGATAAATGCTGGGTGTGCCAAGCATTCATAAATGGCACCATGTACCTTTGGGTACTATGTATGCTGTTCCAAGTATTAAGGAGACAAAGAAAAGCCAACATAGTTCCTGCCCTCAGGTTGCTCACATTCTAATGGTATAGACACTACACAAATAACTACGTACATGCGAGATATATAAATATAGATATTGATATTGATATTGATATACAGAGTAAACTGGATTATCTCAAAGGAAAGTGCCATCTGTGCAATGGAAAGAATGAAACAAATTCCTCTCACAGATTCCTATGCCAGACAGGGACCCACCTTGTACAACAGGTATAAGGTATTAGAGGCACTATATCATGCAAAGACATTGAACAAGTCATATCATGAGGATGGTAGAAAACACCCAGACTACTCCACAAATAGACTGAAAATTTGGTTGGGATAGCCAGTCTAGCTAATAGACAAAGGATGGAAACAGATCCAGATAGCTGATGTTAGAGTTCCATGGATCTGAGCCCAAATCATAATAAGTGATGACATGTGAATGTGAAATGTGTATGAATATGGAATGTCTGGGAGTGTATCCTTAATTTTAGAGGTTGTGGGGAGGACGATACCTGTCTTCTGAGCACTGAGTCTGGAATCAGAAAGACCTGAGTTCAAATTCACCCTCGGATACTTGCTAGCTATGTGACCTAGGGCAAGTCACCTAACCTCTATCTGCCTCAGCTTCCTAATCTGTGAAATGAGAATAATAGCGCCTACTTCCTAGAGTGTTATGAGGATAAAATGAGATAATATTTGTAAAATGGTAGTAGACACTCAATAAATCCTTCTTTCCATCTTTTTTTAAAGAAAAAAACTACAACTTAATTGTCAGCTTTTGCTTTAATCATCAAAAAGTATTGAGGAAGAGTTTCTGAACAGGGGGATGGGGTGGAGCTATACAGAGAAATTAGCGTTTTATTTGCTTCTGGGAGTTTATAATCAATGACAGACACTAACATAGACAAATAAGTAAGACGGACATAAATCGGAAAAAAAAATAAGAGCCATAGACCAATATAAGTGCACTAAAAGTGTACCAGTATAAACTACATAATAGCTACATTTCTAAACAGTTACATGGAAGTAAAATACTACATAGGGTGAAGAATTTCCAGCCCTTAACATAATTTAATCTGCCCCATAAGAGAAGTATGAAGAGATGACGTCTCTGTGTGTGCCAGCATAGTTTCATATTTTCATAGCAATAGCTTAAAAGGCCACAAAAAAGGGAATGTCTTCCATGGAAGTTTGCTCTTCGTGTCTGTTTCTGTCTATTCCTATGTATGTCATTCCATCTCCTTTCTCACTGCATACATGTGAGGAAAGGGTTGATATGTCTTGTGTTTTAATTCCAAATCCCTATCTGTATGACTCTACATCTTTCCCTATTGGTTTCTCTGTGTCTGATTCTATCTCTCCTCTTCTCTTAACATTTTGGTACTCTCTCTCCCTCTTGCTTCATTTACCAAAATATAAAGCTGAGGTATATGTTTTCTATGTAATAAAATGTATTTTTACTGGAAATCTTAAAAGTAGGTGAAAGGAAGTTTGATATTTTTCTTAAAAACAAAATTAAATTGAGTTACTTAGGTGACCTTCAAATGATCTTTTTCTGTAAGTCAGTAATTTTTCATTTAAAAAAAGAGAGTTTCCTCCTGTGATTCACAGAAATACTTCAGTAAATCCACATTTTTTTTTACCTTATAATTAGTATGAATCTAGAGTTTGAGATTAGATTAATTTTAAAATGTAACAGTAAGGAAAAGGGCGGAGAACAGAAGTATGTCAGAGATGATAAGCAGACATTAGCCTATATCCAAGTTGAGACAGGTTGGGGACAGGATCTGGTACCCTGGTTCTTGACTGATTTGGGCAGTTTGCAGGTATACATGTGAGAATATTTTTAGCAGAAACATAATATTGTTGAATTGAATTGAAATGTTCCTGTGTACTCAAAAGTAGTCTTATAATGGAGTGGGAGGCTAGGAAAAGCAGGAGGAAGGCAGGTGTGACATAAAGCATCCTTCTCTTATCACCCTGGGGAAAGAGGCAGCAGGGAGTTTTAATTCCTTAGTGTTCAAAAGCAATAAATCCCTAAGACAGGGCAAAGCAATGCCCCAGCTGGAGACCCTAATTCTAACTGCAAACCCCAAATCTTCTTAAAAACTTAATAGAAATTGATTGATTGGAAGATGCAAATGACAAGTCTAAAAATGACTGGGGGAAGAAACTGTCACACTCTACCCTCTAAATTTGTCCCAGTAGGGGCTTGATGCAAGGTACTTTGAGACGTAGAGGGTAGGTTATTGAGCTCTCAGTGTTCAGTATTCATCTAACACTAATTATCTATCAGTGGGTAGGAAGACAGAATACATAAGATCAAGTCCTTGCCTTCAGGAAGATTACATTCTAATAGGTGGATACAGTTAACAAATAACTACAATACTATATGCATGCTGAAAGTATAGGGAGAGATAGCATGGTACCATGGATAGAGAGCTGTCTGAGGAATTGGGAAAATATGGTTTCAAATCCTGACTGACCCAAAATGATGAGATGACCCTGGGCAAGTCATTTGACCTCTCATAGTCCCCAAGCAACTTTCTAAGAAAATAAGTTGCAGATCAGATCAAAATCCATTTGTAGAAGGAATTTCTTTATTGGGCATTTTCTATTCCAATGAAATCACAGGTCCAGACACCAAAAAAGTATCTAAGGGAAGTGGTAAGCAAAGTCCTATATGTAGTTTAAGGAAGTGAGGGAAGGGAGTAAGGAAGAAACTATCACTACTCACTGTGGGTGGTAGATAGGATAGGATCAGGGATAACTTCACTGAGAAAATGGTATAAAATAGTAATGATTTCATGAATTTCCATGTTATCTGAACATGGAACCCTATCCTGTAAGGTGGTTCATTTTCCGAGGACCTGACTGTTATCTAGTTTCCCTCAGCTACAAAATTATACCTTTCCTAGCACTCATCCAATTAGCTTCATCTGCTTCTCCATTCAACACTCTACTCAGGACCAAATTTATTCAGCAAAGCTGGGGAAGGATGGGTGTCTTTGGGCCAAGTTTCTGAAGTCCCAGATTAGAGGAGGGCTGAGTAATTCTATTAGGACCTGGGGCCAGTCAACACAATCTGCCAGAGTAAGGCTGCTTACTCTACACCATCCTGACTCCACCTTCCATATTGATACAACTAAAGAGATGCAGCCACCAAGAGCTAGTTGGGGATACAAGCTCACACTCGACTAATGTCATAGCTCCCTCCCTAGGCTTCACTTCTAGTCATAAGCTGAAGTTCAAGCCTCTCCACTCTTCTCAAAAGCTAGCTTTTCTTAATTTGGGGTGAGTCCTGACAAACCTGACCATCTACTAGCCACCCTTCAAATGCTCAAAAATGCTTATGTGTGCCCATTCAAGAAGCTGGGAGTGGGGTTGATCTCATAATAAACCATGAGTTTGTCTTCTGAAGGCAGTGGGTGGAAGGGGTGGGAGAGAGGGCTCTAATTTTTTTTTTTTTTAATGCCCTTAACTGAATATCACACAGGGACACTGGCATCATCTTGACAAGCAGCAAGTTTAAATGCAAACAAATTTTTTTTAGCTTCAAAGTCCCCTTCCTCAACAATCTCCATCCTTAAAAAAAAAAAAAAAAGATGAGGGCTCAGTCTTCAAAGCACCCCGCTTAGCTTAACTCAGAAGAGGTCCTGGCTAGAGATGCAAGCCTCCCCTGCTTATCTAAACCAAACCCAAAGTTCAAAAGAAAGTTATCAGCAAACTACCTTCAGGTTCAATATCTCCTTTCAACTTGTCTTTGATAAAGCCCAAAGAAAGAAACCCCTATCATTGCTCTTCCCTTACTCCTACTCTCCTCCTCTTCTCCTCCTACTCCCTAAAAAAGAGAGACAGAGAAGAGACAAGATAAGCCTGGTTCTCTTGGTTTCTTCCTTTTCACTTGGATGTGAAAAGTCCCTTCTAACTGTCTCTGTTTCCATGCCTTAATTGATGACTAACCTGACCTGACCTGACTCCACTGAAGCAGACAGTCCACCTCCCCTAGGGCACCACTGCAATATCTACTGGGCTCAGCAGCCTTGAGCTGTTATTAGACGAGGAGCCATTCTTCACAACCTGGCCACCTCCTGCCTCACCAACCTTCTTACAGTCGACTCCACTTCACACTGATTTCCCTGCACTGACCTGCTTAATTATCCTCTTACATACTGGTTGTGCCCAGTTCCTGGAATCTTCTCCCTCTTCACCCCCATTCCCTGAATCCCTGGCTTCCCATAGCCAAGACACAGATCAAGCACTACTTTCTAAAGGAGCCTCCCTAAGGCTACCTTCTACCTGCTCTATACTTAACTTAGACGTGCTTATTAATTTACACGTGTGTCTCCCCCACAGGAAGCTAAACTCCCTGAGGGCAGGGACTGTAAATGTCTTTCTTTGTATTTCCAACCCTCATTTCAGTTCCAGGAACATAGTAGGCTCTCAATAGAGGCTTGTTGATTGACTAACAATGAAGGAACTGGTCCAGTCCCTCCCCTTCACCCAGGAACCCCAATCCCATCTGGGTCCAGAAGAGCCTTCACCCTCTCACCCTGCCCCTTGGCAAGTTACACTGATTAATTACACCTGACAGAAATGGCACAAAAAACATCCTGAAACCATCCCAGACATTTATTTCAGTCCCTCTCAGGAATTGCTTATTAATTAAGACAACATTTTGATGTGGTTCAAAGGGTGCAGAGGTTTCACAAAATATAGGAAGGATGTTTTCCTGCTGACTGCAGCCTCTGCCCTCCCCCCAACAAATCCCAAACAAAAACAAAACAAGAAATCCTACACCAATACCACCCTACTCCCTCCCCCCTAAAAAACCCCCACCACTCCTGAAACAGAATTAATCTTGCTCCATCAGTCATAAGACAGCAATGCCAAGTGACAAGTCATCCATTAGACTGTTGGAAATTGCTAATTGGAGCTCACTGTGGTGCCAACAAGGTCAAATTATTTCCAAGGAACAATAACATTCAGATCCACAGTTTGGTGCCAGGTGAAGATCCAATTATCTGCCTGTTCCTTTCGTCCCCTGCCACATGTTCCCCTTCCCATGTCCCAGCCCCAGGAGGTCACATCTTGATGCAGCTATTTGAGATTTACCATAAACAGTAGGTGCCATGGCAGTGTTCATTTATTTAATTCTTTAAAAACACATACACACAGATAGAGGGGCAGAATAATCAAGTAGGTTTGTTTGTTTAAGCAAATTATTGGCATAAAAGGTGTTATAGGAGAGAGGGTTGATTCTTGCTATCTGTAAAGTTCTCCACCCCCATCCCTGCTCCCCTCTGTGAGCCTGCCCTTCGTCATTTTTCACACTCAAGCCATGAAGAAAGCAGTACCATGCACACTGACCAGATTATGGGCTCTATTTCCCATTAGCTCCCAATCTGGCTCCATTCCACCCCCAGCAACTGCCAGATTAAACGCATTACTTGACCATCTTCACCCAGATCACTTTGATGTTCCGTTCTCATGCTTCAAAATACCTTTTGGATGAAGATCAGACGGCATTAAACAGAATTACTAATTAATTAAGCAAAGTTAAATTTTAAACACTGTTTGTTGTGTTAGCCAAAAGCCTGAACAGAACAGACTTTTTTTTTCCTTCAGCAAGATCAAAGACAGTCTCTTCCCTCTCCCCTCCCCCAGTTCTTTCTTTAAAAGAAGAAGGAAGGAAGGAAAGAAAAGGGGGAAGAAAGAAAAGAAGAAGAAAAAGTATAAGCTTCATCTACGGAGAGTTAAAAGCAAATACCTATAGTGGTAGGCTGTGACTCTGATCATCAGACATTAACAGAAGGCACATTACAGGGCTGCAATATGCTATCTGAGACATTATCACTTAATTCTGAAGAGAGCACAATTTGAGTGTAAATTGTCACCTTCACATGGACCGTTCACCCTGTCTAATAGCATTATCTGCCCTGGGAATTTGGGACTGGGATGGCACACAGCCCACCCAGGCCTCAAGCTGCTGACAGCTGGCGCCACCCAAACAGCTCCAGAAGAAAAAGAGGTGAGTTGAAATAAAACAGACTCCTGTGCCCCCACCTCCTCCCCCCTGCTCCAGATGGCTACCACCATCCATAGGGAACTCTTTTACTCCAACAGCTTCAGTGGCCTTCCCCTCCACCACACTCCTGGAATACTCTCCAGTAAAGTAAATCCCACGGGGAAAATTACCTGCATGAACACCCCCGATACACATTCTTTGGAGTTCAGGTCTGGCACGAGCCCTGCCTCATTCATGAAACCTTCCCTGGTGCTCCTGAGTGACATGGATCTCTCCGTTACTTGACCTCCAATGGCACTTAAAATCTATACCACATATTCTGGTTTTATTATGTACTCTTTCTTATAGTTCCTGAATGTCACATCTCCCCAGCTAGATTGTATATTTCTGAAGAATAGGGCTTCTCTTGAATATCTTTCATAGTATGGTGCTGGGCACATCAGAGATGTCCAATCAATTTATGATTCTGAGGCTGAAGAGCAATCGGGTCCATTTTAAAATCAACATGACACATAAAGTCCAAAAACTGGCTCATGTCAGCATTAGCCAGCTAATCTCAACAGTGTCCAATGAGGACTGAGATTAACCAGCTAAACTCAACAGTGTCCAATGAGGACTGAGATTAACCAGCTAATCTCAATACTGTCCAATGAGGACTGGCTAATTAGTGTCATCTTAGAAAGAACAATCTTGGAAACAGTTATTGCTAAATTTGCACTACTTGGGGGTGGTTAGGAGGTGCAGTGAATAGTCCATGGCCCTGGAGTCAGGAGGACTTGAGTTCAAATCTGGTCTCAGACACTTAACACACTTACTAGCTGTGTGACCTTGGGCAAGTCACTTAACTCCAATTACCCTCCCCCAAAAAAGGCAATAAATAAATAAATCTGCACCACTTATAAACAAGAACCATATTTCAAGTGCACCAATAAACAAGCATTTATAAACTATCTACTATGTGCCTGGCACTGTGCTAACCACCAGGTAGACAAAAAGAGGTGATATACAAACACTGCCTGCAAGGAACTTACAATCTATAGGGGGAGACACCATGCAAACAAACATATAGAAAAGAAGCTATACATAAGACAAATTGGAAATAATTGATACAGGGAAGGCACTGGAATTACGAGGAGCCAAGTAAGGTAGGATTTTAGTTGGGGCTCAGAGGAAGGTGACCTCCCCGGTCAGCAAATGAGCAATGCCTCTTCTCCGCCCGGCTAATTAGCTAGCAAGCCTTTGGTAAGATTTAATACGAGGTAGGGTTTTGGTCCAGTTCCTGGATGCCAGCCATCACACGACAGGGCATGTGGTTTATTCTCAGTTAAAATTTTTCAGTCACAGGCTGACACGCCCCTCATATGCAGAACGCGTCTGGATAACCACCTTCCATTATCGGCTGGCATTGCCAATAAAGACTAATCTTAACATGTGCCTGCACCCAACATAATTAGGAAGGGAAGCCCATTGCCAACAATGACTAAAAGCTTACAGCACATGCCAAGCAGAACAGAATGGACTCTTTGGACTGTTTCACCCTTGCTTTAACCCACTGTTCTAGATAATAATTAAGAATTCACTCCACATAGACGGAAGGTCAGAGCTGGAAGGGACTTTAAGGATCTGATAATCCAATGCCACTCATTTTTAAAATGAGGAAACTGAGGCCTAAAGAAAGTACGTAGTGGTCTGGAATTCGTGGAATAGGAAAGTGAATCCCAAAGCAAGGGGTTCTGCATGGAAGCAGTCACCCATAGCTGGCCTGCCAAAGATCACAGGATGCAGCGTGGTACAGTGGGCCAGCCTACCGACACATGTAGCCAAGTTACCTTCAGGATATTTAGAATGGGCAGGGCAGAAAATGATATCACCTCTCCCTCCCTCTGCTCCAGTTCCAAACGTAGTCACATGTAAAATTAATTCCCAATGGGGCAACATCCTAAGGGGTCAGTTTTCTGTTTATTAATAGGGCAGGACCTTTTTTGTTTCAATACTGTGGTACCCAATAAGTTATATTATCTGGGTGGTAGAACCAACTTTCTGTTTATTAGTGGGGTACACCCCTTCCTTTCAAAACTCTTTATATTCATTTTTTTTCTTTGCTTTTTGGAAGGAGGAAGGCAGCGCAATTAGGGTTAAGTGACTTGCCCAAGGTCACACAGCTAGTAAGTGTTAAGTGTCTGAAGTCACATTTGAATTCAAGTCCTCTTGACTCCAGGGCTGGTGCTCTATTCACTGCACCACCTAGCTGTCCCTCAAAACTCTTTAAAAACAAAAAGACACCCCCTTGATTGACCTTCAGGGATGACAGAGCTTGGCAGGCAGGAGATGAGACATTGCCTCATATTTGGAGATAAAGCTAAGAAGAAGGCCTGGACCCTAGGAAGAAAAGACATAGCTGTATCAGCTGTATCAGGAGTTTAACTCTGAGCAAACAGAACACCAAGACAGAGGGTTTCTTGGCTTTCTCCCTTGATATACTCTTTCACCCCCATGGGGTTGTACAGGAGAACAGATTTTCAGTCTTTCTACTTTTCTCACTCTCCCTCTTATCTTCTAAGGGATGCTGGAGAGATTGCCACTATATCCCTAACAATGAGCTTTCATGCATTAGACAAAAACATGTTGTTTTGGTTTGGTTTGGTTTTTTTTGGTCTAGATGACCTTGCCAGTACTAACACCATCCTCCAGATAAAGCTCCACACAGAACCTGAATCTAGAATACTACCCAAATCCTAATGGAAAATTAAGGTACTCAGCAGGTGTGGTAGCACATACCTGTGATCCTTGATCCTGGGGAGGCTAAGGCTGGTGAATGGCTTGAGCTCAATTCTGAGCTGCAGTGGAATTAAGTAGACTGCCTTCTGCACTAATTCTAGCACTAATATGGTGAACCTCTACACTGGGTGGGCCACCAAGCTGTTTAAGGATGGGTCAACCTGCCCAGGTCGGAAATGGAGCAGATCAGAGCTTCCCTGCTTTGCAGACCACAAATGACCATTGTACTTCTAGTCTGGGAGAGAAAGGGGGGAAGAAGAGGAAATAAGAGGAAAGAGAGAGAGGTAGGAAGAGAGAAAGAAAAAGAGAGAGAAGTAACAGAAAGAGAGACAGACAGAGAGAGAGAGAGAATATATTGGAGGCACTTCTAGGCATCATCTCCCTCTGATATAAAAGTCAAGTTTCCTGACTCTTCTAAAAACCAAAATAACTCAAAGTTCTTCCTCTGGGAGCAAGGTGCCCACCTCTCTGGGAATAGCTCAAATCCAGCATCTCCCTCTAAATAAAACTGCCTCTCTACTTCTATTTCTCCTCTACTCAAATACAATTTTCTGTCAGCAGCTTTTACACACAGACCAGGTGTGTGGGAGCAAAGGAAGGGGAAAAAAAATAATACCCTTCGGACAAATGAATTTCAATTTTTTTTTTCTCTTTGGAAGTACAGGGTTGATGGCCATTCTCTGCTTTGAGGCTTGGATAGGATTGAGATGAAATATCTGTTTGGGGAAGGGGAGTGGGGAGTGGGAAGGAAGCAAAAGAAAAAAAATTGGAAAAAGGACCAAAAAAAGAGCTTTTTTTTTTTTTAGCTAAAAATATCATGTCTCTTTTTCCCCCAAAACTTAAAACATGTGATGAAATTCAACTTTTAAAATATAACCCCTGAGCTACTTGAAACTATAAAAGTCTCCTTAGTATCTGAGACAAGTCAGAATTTCCACTGTTCAAGCTGCGCTTTTATGAACAGCAGACTTTAGAGAAAGGGCACTTGTTCTCTCTCCATTGCAGGAAAACTTTGGGTTTCTGTAGCTACTGTAGCAACAGTGGAGTCAGAGCCGACAAAAGCTTTCTGAATGGAGGACAGCAAGCTGGCCAGAACAATGCCAACATGGCTTGGCCTGCCCACCCCTCTGCAGCACTCATGGGCTCCTAAGATGGCTGGCACTACTGAATCTCCCCTTCCTCTAATTATTCCAAAGACAAGACTCATCTTCCTGCTATCTGGGGAACCTTACAATATTGACCAAAGGCGTCTCAGAAATCTAGTCAATGAGTCCTCAAGGAAGTACCTACCAAGTGCCTGACTGAGTTACTGAATGCTAGACTGGAAATCAAGAGACTCAAAGTCTAGTCCCAGTTCTAAACTGTGTGACCTTGGTCATTTCATATTTCCAGGAATCAATTTTCTCTCTGGCAAATTATGGGAGTAGGACTAGATATTTTTAAGGTCTTCTTTTAGAAGTGTCTATGATTTTATAGAAAATTCAGAGATGCCAAGAATTGTTTCCTCTACGGCTAGGAGAACCTTGAAAATAACCGAGTACTCGCTGAAGGAAAGCTGCCAGCAGCCAGGCAAGTGGGAAGATGTGGGGAGGGGAGGAGAGGAAGAGGGTTGCCTTCATTTTCAGGTAGATTCTACTTTAAGAAAAAGTTGATACATGAAAATCAGAACTTTAAACAAAACATATTTTGCAGGAAAAGGGTGATCTTCACATTACAGAAAGACTTTGCTTTATTGAAAATCACACCCCAATGTTCTTTTAAATAGGAAACTTTTATTTGCTGATAGGCCACTTGGCTGCTTAAGGGATGAGGAAGAGAAGAGAAACCTAAAATTTAAGTGTTCAGAGCCCTGTGCCCCTGAAGATCAATCTGAATGGAAGACTGAGTATTTCTGAGGTGACCAGGTAACACAGGATTGAACATGCACAGACCTTCTCAGGATCACATCTCCGGATTAAAGTATGGTCACACCTTTACCTCCATCCCTAGAGACCTCCACAGGGTAAAGAGGGGGAAAGAGACAGGCAAGAAGTCCATTACCTCGGTGGAAGACAAAGGTAGAAAACAAAAAGCTTGTAAAAATTGCCCAGATAAACCTGCTGGGCACTTTACCAACCAGATCTGGGTCTTCCTGGGAGCAGAACGTACAGAAAACAATAATGAAATAATGATATGAGCAGGGAGAAGGTGCGTAGAGGGCACAGAACCCCTTTCACAGGAAGCCTTCCCCAATCCCTCTTTAGTTTCGATGGCTTCTCCCCTAGGAATGCCTATTTATCCTGTGTAGAGTTTGCTTTGCCGGCTCCTCCATTAGATCGTAAGCTCGCTGAGGGCAAGGACTGTCTTTTGTCTCTTTTTGTATCCTCAGTGCTTAGCCTAGTGCCTAGCACATAGTAGGTGATTAATAAATGTCTATTGATTGATTGAGAACAAACCTCCAGAGAAGAACATGAATTACCCAGGAAATAACCCCTAGCAGTATAAAAGTAGTGTTAGCACAACGCAGGGAAAGAACCCTGGACCTTTTTTTTTTTTTGGAGGGGGGAAGGCAAGGCAATTGAGGTTAAGTGACTTACCCAAGGTCTCACAGCTAGTAAGTGTCAAGTGTCTGAGGCTGGATTTGAATTCAGGTCCTCCTTATTCCAGGGTCAGTGCTCTATTCACTAAACCATATAGCTGGAATCTTGGACTTAAGAGTTCTACGGCCTGAGTTTGAATCCAGCCTTTGTCACTGTCTGAATATCTCAAGGCACATTTTTTCCCCCTCTCTATGCCTCAGTGTCTTTCTCTATAAAAATGAGAGAGCTGCAGGACATTTTTCTAATGTCCCTTCCAATTCTAAAAATCTGTGATGCTAAAATCAGGATAAGGATGAGATGGTCTTCACTGGTACAGGGAACACTTTTCCAACAACATTAATCTTCAGAGAGATGCCTAGAACACTGGTAAGTGGGTCAGACAGTCATTAGGTGTGAGAGGCAAGACTGGAATCCAGGTCTTGCTGGCTCCAAGGCTAGTTCTCTATCTGCCATGAAGGAATATTAAAGGACCATAGATCTTGAGCTAGAAGGACTCTCTACTCCATTCCTGCTCATTTTACAGATAAGGAAACAGGTTTAGCAAGATGAAGTGACTAGCTCCAGGTCTTTCAGAGAGGCAGTAGCTGGGTCCCCTCACTCTGGCACTAATGCTCTTTCCTCTGTACCATGTTGCCTCCCTAACACATTCCAATACATTTGGCATAAGATATTTTGCCATTGATACTGACCAGGGTTTCTGATTACTTTAAGGTTTGAAAATTGACACAAAGCAATGGGCAATGTGAACTGTCCTCTGGCTAGCTCCAGCTTCAGTACCTAAAGCTGCTATCCTTAGTCTGTACCCTTCTCAGCTACCTTCCAATGGCTCAACTGCATTAATTCATGGTTTGGTGAAAGAAGAACCCACTGAGTGGGAAGACACTGATAACAGGGCCTGGGGATTCTCTATCCTTGAAGCTCTCCCAATCATGCCCATCACAACAGCCTGATGAAGCCAACTCCTCCAATGACTGTTTTAAGCATGAAGCTGGGACCTCCTACAAACCTGGAGGTGATGCCTGGGTGGGGGGTGGGGAGAGAGAGAAGGACAGAGACAGAGACACAGAGACAGAGAGAGAGAGAACGAACCCAGATGGTCCTTTCAGAGCAGGAGGGTGGAATTAGTCATTTGATCAAAAAGGAATTTGCTTTTAAACTTGACTTCAGTAGACTGATGTGACTGTCAAACTTGAAAAGGGGAGTGTCAAAGACATAGCACTAAGGTAGAGACTCCCATACAGAGCTGACTCTGTGACTTTTACCTCCATAGTCCCAGATATAGATAGACAGAGAAAGCCAGAAACAATCAGACCCCAAGTCAGGAAGAGAGAGCACACAATCCTTAAGTAGGGAGACAAGGAGGCAGCCAGAAACAGAGGAGAGAAAGCATGGAACAGTGGATGGAGTGCTGGCCCAGAGAGTAAGGAAGACAAGGGCTTGTCTCTTGCTTCATATACTTAATAGCTGTGCTGCTCTGGGAAAGTCACTTGCCTTGTCTTGGCCCAGTTTCTTCTTCTATTAAATGAGGGGGTTAGGTTTAATGACCTCTAGGGTCCCTTCCAACTCTAAATATCTGACCCTAAAATTTGGAAAGAACAGACTTTTATATAAAAGTTGTGTGCCTCTATTCTACTGTTAACAAACAGGAACATATCAGGTTTTTGATCCCCTTCCTTTTGGTGTCTGAAGGTGAGAAAGGTGGGGAGACTCTTGGCCAGAAGTGGTCCACAATGAACACTGGGTCTCCTGCCCATGTTCGGGAAGGGCTAACTGTGGTAACCAGCCCATAGGGTTGCTGTGATGAAAGATCTCTCCAAAAAACACAAATTGCTATAAAAATAGAAGTTACTGTTTCAATTGCCATGGTTGAGGGTATATGCCAATAAAAGTATCTACCTGCTTGCCACAGGTTGCTAGCCCCTGACTAGAGGGTAAAGAGGTAAAGGCAAGCCAATAGCTTTGGGCCGGGGATCCACACCTCTTCTTCACCCCCCCCCCCTTGTTTTCTGTGAACCCCAGGAGACCACCTGAGGAAGGCAGACAGCCATAGGAGATGCAGGATGTTTGTGGGACCTCAGGCAGGTGACAGAGATGACAAAATCTCAGGTAACGTTCTCCTCTCTTCTTTCCTCCTTTCCTCTCCTATGGCCAGGCCAGGCCAGGATGCTGAGTAAATAAATAAGAGTGGCCACTTTCCAAGCCTAACCTCTAGTGAAGCAGGAACACTAAGTCAACAATCCCGCTCTCACGGCTCTAATGCTTTTGATGTTTACTTTGTTCTTTCTATAGTTCAAAAGGAAGCACTAATGCTCTAGCCCTCTTACCAAATACAATCTTAATCTCAGGATTTTGAGCTTTTGCAGTGGGCTAGTTAAGTCTGTTAAGAGGAGGGGATTTGATCCAGCTTTCCATAACAACACAGGAGTTAAATCCCGCTTCTTTATGGATGGCTAGGAGCCTTCTTTTTATCTTCACGCCTCAGATGGCCTTTTTTCCCCTTTAAACACCCCTCAAGCCCTCCAAAAGGCAATGAACTTGGCCAGAAGAAAAAACCAAAATGAAGAGTCAATTATTTCTTCTCCTACCCCTTGTTGGCTAGTTCTTCTATGGGGCTCAAGGCTTGCTTGATCCTTCCAAGAGAAGCAACAGCAGCAGTGTATTGGTCTCCAAGGAGCTTCCGAAATGGTAATTTCCCATTGCTGCTTGCCGGGCACTCCTAATCTAACTTAGGGTCCTCTCAGGCACTAAAAGTTTCACCTTCTTGGAAGGGCTAACCACATTATCAGAGAATGGCTTCATTACCCCCAATGTTACTGTATATTTAATACTGTATGTGTACTAGGAACTGAGTAGTCATGAAGACGAATGCAATGTCCCCTAAAATGAATGGAATTTAACTTCCTCTCAGATACAGCCTGGACTGTTTTTTCACTGGCCTAAACCATTTTGTTATGGGTAAAATGTATTTGAGAGCATGACCTATTTCTGTTATAAGTTCAACAGAAATAAAGCCATTATATTCATGACTTTCTTTAGACCCTGAGCTCTTTGAGGGACTGCCATTTTAGCTTTTTGTATCTCTAGTGCTTAGTACAGGGCCTGGCATATAGTTGGCACTTAATGTTTGTTGACTGATTGACATTAGGTGCTTAATAAGTGCTTACTGACTGACTGACTTTCCTTCTTAATAAGGGTGTAATCATGGAAAGTATTAGCCCAGTTATAGATTATAGATGTACTCTTAGAGCCAACAGAATTAAGTTCAGAGAAATTCTTTACCAGGTTAGCCTCAAGTGATGAATTTTTCCATCCTGGCCCCTTCTGTAACATCATCATCTAGCTAGGAAATTGTAGAGGGACTACAATCTGTTTTGGTAGAATGTATACCAGCATCAACAAAATAAAAAATCCTTGAAGTATAGATTAGGAAAAGCACTTGATTGAGAGTGTATTGAGTCCTGGCACTGACACTTATTGGCTCTGTGACCTTGGGCAAGTAATTTCCCCATTGTGACCCTCAGCTTCTTCATCTGTGAAATATTCACCACCTGTTCCAATACTTAATTCACAGGATTAATAAAAGGAAAACACATTAGAATCTTAAAGCAGTATGTAAAAGTGAGCTATTATTATTGTTCATCGTTATTATCATCAAGATTTATGAAAAGTTTCCTAGGTGAACTTGGATTCTTCACCCATGCCTGGTTTTCCTCTGGTTTTCTGTCTGCAAGACTTCAAATGGGAAAAATGAAGTGATAAAGGTGAACTTTGCTGGTCGTACCTAAAGCGCTGCAAAGTGATTCCATTTGGTTTCGGTCCCTGCCCACCACTCTCCAAAGGCAGGACCTCTTCATGGAAAAGCCCACTTCCTATCTAGAAATGCTGCAGCTAATTGACATTGACAGGAAGGGGCTTGACAGGCTGAACTGAGTGATTCACAGTATTGGCATTTCTCGGCTCAGGCAGTCAGACTCAGCTCATCAGGCTTTCTCTGGGTACACGCTACATTGCCCCCATTCAGAAAGGAAACAGCAGTAGACCAAAAGCGGGGAGTCCCAGGAAATAACATGGCCATCAGAGCCCCTGCTCATCCAGGCGCAGCTTCCAATTCTTTGTATAAATAAAGGCAGTGGAGAATAGGCAAAACCAATTTTCATCTCTGACATGCAAGTTTTCTGTTCTCAAGTTTGCCCTGACTAGTTCACGATTTGCTCTCACATCAGACTGTATCAGTAGCACTGCAGAGTAAGTACATGGGGAGACAGACCATTCAGAACATGGAGTCTCATCCTCCATCTTTGCTGTAGGCTCACTGTGTTCCTGAGTAAGTCAATTCATAGCTCTGCCGATGTTTCTTTATTTCATAAAGAGGTTTGGGGACTCCCCAGGTACCAGAATGGCATGACCTGCTCACAGTCAATCAACCACTGCGCAGAGGAAATCTCTAGGGGCTCAGGTCCTTACTGCTCTATGGCCTCCTCCCCTCCCGCTGAGAAGTATAGATTATTGCCCAGTTCACCTCCCTCTGTCCTCTAGCTATATCCCCACTTTTTAGTTCTATACTCTGTCCCCATCTTCCCCTCTTCCAATAGTTACTTTTTTCCACTTAAAAATAGAGCATTACTGCCCACTGAAGAGATTCTAACTTCTAGATTCCAAACACCATCTATTCCCAGGATATAAGTTCTGTTCATACCCCAGAAAATGAAATGTCACCAACCCCACTTTCCCAACCTGACTCCTTTAATCCTGGAAGACTCTAGAGTTCAGAGGGGCTACAGTTGACATATGACCCTTAGGATCTCTCAAGATAAAAGACAATAAGGGTTAATAGAAGGCCTCAGAGGACCTGGCTCTGAATCCTATCTCTGCTACTTAATGTGACCTCGGTCAATTTATTTAACTTCCCTGGGCCTAAAGTTTCTTCACCTATGAAATGGGAGAGGATGGTAGAAGGGGAAGAGGGTAGACTGATTATATATGACTGCTAAGATCCTTTCCAGCTCTAAATCCTATGAACCCTTCAGGGATCAAAACCAGCTTTAGTCTCCAAAAGATTCATCAAAGCTACACCTGGGCTATAACTTCTGGATAGAATTCCTTTTCTTTTTCCTTTCTCTCTACATTCAGCATTCTCTCCATGGCCTTGGAAGTAGAGGTGGACATCAGAGGTCAAAAAGGTGCTCTCTTTTTCCCTAGCAGCTTCAGGATTCTTGACGTTCCTGTTTCTCAATCAATGGATCATGATGAGGATTGATAACATCCTCGGTTTCCTCCAGCCATTTCCCCTGATTTTTATATCAAAGAACAAAAAGGTGAGAAGCCTGATAGAACCCTGAACTTGGAATCAGGAAGTCCTAGGTTCAAATCTTAATTCAGACACTTAATAGTTGTATGGGCATGGGCAAGTCACTTAAGCTCTCTGTGCTTTGGTTTCATCATCTGGAAAGTGAGTGGGTTGGACTCAAGGACTTCTAATTCCCTTTGTAACTCTAAATCTACGATCCCATGGGAAAAAGGAGGAGCCATGGGGGTGTATGTGGTTGCAAGTGGGTTGGTGTGGATGGATAGGTGACAAGACCAATGGGTGTGAAGTCTCTAGGAATATATGAAGAAGCTGATAGTTAAAGCAGTGAAGTTACTTGAGAAAAGTAACAGAGCTAGTAACAAAGTGGAACTAAAACTTTATTAACAATAATAATTATAATAGCAGATTTGTATAGAGCTTTGAGATTTGCAAAGCACTTTACATACATTTCTTATTTGATTCTCACAACAACCCTGAGAGGTACCTACTATTATTATCCCCATTTTACAGAAGAAAAAACAAGGCAGACAGAGGTTAGTGACTTGCTCAAGGCCACACAACTAGTATAGTAGGTCTCTGGGACAGGATTCAAATTTAGGTCTTCCTTACTCCACATAATGTTCTATGCCAGGATCCTGTAGAATCCAGGTCTATTGAATCTTGATTTCCCCAATCCCTTCTTTAGACAGAACCCTGCAACTTCCCTTTCTTCCTCCTCCCCTTACCCAACCCCCCCCCGTCACTCCCCCCCCCCCCCATATGTCATCTCAGTGTGAACAGACAAGTTCCCAGGTGTGTCACGGACTGAAAAGCCAGTCAGCAAACACGGTTCTAAATCAGTACTTGTTAGGACTTTCTGGGAATCCTGCAGGGCTGGCCCACCAGAGTTTCCCCTTCCCAGTCTTTGATTAAGGAAGCATTCTTGTCCCCTCCCAGCCTCTGATTAAGGAAGCATTCTTGTTCAAGTACCTTCTAGACGAAAATGTTCCTCGCTGATTGTTTCTCGGTAAACTTCACCAGCCGGATCCTGCAGAGACACAAAGCAAAAACGCGTCTACCTTAACCACTAGCCTTGCAGTGATTACAGAATATTGAAATGTTAATGAGACACACATTGAGCTGCCAAAGTTAATTATGAAAAGAGGTTTGGAAGGTTAAAGGTGTCCCAGAAAGTACTTAATCACTTTTGTTCCTAGGTCCTCAGTCTGGTTAGTCACTGGAAGACTGGGAGAGGGAAGGGGAGGGCCAGAGGGAGGGGAGCACAGGGATCCCAACTCTTTCTGCCTTTAATTCCATGGAGACACAGCCACTTGGAAAGTTAACATGCAAATTCCTTTTTTTGGGGGGGTAGGGAGGTGATTAACATTTGTCCCTATCAAGAGGCCAATTCACCAAGAAACCCGAAGGCAGAACAGGCATATTCCTAGAGAAAGCCCACTCACCCCTCAGTTCTGGAATTACAACAACAACACTGAAAAAGTCCTTTTAATGATAACCTTTCTAGCCTTATTTCCTACTACTCCCCTTCACCTGGCTCTGCTCCAGCCTAATAGGACTGATCTCTGCTCTCCTCCTTTTAATCTACTGAATCCCCACCCTTTCCCCCTCAAAATTCTTTAAAGCTGAAGAGGAAGCCTGTATAAAGAGAAAGAACAGGCTGGGAACTAGGAAGATGTGAGTTCAAATCCTGCCTGTCAAATTCCAGGAAACTATAAACTGCAGAGAAAAAGCCCACCTGCACTGATTGGTGCCTCCCCCACAAAACCTTCCCTGTTGGGGTTGTGTTTGTTCTTTGTTCCCCAAGAGGACCATGACATCAGGGAGATGATGGCAGGACTTGCAGTTGACTTTGATTTGAGTAAGGGAGGGCTGTGCAAGGTCACCAGCCTCACTTTCTCCTCCAGAACCATCTGGGTCCAGTGGCCAGATATTCATCAAGACGACTGGAGATGGCCCAGGATGCAATGGTGGGAGACCCTGGCCCTTTTAGGCTACTGTCTTTTCAGGTTATCACTTTGAGTGAGGTAAGGCCCATTCAGTGAATAGGCCTCTTTAAGAAGTGAGTCTGGGGCAGCTAGGTGATGCAGTGAATAGAGTACCAGCCCTGGAGTCAGGAGGACCTGAGTTCAAAGCTTGCTTCAGACATTTAACACGTTTAACAACATTTAACACTAGCTATGTGACCTTAGGCAAGTCACTTAACCCTAATTGCCTTGCCTTCCCCCCTCCAAAAAAAATTTTTTTTAAGTTAAAAAAAAGAAGTCAAGGGATGGCCCCTTTAATAAAAAAAGAAAAATCATGTCACCAGAACATGGAAGCTTCACTGTTATTGGCTGATTTTTTTTAACCTCCCCTGACACCTCCTACTGCAGATCACTCCCTTCTTGGACTTCACCTAGCACTGTTCATATCTCTCTGATGTACTTATACATACCATAACACATCTGTGTGTCTCAAATACCTGCTTCGTGTCATTAGAATAGAGTATCTTAGATTTAGAGTTGGGCAGAACCACAAAGGAGAGGTGTCAAACATGCGGCTCACAACACTCTCCAGTGCTTCCCAAATCAGATCAAGATGGAATTGGGACATATTTAACAAAAATACAATAAAAAGGACAGTATTCTATTTTAAAACTGAGTCAACATGCAGTTTGCAGAACTTATGCAATCTAGTGAACCCCATTTCTATTCGATGTTGACCCCATTCTCATTTTACAAATGAGGAAACTGAGTCCCAGGGATACTGAGTGACATGTACAAGATCATGTGGATAGTAAGCATCAGATGTGGGATTTGAACTTGGGTGCTCTCATTCAAGAAAAAGTGTTCATTCTACTGAATGCACTTCCCTCAGTGGTCAAAGCCAGCCACTTCTTTGGATTCTATCGGGATACCTCCTACAATAGAAATCTCAATGCTAATGCCTCGCCAAAGGCATTCTGGGATATTAATACCCGAGCTGGCAATTAAACTACACATCCAGCACCCCAATACCACCTCTGCCCTCTCCTCATTTAGGCAGTTAGGGGGTAGAGTGGATAGAGGTCTGGGCCTGGAGTCAGGAGGATGAGAGTTCAGATTCATCCTCAGACACCAGCTGTGTGACCATGGGCAAGCCACAGAATGTCTTTCTGACTCAGTTTCCTCATTTGTAAAATAGAGATGATAACAGCACCTACTTCACAGAGCTGTTGTAAGGATCAAATGAGATTTGTAAAGAACTATTGTGTGTTACCAGCATACAATAGGTGTTTAACAATGGCTTGTTCCTTTCTTTCCTCTTTCCCTCCAAACCCTTAAAATTTCTTCCTGTTGTGCCTCTGTTCATCCCTTTGCTTTCATTGAGCATAGGATTATAAACCGAGAACTGAAAAGGACCCCATCTAATCCAACCTTCTCAATTTACAGATGAAGAAACTGAGGCCCAGAAGAAGGAAGGGACCTTAGAGTAAGACTCCTTCATTTTACAGATTAGGAATAACAGACCCAGAATGAGGAAGTGACTCACCCTAACAAGGATTCAGACCCAGGTCCCCTTCCTTCCCACTATATCACCTGCCCCCTTCTCCCCACATTTTTTTGTGTCTTTTTTTCTTGGAGAAGGAAAGACAAGGCAATTGGGGTTAAGTGACTTGCCCAAGGTCACAAGGCTAGTAAACTTGTCAAGTGTCTGAGACCAGATTTGAACTCAGGTCCTCTTGACTCCAGGGCAGGTGCTCTATTCACTGTACCACCTAGCCACCCTTCTTCCCACCTTTTTGACTTCCACCCATTGTTCAGTGAGGCCCAGCTTAGGCCCCACCACCTCCCTAGAGAGTCTCCCACCATCTTTGGAGCTCCTCAGCTCCAGACCAGTTACCCTATTCCCTTATCTCCTTGTTGACTTGTCAGTATATGTATTGCCTATTTACAACCCTGGGAGCTGAGTCTCACACATCAGTTTTGCATCCTTCCTGTGGCTTAACAGGAGACCTTTTACAGATAGAATAGGAATTGGGGCATGTCTGTTGATTGTTTCCTGATTAGCATGGATTCAAGATTCCTTTGTGATGTCTCTTGCTAGTGTCTCATACAAAACCGCTAATCTCTCTTAGTGGGATGGAGGGAAGTTCATCTGTTTGGCTGAAGTAACAGATGAAGATGTTCTTACAAATTAATTCAAATTTAAAAATTATAAACTCATATAATGTCATCTTTGAAACATCATGGCAGCCTACCAGAATCCAAAGTACCTGACCTCAGCTCTAGGTATGGGGATGCTAGGCAGGCTTTGGGTCAAGGCCTTTCCAGGAGGGTGACCACAAGGTTGTAACGACTCACTCTAGCCCCAGAACAGCTCTACTGTCTGAATTTCTCAAACAACAAAATTACTGAGGATGCTGTATTTCACATTCAATTCATTAACAGTCAGACTGCTTCAAGTTGAAATCTTTCTCTTGAAAAGAAAATTATTCACCTCCCCCAACACCACCAACCAAAGAAAATCCAGGGCTCGCGTTGATTTTAAAACAACACAAAACAACTGTTGCTTTGTACCATTGACATTACCAATAGGATGGAACTAGGAAATATTTTTTTTTCTTTTTTAAAGACAAATGGTTAACATTTTACAAATTCAGTTCTCTTTTTTCTTTGTAATTTTCTTCCTTTTTTTTGCATCACTAAAGCAGACACTATAAGTGTTTTCTAAAAGGTTTTTGCTGGGTTTGATGTTTTATCTTTTTGTTCCCGATTACTTCAATATGGTGGCATTGATTTTCTCCTTGATTTCTTGTCAATAATGACTTTCATCCCTATCACTATGAATTATTGTAATCCCCAATCACTTCCCAGTATTTGTTGCTGGCTTTAGAGCTGGTTATTTGTATTATTAAGTTATGAATCAGCACCATATTTGGGAAGTCGATGACAGTGAAGCTCCTATGTTCTGGTGACACAGTGAGACAGCTCAAATTCATTAGCTGCCAATTAAGGTCATTCTTTCATACAGGGTTATTATGACACCTATCTCTGAAAGGCAGACAATTCTTTCCTACAGGTATGGGCAACCTGCCTAAATGAGAATAAACGTGCAGTGAAAAGAACATTAGAATTGGAACCATAGGACTTGGCTTCAAATCCCAGGTCTGCTATTTACTACCTTTTGTGACCTTGGTCAAGGTTTTCCCCACTCTGTGTCTCAGTTTCCTAATCTTTAAAATGAGAGGATTGGGCTACACAATTTTTATGAAATTATGCCAGAAAAATCACTAAATTGTTCACAAGTCAATTCAGAGATACCATTACTGGAATTCTATCCCAAAGAACTTACAGTAAAGAAAGACTCAAGTGTACAAAGATATTCATAGCATTATTTGCAACAGCAAAAATCTAGAAGTAATATGTGTACCCAACACATTATAATAGTGGAACAAATTATGACATAGGAATGTAGTAGAATATTGCTATGCTGAAGGAAAAATGGGAAGAATTCAGAGAAGCCTGGGAAGACTTATTTGAAGTGATGCAGAGTGACAAAAGGAGAACCACAAGAACAAAATAAATCATGACTACAATGATGCAAATAAAAGTCATCATGAAGAGGGGAAAAAAGACCCTCAACTCTATGGCCAATTGCCACAATCAATGTTAGTATCATACTACCAAAATTTTCTCCTTTCTGTTAACAATCAATTGATAATCCATTCCTTTTGGTGAATACCCATTTATAAAGATGTTTGTTGGAAGTCTTTGAAAATATCTGTCATGTCAAAATGAAATGTATCCATTCATTTTTTAAAAAAGAAAACAGATTAAATAAATCTATTATATTCCCAAGATCTTCCTAGAAAGGTACAATTAGGGCAGTCTTACTGTCCGAACTCATTGCCTTCCATACCACTTTCATATCTCGTAAGCTGAGAGTCAGTTTTTGTCCAGAAAGTATACCAATATCCCCCTCTAGACCAACTGAGAATTAAGAGATGAGTTTCTCTGGAACCCTTGGAGAAGGACTAGGTCAACCACTAAATGGGCAGGGTTATTACCAAGAGAGCCTTGCAGAGATGCATGTGCGTGTGTGTGTGTATGTGTAAGGGGGATCACTTTGCTAAATTCGGGGGGGAGGGGGTGCAGTTTTCCTTAAGACTATACAGGATCAAGAGCTGGAAGGAACCTTAGAGATAATCCATTCCAATTCTTTCATTTTACAGATTAGGAAAAGTTAAGTGAATTTCCCAAAGTTATACAGGTATTAAGAAACAGTTGAGATAATCTGACTCCATATCTAGTATTCTGTTTAATACACCATGCTGTGCTGCTCTTAAGATATCTTCTCTCTTTTAAGCCATGTTTTCACTATAACTTGGTTTAAATGGGATGAACACATTGGGGATAAGGGAGCACACAGAATGGATTGAATGTCTTCCTCTTACCAGAAGGAGAAAGTGATTTGCCCAAAGTCACACAGATAGGAAGTATGGGACTAGATCTTTTGATGGGTAAGCCAAACAATTTTTTAAAATCCTAAATTACCCAAATTCTAATCCAGTCTCACTTACTAGCTGTGTGATCCCAGGCAAGTCACCTAACCTATGTGTGCCTCAGTTTCCTCATCTGTAAGATGAGCTTCACTAGTACCAGAGCTACTTGATGTTGTCCTCCACTCTTCTCCCAGTAGCATACTGGACACCTTCCAACCTGAGGGGCTTGTCTTCCCATGTCATCTCTTTTATTATTTTAGTACTGTCTATGAGATTTTCTTGGCAAAGATACTGGGGTGGTGTGCCATTTCCTTGTCCAGTGATCACCTTTGATCAGAACTCTCCACTATAACCTGCCCATCTTGGGTAACCCTGCCCAGCATAGCTCAAACTCTCATTGAGCTACACAAGCCCCTCCGCCACAACAAGGTAGTGATCCGGGAGGAGGGGGGATTTGTAAAACAGGGATAATAATAGCACCCACTTCCCAGGGTTGTTGTAAGGATCACATGAGATGATAATCACAAAGCATTTACCAGAGCGTCTGACTATGCTATATAAACGTAAGCTACTGTTCCTATTATTGATTATCCTGGTGCTTAAAAAGCTCAAAGATATAATTTCTGGGTAATTTAATCATTTCATTAATAATGCCAGCATTTTAATAAAAGGATGATCATTGGGCCATCTCTTTCTTCCACCAAAGACCACCATGGCAGAGGGCTCCTAGCTTACATGCCCACTGGAGGAGGGGTGTTCCTGAGGGTGGCAATCAACTCTGATTGGTTAACAATTAATGAGAGACTAAATATTACAGTGAGGGGCTAAACCTCTTCAAATGAACTTTGATTATATCATTTACTTCTAAGTTACCCCCAACCTTGGGCAGTCAATTCAAAGAATTTATCCCCACCCAAACCTAAGTAAATGGCTTTCCCACCTGGGTGGGGTCTAAACAAGATTGTTAAGAAAGTCACTCCAATCTCATTATCAGTAATATCCTTCAAGAGACAGAACTTCTGAGAAAAAGAACTTTTTAGAAATAGGGGAACTGTGATCTTCCCAAATTATTGGTTGTTAACAATAATTTCTCTCATTATTATTAATAGCAGTAGTAGTAGTGGTGGTTGCAATAGTAGTAGTAGTAGTAGTAGTAGTAGTAGTAGTAATGGTAGTAGTAGTAGTGGTAGGAGTAGTGGTAGTAGTGGTAGTGGTTGTAGTAGTAGTAGTAGTAGCCATAGTAATAGTAGTCATAGCAGCAGCAGGAGGAGGAGGAGTAGCAGTAGTAGTAGTAGTGGTAGTGGTGATGGTAGTAGTAGTAGTAGTAGTAGTAGTAGTAGTAGTAGTAGTAGTAGTAGTAGTAGTAGTAGTAGTCATAGCAGCAGTAGTAGTAGGAGTAGTAGTGGTAGTGCCATCAGGTCACCTTAGTTTTAGTCAGAGTTCTGTCATTAACTTGCTGTGAGACCCAAGGTAAGTCTTAACGTATCTGGGTCTGTTGCCTTTTCTGCAAAATGAGGGTGATAGACTAGATGGCCTCTAATATCCCTCTTATTTCTAAAGCTATGGCCTTGTGATCTGAGGTCCTGCCCAGCTCTAAAACTTATGGTCCCAGTCTAACCTTATGGATAAGGAAAACAGCTGTGAGAGGTTAAAGAGGTTGCCAAGATCATACAGGTATAAGCAGGAGACCTGGAGTTCAAACTCAGGTTCTCCGACTACAAATTGTATGATTTTGATACTCTACCAGGGCTTCCTGGGAAAGAGAGATTTTGACATTTTTAAGAGGGGAAGATATAGTGGAGAAGGAAGGAGTAGGATCCCTTTTCTGAGGAATCCCCAAATCCTAAAAGAAAGCATGGCTCCTGACTACTCCAGCAGCAAGGCAGGGCCAAGGCAAGCTTGGTACCTGAGGGAAAGAGAAGACAACTCAGGGACGCTCTGTCTGTGGCCAGTTAGCAAAGCAGAAAATAGCAGAAGGAAAGCATCTCCCCAGACAAACCACCTTATAAGGTTTCTCAGGGCTATAGGCCCACATCAAAGCACAGGAATTTGGGAGAGGGTTTGAGAAAGGATGGTTGGTTTGGATTTTTTTTCTTCTGTCTTTGAGACTTCATCCTCCTGAATTTAACATCTTTCCTCAGCCCTACCCACCAGCTCATTGTCAGTCATTCTGTTCTCTAAAAGCTAACAGATGTCAGTGCCACGGGGTTTCAGAGAAAACTTGTAGTGCCCACATAACTCATTATAGTTAATGGATTCTAAGAATGCTCATGGCTTGGAACAGGCCAGGGTGAAAAACAGAGGGGGTTAGAGAGGAGGGAACCAGTGGCTGTGCTGTGCGTAACCTTTAGACAGAAACCAAATACTTCTTTCCAGGGCCACCTGGGGAAAATTCCTCAGTGAGCTCTTTCTTCCCAGAATACTAGGCAAAGTCAGCTAGGCCAAGCATTCCCAGAGGAAACAAGACAATTGTTGACAAGACCCATGGAGCAGGAGCCCTGTCTCCCTCAAGCACACCATATATTGAAAAGAGCTCAGGATGTGGAATATGAAGGCCTAGCCTGGGTTCTGCTGCTAAAGAATAACTTTTTGGCCTTTGCAAATTTCCTTCCTTTCTCTGGACTTCAGATTTACCATTTGTAGAATGATGGAATTTGACTAGATTTCCACCCCAGTCCCAGTCTTTTTCTCAGCTAACATCCTAGGAGTCACCATGCGAAGGATCTCAAGTCTAAAGGATGGAGTTTGAACCCTGGCCCTACCACTTACTACCTGGGTGACCCTGGACAAGTCACATGACTTCTCTGGGTTTTAGTTTCCTCATCCGTCGGATGAAGAGACTGGAATTGATGGCCTCCTAGGTCCCTTTGACTTCAGAGCTCACACTCCAGAACTAAACTAGCCAAAGAGAGAAGAGTCCCCCTGGATTTGGAATCAGAGGCCCTCAGAATCCCACCTTTGTGTGACTCTGGGCAGAGCACATCCCATCTCCAGGACCTCCGTTTCTTTATCTGTAGGACGAGTGAGCTGTAGTGTATCATCTCTAAATCCCATGATCCCAGGAATGTTTAAAAATCCACTCAGAAGAGACCTCTTGACTCAAGCTTCCCAAACTGAATTGGGTCCATCCACCAGAGCCTTTGGATTTCTTTCAGGGGCAGCTGGTAGATAGAGCACTGGATCTGCAGTCAGGAAGACCCAAGTTCAAATGTGACCTCAGACACTCACTAGCTGTGTGATGTTGAGTAAATCACTTAACCTTTTTTGCCACAGTTTCCACTACCATAAAATGGGGATAATAACAGTACCTATCTTGCAAGGTTCTTGGATCAAATGAGATGCTTAACACAGAACCTGGCTTACAATAGGGTCTATATAAATGTTTATTCCCTTCCCTTCCCCTCTTCTCTGAGAAAATGAACACTATGGGATTCTCCCCATCTGGTATGACAGGCTTGTTCACTTCTCCTGGTCTTCCCTTTTAGATAACAATGCCATTCCCTGGGACCAGGGTCATAGGAAACACACCAGGAGGTTGCCTGTATAGACTTAGCATCTAACAGAGGTGCTGTTTTTCAGTAACTAAAAAGTTCTGGTCTGTGAGCTTCTCTTCTATTCAGAAAAACCTGCCCCCAGAAGAGCATGCATTTACCACTCCCTGCTCTTTTCTACCTAACTCTTAATGTTCAGCCGTCAGACTTCCCATCTGAAACATTTTCCAGATTCTAGTCAAGTCAACAAGTCTTTACTAAGAAACTTCTATGTGCTCAGTCCCATGCTGTGGGGGTTATGAGAGAAGACAGCATGGCCTCTTCCTGCAAGGCACTTACAAGACGCTTGTCTATGCACATGAATGCACATACATGCAAGTGCATGCGTGTGCACACACACGCACACATACGCAAACACACACTTTCCTTTCTCCTCTTTTTTCTTTCTCTCTCTCTCCCTGTAAAATGGGAGGGGGGGGTGTCAGACTAGATGGGATCTTGGATCCCTTCCAGCTCTAGAGGTATGATATTATCAAACTTTTACCTTAAAAACAAACAAAACTATTTTGTACTACTTGATAGATTTAGGCGAACAGAGCTGAGAATATGGCTTCATTTACAAGGATGAAAGATACGGATTAGATTATCCATGAGCTTTTCCCCTTTCAAGTTATTAAAGCTATGCATTCATGCATTCAAAGACCCCAGCTTCTGGGACAAGAACTCATTTTTGACAAAAACTATTGGGAAAACTGGAAAACAGTATGACCCTTTAATACTCGTATGTGGGCAGACCCGCCTGGAGACAGAGGAGCGGTGTCTCAGTTCCTAAGACCATTGGAAATATGTGTTTTCCAACAGTCTTAGGCAACCCCTGTGACCCCTGTGAAAGGGTCGTTCGACCCCCAAAGGGGTCATGACCCACAGGTTGAGAACCGCTGGTATAGACCAACATCTTACACTGTATAACAGAATAAGATCAAAACACGTACATGAGTTAGACATAAAGGGTGATACCATAAGCAAATTAGAACAGCAAGGAATAGTTTACTTGTCAGATCTATGGAGAAGGGAAGAATTTATGACCAAACAAGAGATAGAGAGCATTATGAAATGAAAATGGATCATTTTGATTATATTAAATTAAAAAGTTTTGCACAAATTCAACACAAACAAGATTAGAAGGAAAGCAGAAAGATGGGAAACAATCTTTATATCAAGTGTCTCTAACAAAGGCCTCATTTCTCAAATATACAGAGAACTCTGTCAGATTTATAAGGATACAACTGACAAATCCCAAAAGGATATGAACAGGCGGTTTTCAGATGAAGAAATCAAAGCTATCTATAGAAATATGAAAAAAATGCCCTAAATCACTATTGATCAGAGAAAGATAAATTAAAACAACTCTGAAGTACCACCTCACACCTATCAGATTAGCTAATATGACAAAAAGGAAAATGATAAATGTTGGAGAAGATGTAGGAAAATCAAGACACTAATGATACTACTGGAGTTGTGAACTGATCCAACCATTCTGCAGAGTAATTTGGAACTATACCCAAAGGCAACCAAATTATGCATACCCTTTGATCCAATACTAGTTCTGTATCCCAAAGAAATCCAGAAAAGGGAAAAGAAACTATTTTATACAAAAAAAATTATAGCAGCTCTTTTTGTGGTGGCAAAGAATTAGAAATTGAGGGGATCTCCAGCAATTGGGATATGGTTGAACAAATCATGTTATATGAATATAATGGAATACTATTGTGCTAGAAGAAATAATGAGCAGGATGCTTTCAGAAAAATTTGAACTTAAGTGAACTGATGCAAAGTGAAGTGAGAAGAACCAGGAAAACATTGTACACAGAACACCAATATGGTACATCAACTATGAATGATTTAGTTATTCTCAGCAATACAATGGTCCAAGATAATTCTAAAGGATTCATGATGAAAAATGCTATCCACCTCCAAAGAAGGAGCTGTTAGAATCTGAATGCAGATTGAAGCATACTATTTTTTACTTTCTTTATTTTTTTTTCATGGTGTTTTTCTTTGGGTCTGTTTCTTCTTTCACAACATGACTAATATGGAAATATATTTTACATGATTACACATATACAACTTATATCAAATTGTTTACTGTCTCAGGGAGGAGGAAGGTGAGAGAGGGAGAGAGAAAATTTGGAGCTCAAAATTTTTGAAAAATAAATGTTAAAATCGTCTTTACACAGGGCAAATACATAGTGCATCAAATAGAGCACCCGCCCTAGAGTCAGGAGGACCTGAGTTCAAATCTGGCCTCGGATTCTTAACCTTTACTAGCTGTGTGACCTTGGGCAAGTCACTTATCCCCAAGTGCCCTACTTTCCCCCCCTCCAAAAAGCAAAACAAAAACCTCCCCCAAAAATTGTCTTTACATGTAATTAGGAAAAATAAAATACTATATAGATATAGATATAGTTTAAAAAGCTATTCATTTCAATTACATAGTTTATGGGTGTTTTAGTGTTTTAACAACAGGCAGGTTGGTGTCACTGAATGAACTCTGAACTGTCATACATTATAAAATGTATTATTAGTAATAATAATAGTCGACATTTATACAATTCTTTGAGATTTGCAAAGCACTTTACATATATTGAGAGTCAACAGACTCTGATCAGATGATAATCTAAGACAGTTCCAAAGGACACATAATGAAAAATATTATCCATTTCCAGAGAGAAAATTGATAAACTCAATGCAGATTGAAGCACTTTTTTACTTTTTTGTTTTCCCTGTTTTGTTTATAATTTCTTTTGCAACAATATTAATATAGAAATATGCTTTACATGACCTCACATGTATAATCAATATCATATTGTTGGTCTTCCCAAGGGTGTGGAAGGGGAGGAAGGGAGAGAATTTGGAACTCAAAATTTTAAAAATTAATTTTAAAGAAAATTGTACATGTAATTAGGAAATATTTAATTAAATAACTTTTTTTAAAGAGAGAGAAGTAGCAGGGTATAATGGATAAAGAAGGCTTAGGTTCCCATTCTACTTCTAGAACATATTGATGTGATCCTAGACAAATCTCTTAACTTCTCCGAACTCTAAACAAATCTCTAAGACTATGAGAGCACTGATAGATTTCCTCACTGGAGCTCTCTACAACAATAAAATTCAGATACTGCTAAATGATTTGTAAAGCCCTAGAAGCATATTATATTATTCTTTTAGGTGAAATCATTTGATTTAGAGCTGAAGAGAAGCTTAGGAGTCACATGGTCCAACTAGAAGCTGAGGGGAAGTGATGACTGAAAGTCACCTGGTAGCTTCTGGATTCAAACTGAGCACCAATTCAGTCCCAGACTTCTTTCCACCAAATCATGCCAGTGATGGTTCTTAGGTCTGTCTAACTCTGTGCCTAAGTTGTATGTCTTTAGAGCAAGTGACATGCTCTCTCTAGGCCTCATTTCCATCATCTGTAAACATGGGCTTTGTCTAGATCAGAAGTTCTTAATCTGAGGTCCATGGATGGATTTCAGGGAATCTGTAAGCTTGAGTGGGGAAAAAAGATATTTATATCTTCACTTGCATATACTTGGTTTCCTTTGTTATCTGATGTAATTTATTTTATGCATTTAAACCCGTTGTTTTGAGAAAGGGTCCATAGGATTCCTCAGACTGCCAAAGTGATCCAGGACATGTGAAAGGTTAAGAACTTGGTCTAGATGATCCCAAAGGTCCCCTCCAGCCCTAAGATTGTGTGTTGCTATAGCTCCCATCAGATGGAATGCCTGCAGAATACCAATAGTACTCTGCCAACCCCTCCCCCATAAAACAGAAATGGAGAGAGGAGGAAAAAAACAAGGACATTGCTGGACAAACTTTCTGAACCAAGTTCCCATTCTCCACCTGTTGCTCTGTAGCTTACCACTGATTTACACTTCTTAGCATTACACTGGAATGAGGGTTCCCAAATTGGGAGCACTGGACAAAAGCAGAAACCATTACTTTGACACTACTTCTGGGTGACTGGGTTAGTTCCTTGGCTTCTCTGTGCTGTGCCTAGTTCTCACCAAAAGCAGGTCAGGGAGTCTGCAGTTAGACACATATGGAAAGATGGATTCTTTGCTACCTGGAAATGCACTTAGAACATGATCTGAAAGGTATTAATGAAGAGTTTCTTACAGACATTTTTTCTGTGTCTGTAAGAATAAAGGGGGTGCTATATGATTATAATGGAACACTATGATGCTATAAGAAATAATAAGCAGTCCTGGTTTCAGAAAAGCCTAGGAAGACTTACATGAATTGATGCAGAGTTAAGCAAACAGAACCAGGAGATCACTGTACACAGTAATAGCAATATTGTAAGGATTCTTTACTGTGAAAGACTTAATTACTCTGATTAATGGACCACTCTTAAGTATCCATGATGAAAAATGCTATCCACATCCAGAGAGGGAATCAATGAACTCTGAGTGCAAATTGAAGTATATTTTTTTCACTTGCTTTTTTTTCTTGCTTTTTTTTTCAAAATGGCTAACATGGAAATGTTTTGCATGATTTCACATGCATAATTGATATCATATTGTTTACCTTCTGAGGGAGGGGACTGGAAGGAAGGAGAGAATTTGAAACTCAAATTTTTTTAAAACGATGTTAAAAATAAATAATTTTGGGGGGAAAAGATTAATTAAATTTTTTTAAAAAGCATAAAGCAGTATGGGAAGGAGTGTCTCAGCATCTCCTCAAGGTAGGGGGGACAGGGCATTAAATTCTACCCACAATTAAGTTTCACCCCAAACCATAAACCAAAACAAACTCTTTAAACCTGATATTATATTTGAACTACAGGACCTGAAAAGAAGATTATGTCCAGTGCTCTGTATGAGACAGTCTCCACCAGGTCTGATGCTTCACAAGTCTCCTCCCAGCTCAGACTCCAGTTAGTTACCACTGAGATTTGTATAGAATAAAAGGGGAAGGAAAAGCAAGACACAAAGCCATTCAGTCTTGGCTATTCCTCCTTCATGCTTTGCCCACAAGGGCCTCCTCACTGCAGGCCTTCAGTGCCCAGCCCCTTTCAAGCTTCCAAAGACATTTTGGCGGCAATTAAAATTCCTCAGATTTCTCCTCGACTATTTTTATCTGCCAGAGATATAATCAACATGTTCCTAACTGTACATCCCCGGCCCGTCTCTGCTTCCAATGTCTCTGAGACTTCAGCCGTAGCTAACCTTCTGGTGCTCAAGTATTTGTTAATTAGGTAGGCGGACGGGGATCTGGGGGAGGGGAAAAGGAGAAGGAACTCTGATGGTTGAAACTTCTCTCAAAGGCTTCAAAGTCAGGCCCAGGAACAGAAGACACCCCCCACCATCAGCCTCCTCCCCACCCATCAGAGAAACAAAACAATCCACCCCCACCAGGCCTTGGGTCTCAGGCCTCAGACTCCACAGGGTCTAAACCCCAAAGCTGGGTTCTCTCGTCAGCCACAGGCTAATATTCCACTAATATAAGTCCCTCTCTACATTCCTCTCCTGTCTTTTACATTTCCTGGAAAGGCATCCAGTCACCTCAAAGTCTCCAGGAGAAAAGCAGAGCCTGTTTAAAAAAAAAAAGAAAAAAGATGTCCTATGTGGGTTAGCCTGCTTTCTGGCCAAGTCCTCGGGAAAGCCAGTCAAAGTAGCGGGGTACGAACAAGGCGGGAAGAGCAAGAAATGAAAGCATCACCTTCCCAGTCATCAAAAGCCTGGCCTGTCTACAAAAGGGGATCATGAAAGCAAATTCAAAGAGGGAGGGAAAGGCACAGAGTGACTGGGACAGATACGGAGATAAAACATGATAAATAGGATGCAGCCAAGGAAGAAAAATCCTTCAAGTGTCCTAAAGACCAGAGTCCATCGGCCAATAAATATATGTCTCTACTATGTGCCAGGCACTGGGGATACAAATAAAGACGAACGCAGTCTTTGCTTTCAAAGAGTTCACTGTCTAAAGGGGGAGACAACATGCAAAGAGCCATGCACAAACACACTACAGATGTGATAAATTGGTGATAATCAACAATAGGTCCTGGAGTCACTAGAATGAAGCCGGATCGGGAAAGGCTTCCTATGGAAGGGAAGATTAGCTGGCACCTGAAGGAAGCCAGGGAAGTCAGGAGGCAGAGACCAGGAGGGAGTGCATTCCAGGCATGGGGAGAGCCAGGACAAAGGCACAGAAAGGAGAAGAGCGCCATTAATGAAGAACAAAGAGGAGACCGCTGTACAGCCATTTGGCTTTGTTGAGCAGGGACATTGTTGTTGTTGTTGTTGTTGAGTCATTTTTCAGTCATGTCCGACTCTTTGTGTCCCATTTGGGTTCTTCTTGGCAAAGATACGGGAGTGATTTGCCATTTCCTTCTCCAACTCATTTTACAAATTAGGAAACTGAGGCAAACAGTGTTAAGTGATTTGTCCAGAGTCACACAGCCAGTAAGTATCTGAGACTGGATTTGAACTCATGAAGAGGAGTCGTCCTGACTTCTGGCCCAGCACTTTATTTACTGTGCCCCCTAGCAACCCCTAATAACTTGATGTACACTAAATCATTTTGGTAGCTGTGAAGAAGATATACTAGAGCCTCATGAAAAAGTGTTTATTAAAAGCTGGGATAATGCTGGAAGAAATGTCCACTGTTGTGAATGAGCCCATCTCCAAAAGCCACATCTAGTGTGTCAAGAGTTTCCTTGTTAATGTAAACACTTATTCCTCAGCATTAAACAAAGCAAGAAATCCAAAGTTATTTCTCTCTTCCATAAGGGTACCAACATCAAAATGTACACTAGTGAGAAAGTACATAATGGAACTGTTCAACTACTGAACAAACACCGGTAAAGCTTCAATGAAGACCACTTGGGTTTAAATGATGGCTCTGATGTTTGTTAACTGTGTGACCTTGGACAAGTCCTTTCCCTTCTGAGTCTCACTTTCCTTATCTGATTTATTATGGTGTTGTGGAAAAAGCATTGGCCCCAGAGTCAAAGGAAGTGGGTACAAAGGCCACTCCTGCCATTTACTGCCTATGTGACCTTTGACAAATCCTTTCCCCTCTCTTGAGTTTTCCTTGGTGGTAAAACATTAGGGTTCTACTAGGTGGTCTTTAGTTCCTATGATTGCATCCCCTCAGGGAGTCTTACAATCCAGAAGGGAAAATAAGATTTATACATAATATACAACTATAATCCAAGTTGGAGGATGACTGGTACCATAAGCATGCTAGTTGCCAGCTAAACATCAGCCCTGTGGCCTTTCCTATAAAATGATAGCTCTGGGAGTACATCTAGGAGCCACTAATTCCTGTCAGACTCCATCTAGAAATCTGTGTCCAGTTCTGAGCGCCATTTTATAAGCTGGACGTTGAGAAGCTCCACTGTTTCCAGAGAAGTACAAGCAAGAGGGTACAAGGACTAGAGACCATTCGACTTGAGGGGCAGCTGAAAGGATACTGAATATCTATCCTAGAAAAGACTTGGAATAGACATGATATCTGTCTTCCAACATCTGAAAGGCTGTTCTGTGGAAGGGCTATTAGATTTGTTCTATTTCTACCCATCACCCCAGAAGGCAACACTCCAAGCCATAGAAGGAAAGGGTAAAGAGGAAGATTTAGGCTTAATATAAGAAAAGTCTCCCTACAAATTCAAGTGTTCCCCAAATGGAAGGGGCTGCTGCCTCAGGAAATAGTAGATTCCATATTATAGGTTTTAAAGCAAAGGCTGGATGGTCATTTGACAGCCATATTAAAAGAAGAAAAACTTGTACAAGGTATGGGTTAGACAAGATGGCCTCTGAAGTCTCCTCCAAGTCTAAGATCATACAGTTCTGCTCAACAAATTCTAGTATTTCCATATGTCCTCAGTGATCACATATAGACTCTTATCCTGGTATTTAAAGCTCTTCACAACCTGAATCCTTTCTGCCTTTCTAGTCTTCTTATACATTGCTCCCCTCCACTCACTTTACATCCAGACATATTGGCTTACTCACTGTTCCTCACACATAATGCTCTATCTCCTCTCTCCACACCTTTATAGTGGCTGTCCCCTGTGCCTGGAATGAAGTCCCCAACCCCTTCCCCTCAACCTCTATCTCTTAGAACACTGCTCTCCTTTAGGATTCAGCTCAAGTTCTATCTTCGGAATGAGGCTTTTTCTTCCCCCCACACCCTGCCCCTCGCTGTTCCCACAAGGTTACTTTATTATCTGTCTTATATGTGTTTTGTACTTACATGTATATGTGCACACTGGAGGAAATGTTATCCTATTATCATTATATTCCCAATAACTAGTACAGAACCTGGCACACAGCAGATCCTTAATAAACGTTATGTCTCCCCTCTCTCACGTTGTCTCCTCCCTCTCCCTTTCCTCTCACATTCTCTCCTTCCTCTTTCTCTTTTCCTGCATTCATTCCCTCTTTCCTGTCTCTCCTCTCTCATGTTTTCCCCTTCCTTTCTCCTTCTCCTCTAATATTCATTCTCTTCTTCCTCTTTCTCCTCTTCCACATTCTCGCCTTCCTATCTCCCCTCTCTCATATTCTCTCTTTCCTTTCTCTCTCTCCTCTCCTGCATTATTCTTCTTCCTGTTCTTTCTCACGTTTTCTTTCCTCCTCACACACCACTCCCACTCCTCAACTGAGATGAGCATCTGTGTTTCTCATCAGCCCAGCAGTCACAGCAAACACCCACTACTGATGAAAGGGAGCAGGAGATGACTCCTCTCCAAAGACAAGGCTCCAGCCAGGACCACTTCACTGATCAAAGGCCAGGGGCACTGCTGTTTGCACTACATTAGCCTAACCAGCCCGATTAAGTGTTCAAGTGAGCCGATCAACAACCAGCTGCCTGATCTGTGCACCCCCTGGAGTTTCTCCCTCCTCACCAAAAAAAAAAAAATAGTATTCTTCTGGGGGGCTGTTTCCCCTTGTGCCAGAAACAAGACCCTAGAGAGGGAATTCCTGATAACACAAGGAGACAGAAGTGCTTTTTATGTGACTTTGATCACTGAGGCAAGTAAGGCTTCTATCAGCTGTCCCTGTCATGGAGGAGGCTGCCTCAGGACAGGTCCCAAATCTGCCATTAGAATAACAGGATATGCATTCTGCTCCCCATCTGGTGATATCAAATCCCTGTAATACTGTGATACATTGTCTCTACATTTTAAAAGGTCTGGTATGAGCATGGGGAGGGTAAAGAGGGAGGTCTGAATTCCCCAAAGAATCTAAAACACAAAGTATCAGATCTTAGAGCTAGATTAAAATCATATGGTTACAGGATCCCCAAACTTACATTGGGGAAAACCTTAGAAACCAGAGTGATAGACTTGGAGCTGGAAGGAACCTTAGAATTCACTGTAGATTGAGTATTACACTTGGAATTGGGAAGACCTGAGTACAAATGTGGCCTCAGACACTAACTAGCTGTGTGACTCTGGTCAAGTCACTTAACCACTGATCTGTCTTAGTTTCCTCAACTGTAACATGGGGATTCTAATAGGACCTACTTCTCAGGACTGTTGTGGAGGTGACATGAGATAACATCTGTAAAGCACTCAGTTCAGTTTCTGGAACATAGCAGGTATTTAGTAAATGCTTCTTTCCTTCTCTTCCCCCCTTCCCCCTACCTAGCCCAATCCCTCATTTTAATCATACAGTTATCCCTTCCACATGACAACTTTTCCCATCACAATTTCAACATATTGTGGGTTGGCATAAAAATTAAAAGGGAATTTTAGGGGTGTTTTGAGGAAGCCACAGACAACACGTGAAGCCTGCAGATGACACAGAGCCTATGACCAAATGCTTAACCCAAATTGTACAATAAGGTACTGTAAATACTCCATAAAAAAAAAAAAAGAAAAAACTCAAACTTCTCCTCTGGAACAAAGGGAGGGTCAAAAAATCTTACATGGATTTTCCAGATGGCATGGGCACTGTGCTCCTAACCCACATGATGTGGAAGGCATAACTAGAATAGTGATGATGATGATGAAGAGGAGGAGGAGAAGGAGGAGGAAAAAGGTACATGCATTCATATAGCACTTTAAGGTTTGCGGAATGCTTCACAAATATTTATCTCATTTTATCCTTAAAAAAACCCTGGGAGGTAGATGCTATTATTTTATCCCTCTCCCCTCCCATGAGGAAACTGAGGTAGACAGGGGTTAAATGACTTGCCCAGGGTCATAGAGCTAAGTAAAGGTTTGAGGCCAGATTCAAACTCAGGTCTTCCTGATTCCAAGGCAGGGCTCTCTCCCCTGTATCACCTGGTTGCTTGTTTTATAGATGAGAGAATGGAGACCTAAGGAGGTAAGGTGATTTGCTCAAGGTAAGATATGAAGGGCTGGGGGAAGAAGCAGACCAGATGGTCTCTGAGGTCACTTCGGCCCTAGTTCTATGAGTTAAACCCAGGCCCTCTGAATCTGAAGACAGTGTTCTTCCCCCCAAGATGTTCTTTCTCATACCTCATTTTACAAAGGAGAAAACTGAGGCCCAGAGGGAAGTGACATGCCCCTGCAGACTCTCAGGGAGAGAACACAATTCAAGGAATAACTAACCGAGAGAAATGGAAAACGTTTCTTCTCCTCCATCCTGAATGGCCTGGCTCAACCAAGAGCCTCCAGCATCCAAATACAAGCCTGAGCTGAGGGAAGAGTGCCTTTTAGTCCTTCGTGGATGCAAAAGGGTGGCTTGACTGGCTGCCTCCCACAAGCCTGATATACTTGACTTAAGCACTGTTTTTCCATCCATTTATAAAATTCAAACTTCAAAAGTTTGGGGTTTGGGCTCCTTTCTCTAACTTAAATAAATTGATGTAATAGGAAACTCTAGTCCTCTATTTTGGAGTTCTCACTTTCCGAGGGAAATACTGGGACAGTAGACAATGTTAACAAAGACAATATGTACCAGACTGAGAAGTTCTGGCCCTGTCTCACTGAGGGCTGCTCCCTATATTCCCAACCTTCACCAGCTAGGCTCTCATCTGGATAGTGGCTGCTTACCGGTTTGCCATAAGGAATAGTAGAATAGACCTCTATTTACCTCCCTGCCCTCATCACAGCTTCCTCCCTGCTTAAGAGACATCTCTCCCCACCCATCATCCCCACAGCACCCTGTAAGTTAGGAACAATCTTAGGAGACAGCATGATGATCTAGAAAAAATACATGACTTAGAGTCAGACGTCCTAAGCCAAACTCCTCCTCTGCCATTCATGACCTCTGTGACTTTGGGCGAGTCCCTTAACCTCCTCGGGTCTCAGTTTCCTCATCTGCAAAATGAGAAAGTAGGACTAGATCAATGATATCAAATTCAAATAGAAACGGATCCCTGCGGGCCACATACTGACTTAGAAAACCACAAATTAACATTACCTGTGCCATATTGTATTTTTATTTATTTTGTTAAACATTTCCCAATTACGTTTTAAACCTGATTCAGACAAGCACTCCTGGTACAGGTAGCTAGAGTTTGACATTTCTAGACTAGATGACCTCTAAGATTCCTTGTCACTTTAAATCTATGATCCTATCATCATGAGAAAGGAACTTTTTAAAAAGTGGAACGAGACAGAAAGCTGGGGCAGTGGTCAAGTGGAAGGAGCCCCGGACTAGTAATCAAGAACGCCCTTTCCCCCATTTTACAGAAGAAGAATCTGAGGCCCTTAGAGATTAAGTGACTTGCCTAAGGTTACATGGTGCAAAAATCGGCTTTTGAAGGTAGTTAAGCGCTGACCCCAAATCCAGTGGTTTTTCCACTGTTTCAAGCCATCTCCCTTACTAGCTGTGTGATTCAGGGCATATTCCTCTCCAGAAATATAGCTTCTCCTCTATAAAATGAATATAATAATATTTAGACTACTTCACATGTTGTGAGGAAACCCACCCTTACAATGTCCTCCAAATAGTTTCCCTAGCTGCCTGTTCTAGTCTCTGAAATTCCATCATAAGAAATGTGTTCCTTTGGAGTGAAAACTGTACCCTGTAAGGCCCTCTTTTAAAACATATCCTCAGGGTAAAATATTATATTACCAACACCTTGGTGTGAATGAGTTGACCAGGACTTTTTCTGGGTAAGCAAAAGAACAACGGGGAATGGGAGTAGGAGAAGCCATGAAAGGGGAGTAGAAAGAAGAGATAGTAGATACAAGAGATATTCCTTGAAAACTCCACAATGACCCAAATGTACTCAGACCAAGAAAAATGAAATTTTATCCAAATTAAAAAATATTAACAGTTTACATTTATAAAGAGCTTTAGTGCTTACAAAGCTCTTTTTAAAAAAAAAACATTAAAGAAAATTGAGGGCTAGGACAGAGGCAGCATGATACAGTTTTGTTTTGTTTTTAACAGGAAAAAGGAGACTTAGGATTTAGGGCTCTAACTGTAGTTCTAGAACTAGCTCCATTCTAGCTCTTAGCCTTGGGGAAGTCACTTCACTTTCCTTGGATTCAGTTTCATCATCTATAACATGGAAACAACAATATTTGTCCTTACTTATTCCAAAGGGATATTGAGAGGAACAAATGACATCAACTTTTCAATGTTGTTTATCTTTGAAAAAGTATCTTGAAAAGTTAAAAAGATATCATATACACCAGGAGTTAGCAGTCCTTTGAGAGTGAGGTACCACACTGGTGAACCAATGGTTGTCTGGTATGACAGAAAGACAGGGACTGGTGGCCAGGGAATGTTGAGTCAAGCGGCCTGTCTCTGGCATATGTGAAGCAGGCAATCTTCTCCTGAATCACACCAACACAAAGAATTGTTTTTATTGTTCTCTGATCCTGGGACTAAGTGGTCAAAAGTTCCCGAATGTCACTGCACCCTCAAACTGCTTCCTTCACCAAACCCACAGCAATGGCCAGGAAAGGGGGGCAGAAACAACCCTCGTCTTACTCCTGGCTGCTGCCAAAAGTCAAGTCTGCTTCTCATTTCTTTTAGTTGTAAACACACAGGAAGCCTGAGAGTTGGCGGGACTCTTTTTTGTGGTCATGTAACTCAGACATGGCTTTGATTCCAGAAATCGCATCTGGCAAGCATGGGGCTCCAAACCAAGGAAATCACTTAGGGCACCCCAGAGGAGGCATGTGCCTCCAAAATGCACTCCCCCCCCAAAAAAAGAAGTCCACTTTAGGGAAATGGGGTGCAGTCAGGGAGAGGAAGAGAGTCCTAAAGATGTACTAGTCACACAATCATGCCATACACCCCTCCTCTCTTTTCAAATAGTCAAAGCACTGGCTGGGAATTTGTACCCGAGATTAGAAAAAGGCTCCATAAAGGCTGTTAGGAGCCTTTGGAGCCAGCTGTCCCCTCCCCGCCAAATCTGTCTCAGTCCTAGTCCTTGGCTCACCATCCTCATGCACCAACCAGTCTTTAGAGAAATTTAATACACTGCACGTGTGAAACTCATCCTGCCCCAGCTGAAGGAAGCTGGCACTATTGCTACCCCTACTTTACCCCTCCCTGGGCTTTAGTGGGGATAACAGGAAGATCAATGAACCTTCTCAGGTCAGTGGGGTAACTCACTAAATTAAGTTTCTGAGCATCCAATGGAACAGCCAGCTGGAGCTTGAAGAAGGTAGACCAATAGGAACACAGATGAGAGCTGATGGACAGTGAATGGTACAAAAACCTGCCTCAAAGCTTTTGCCCACAGACAAGGAGCAAAGGACTCAATGCCTTCCCCATCCCAAAGAAAACACACTTGATTGGATTGGTGATCTCACCCATGTGGGCACTCCCTCCATCAATACAGATAACAAACTCATCCACACTTTCTTACCCTGTGTGATTCTCAGTCACATTCTTTCACAAATCCCTGACAATAGGGAAAGCACTGGATTTGGAGTCAAAAGGTCTGACTCTATCATTCTATAAGCTCATTCACTTATTAGCAATGTGATCTTGGGCAAGACAGCTTCTCTGGGCTTCCGTTTCCTCAGCCATAAAAATGAGTGAGTTTGATTAGCTCAAGGGTTCTTAATCTTTTGGAGGTCATAGACCTCTTTGCCAGTCTGGTGAAGCCTATGGAATCCTTCCTCAGCATGTTTTCAAACACATAAAATAATATCCATATACTTCCTAAGGAAACCAATTCTACTGAAATAGAGAGATGAAAATAGGAAGAAGACAAGTTCACTGGCCTCAAGAACCTTCAGACCAGATGATCTCTAAGGATCAGGCCAATTCTAGATCTAAGACATTTGAGGATTTACCCAGTACCCTCTGGGTCTTTTACTATTTCAGTGCAACATTCATGCTCTCTCTCTGCTCTCCATTGATCTCACTATATGACTGGCCATAGATGTCCTGCTTTGATATCTCATAGTGGAATGGAAGTGAGATCCCAGATTTGTAAAGGCTGTGCCTTAGAACACAACCTCTGGCAGATTCCAGCAAGCTTATATGTGGTCTCAATAACAGACCGCCCAAGAGCCATGCTCTATGAGCATGGAAGGACTCAGCAGCAGCAGCAGCCCATTACCCACTAAGTGATGAATTCTTCAGCTGCAGTGACTCAATGAAAATAAGCAGAAACAAAAAGCTATGCTACTACTATTAGCAATAAGACCAACACTATGAGCCAGGTTCTATGCTATACAATTATTATCTCATCTGATTCTCACAACAACCCTGGGACATAGGTGCTATTATTATTCCCGTTTTATAGATGAGGAAACTAGGGCAAACAGAGGTTGAGTGACATGCTCAGGGTCATATAGTTAGCAAGGATCTGAGGCTGGATTTGAACTCAGATCTTTCTGACTCCAGGACCAGTGTGCTATGCATTGTGCCATCTACCTGCCCCAATGGATTTCCACACTCTGTGCCACCTAACTCCCTCAATAATAACTCGTATGTATGTATGTATTGTGCATGTATGTGTGTATGTGCATATATATGTGTGTAGTATATGTGTATATATATATATATATATATATATATATATATATATATATATATATATACACACCCACACATTGACATATTGCCTACCACCAGGCACTGTGCTAAGCACTTTACAAATATTATCTCATTTGATCTCATAAAAACCCTTAGAGGTAGGTGCTATTATCATCCCAATTTTACAGTTAAGGAAACTGAGGCAAATAGAGGTTAAGTGACTTGCCCAGGATCACACAGTTAGTAAGTGTCTGAGATCAGATTTGAACTCATGTCTTCCTGATTCCAGGCCTAGCACCCTATACATTGTGTCACTTAGCTCCTTTGGCATCAAAAGACAGAGTAATTGCTCGACAACAGAATGAAAATTTTTGTGTTGGAGCCAATCCCTGACAATGTAGAGTAAAAGATTATTGTCTCCACTTCCTAGCTGTCTCCACACCACTGCTGGTCCCACTCTGGTGATCATCCTCTACCTCTTCCCCCAAGGAACCCTGGCCTCCATCTCTCCATCTGAACTGTCCTGGTCTCTGACAGGTGAGTCTTTACTTTTGCCTAGAGCCCAGTCTACGTGCTGCTTCCTGCTCATCCCCACACTACTCAGTGCTGTCCCATCCTCACCACTACCTCCAGCTCCCTTTTCTATCTTGTTACCCCTATTCAAACAAATGCTCCTTAAGAACAAGGGCCATATTGATTACTTGCATTTCTACCCCCAAGTACTTTGCACAGTGCCTGGTGCATGGGAAATGCTCAGTCAATGCTGTATCTCTTTATCTTTCTATCCAGATGCCAGATGAGTCATCTTTGGCAGGAAGTCAGGAACCAAAATGTTTCCCTTTAATCATTTTCCACAGCTTAGTCAGCTACTTCCCAACGCAAGCTGCTATCCTCCTTACTTTCCACCTACCCAAACACTGCACCTTTTAGGGACCAACTAAAATCTCATTTTTCAAAGAAGCCATCTCCAATGATCTGAATCTATTTTGTTATGTTCTCAGCTCTCTTAAAACGGCTAGTATTTTTATAGATTCATTTTGGCATTTTACTAGAAGAACCACACAAATCACACTCTTAGACTTAGAAGACCTCTCGGAAGTCATCTAATCTAACATACCACTGACAGGAATTCCTTTTACAGTATCCCTGACAAAGAATCATCTGGACTCAATTTGAAGACTTCTAGGGACAGAGAACCTCTTACCTGCAGAGGCAGCACCATCCGCCCTTGGACAGCTCCACAGGGCACCAAACTTTCAGGGAAGGAAAGACCCTCCAGAAGCCATCTAATCCAACCTGTTCCTAAACAAGATTGCCCTCTACAGCATCTCTTCAGCCTTTGCTTGAAGATCTTCCAGGATGGAGAAAGTCATTGCTTCCTGAATCACTCCATTCTGCTTTTGTTAGCAAGTCTCTCCCAAAAACAAGGGTAGATCTGCCTTCTTGGGAACTTCTTTCCAGCCTCTGGAGGCAAGCAGTCCAAGGCCAATCCTTCCATCTGGAAGCCCTTTCAAATACTTAAGAGATACTTTTCGTGCTTCCTTTCCTTGAGCCTTCTCTTCTCCAGGTTAAACAACTTCAGCTCTTTCCATAGATCCTTGTATGGCAAGGCCTCCACTCTTCTCATCATCCTGGCTGCCCTCCTACATGCCCTCCCATTTGTTAACATCCTCAAAACATGGCACCCAAAACTGAATGTGATAATCCAGATGTGGTCTGACAAAGGTAAGTAAGAGAACTACCTCTGGCCTCATCCTGGACATGGTACATCTCTTAATGCAGCATATTATTACTTTTTTTTTTAGATGACTACCACATAAATTGACTAATACTGAGCCTGCAGTCCACAGAAACCACCCAGGTGTTTTTCACACAAAATATTTTTGTTTATATCAGTCCAGTCTATTTTAAAAGTCAGGGATTATGTGTAACTTGCTTTGGACAAGGCCATATAGGCAATATTTCTTCAACCAAATATTCATGTGGCATGGTCTCCAGTTCCCACCTATTCTTTTCACACACATTCCAGTTTGTCAATGTTCTTCTTAAACTGTTCACAGCCAGGTGGTGCAGTGAATAGAGTACCAGCCCTTGAGTCAGGAGGACCTGAGTTCAAATCCAACCTCAGACACTTGACACACTTACTAGCTATCTGACCTTGGGCAAGTTACTTAACCCCAATTGCCCTGCCTTCCCCCCTCTAAAAATAATAAAATAAAATAAAATGTGAAGGTCTGTCAGTCAAACAAGCATTACCATGTGCCAGGAGTTGTCTGAATTAAACACAATAATGCTTGCTACTGTTATTTAACTGAGACATAACTATTCATTTTCTTTCCCTAAACCCACTAAGAGCTCCTTCTCCATCTTCCTCACAGAGCCTAGCACAGGCCTGGGCCCAGAAACAAGCTGAATAAAATGAAATTGTGAATTAGATAACACAGCAAAAACAAAAACAAAAACCCCACAAAACTTCTTTCTGTTCTGTCTCACAAATCTGATCTGAGGGAAACTTAAAAATCTAATCTAAGAATCCAGGGAGAGGAGTGAGGAGGAAGAAGGAGAGAGAGAGAAGGGGAAAAGTCATTTAAAGTCTGCTCCCAGCAGACCTGATGACATGTTGATAATGTTCTCCTCCCTGAGTCACAGGGACACCAGGACAATATACAGAACTAAGCCCACATACCACTGATTTACTGGACGAAGGACAGTTTTCATTGATCCGGGGCCAACAATGACTGGATGGGAGCCTACTGTCTATTTCAGTATTAAGCTCTGGCTTGACCTCAAAACACTGGGGCCTGCCAATTCTGCCCATGGGGCTTATGCCAAGCCACTGCCCGGTATGCAAATGCAGCAGGTGGAAGGGGGCACACCAGTGGCTAAGACACACACACACACACACACACACACACACACACATTTATATATACTATCCCAGAGCCATATTCCATGCATAGGACCCATCCCACTAAGTGTCAGTGGTCAAAGCTGCCTTCAGTTTCTTCCTATTCTAATCCATGCTGTATAAACTTCCTGAAAGATCTTCCCCCTGAACTGGTTCTTCCCCCCATTCTCTTACTCAAGAACCCACAATGGCTCCCTATTCCTAATCAAATAACACACAAACTTCTCAGACAATCATTCATGACTCCAAAATCCCTAATTGACAACCCTCCTGTAGCAGAGGAACATTAAAGTTTAAGGCACCCATTCTTGACAACGACCCAATGAGAAAAGTAATGAAAACATCATTATCTCCATTTTATAGATGAGGAAACAGGGGTCCAGGAAGGTTGTGATTTGTCCATGGTCACATAGCTAGTAATAGCCTGTCAGAGACAGCAGTCCTTTATAATTCCAACATTTGCTGACACTCACCACGAGATCTCATCTCCTCCTTCATTTATCAGGTACCTATTCTACGCAGAGCCAGATTGGATAGCAAGTAGAGAACCAGCCTAGACATTGGGATGCCCCTGGTTCAATTCCTTTCTCAGACTCAGACTGGTTGTATGACCCTGGGTAAATCATTTATCCTTCTCAGCCCTTTGGGCAGTTCTCTAGGGGTAAATTGCACAGTGGTTGCCTATCAGCATTAGCAGAGGGAGTTTTCTCACCAGAGCAATCTCGATAAAAAACACAAGTCTGGACTGCCCCCACTCCATCCGTCCCCCCCCCCCCACAAAACAAACAAACAACATGTAGGGCACTATGACACTATGATCAGCATGAAGGAGATGTCTATTAAATAAATGGTGACCCCTGCTCTTCAGGCTCTTAAAATAGATAGTGTTCTACTCCTCACTACTTCCAACATTCTGTTCTATCTGGAATGTCTCCCCTACCACTCACCACTGATTCAAATTGAACACTTCCTGCAAAGACTCAGTCAAGGTCCATTCATACGAGCATCACCCTGGGATTACAGGACCACAAATCTAAAGCAGGAATGGACCTACCTAATCCAACCCCAGCATTTTTGTCAGTAAGGAAACTGGGGTCTGGGTAAGTCATGTGACTTGCCCTTGTTCAAGCCCTGCCATAACAGCCAGAATGGCCACCTTACCACTGGTCTTCCCATCCCCCATTCCATGACATCTTCCACATAGCTGCCAAATTGCTATTCCTAAAGAGCAGGGCCAGGCCAGGCCGCTCCTCTGGCTCAAGGATCTGAGTGGCTTCCTACTGTTGCTAAGATAAAATACAAATTCTCTTTCACAGTTTGGCTGCAAACTAGCTTTCTAGGTTGACTTCCTGTTACTCCCCTATGCCCTCTACATTCCAGCCAAACTGACCTACTTCCTGCTTCTATACACAACATTTCAGCTCCTGCTTCATGCCAATACACAGGTCCCTGGAATGGTCTCCCACTTTACCTCTACCTCCCAGTATCCCTAGTTTCCATCAAAGCTTAACTCAAATGTCACTTCCTGTAAGATGCCTTCCTGATTCTTCCAGCTGTGTTTTTTCCCCGCTTTTATATTCACAAATTTTAAAGTGCTAAATAAATATTAGTTATCACCATCATCATCTTTATCTCCCACTGAGTGCTTTGGGGTAGATTAGATGAAAAGGACTCAGTAAATAGTTGGTAATCCAATCAGAAGAAAAATGGAAGTGCATTTCTCAAGACTACCAGCAGCAGACTCTGAGTCAGATTCTGGTGAAGGCAGAAATGACTTCTTTGTTTTTATAGATTCTGTAATCACTTACCTATGAACATGTGTCTCCTCCCAACCCCACTCCCATAGTAGAATGAGAGCAGGAGCTGCTTTGTTTTAGGATCTTCATCCCCCAGATGCTTCATAAATGTTTGCTAGATTGAATCAAATGTCTTCCTTAAATATCTCACTCCATAATCATCTCTCCTTTCTCTATAGACCTGTATCTCTTAGAGTTGGGGTCATGTAATTTAACCCTCAATTTTATTCTTTTTTGTATTGTTTTCTGGTTGTTTCCTATGCATAAATATCAATGACATGTCCCAAAATGAATTTATCCTCTTCCCTCCTAACCCCCTTCCTCTCTCAAATCCCCTATTTCTTCAGAGTGCCACTAGTCATCCTTGCTTGAAGCCCACAACATTAGAGGTGTCTTTGATATTTCCTTTCCTTCTAATCTGCCATCAGGTCCTATCAATTCTAGTTTCACAACATCTCTGGCATCTCTTCCCCTCTTTTTACTCACACAGTCGTTATACTACTTTAGGCTCTCATCACTTCTAATTGGTCTCCCTGCTTTCTCCCTCTCTAATCAATCATCCATTCAATTGTCAAAATAATCTTAAGGCAAAAGTCTGATCCTGTCACTGCCTACTCAAAAACCTTCTGTGGCTCCCACTTACCTTCAGGATAAGATATATACTCTCCTTAGACTGGTATTTAGGGCCCTCCATAGTCTTGCTCCAACTACCTTTTCCAGCCTTATTTCATATTATCCCCCTTAAAATACTCAACATTCTAGTCAAGCTGAACCATTAATTGTTCCCCCAAACTCAGTGTGCCATCTCCCACATCTGGGAAAAATATTCCCTACACCTGAAATATACTTCTTCCTTCCTCCTTTGAGAAACCAAGATTCAGGGTATCATAGACAATAAAGTAATATCAATATTAAACATACATGCACCAAATGGTATAGCATCCAAATTTTTAAAGAAGAACTTAAATAAGTTAAGAAGAAATAGATAGTAAAACTGTACTAGTGGGGGACCTCAACTTTCTCCGCTCGGAACTAGAAAAAATAAACAAGAAACAATAAAAACAAACAAGAAAGAAGTTAAGGAGGTGAATAGAATTTTAGAAAATGTAAATATGATAAACCTCTGGAAAAAATTGAAAAGGGATAGAAAGAAATATATCTTTTTCTCAGTGGTACATGGCATCTACACAAAAACCAATCATGCATAAAAACCTCACAATCAAATGCAGAAAGGCAAAAATATTAAATGCATCCTTTTCAGATCATAATGCAAAAATAAAAATTGCATTCAATAAAAAGTCATGGAAAAACAGATTTAAAATTACTTGCAATTACTTACTAAATAACCTAATCCTAAAGAATGAGGGGATCAATGAACAAATCATAGAAACAATAATTTCATTAAAGAGAATTACAACAATGAAACAACATATCAAAATTTATAAGATACAGCCAAAGCAGTACTTAGAGGAGATTTTATATCTCTAAATACTTATATCAATAAAATAAAGAAAGAGCAGATCAATGAATTGAGCACCCAATTAAAAACTAGAAAAAGGATAAATTAAAAATCTCCAATTAAGCAGCAAATTGGAAATCCTGAAAAATCAAAGGAGAGATTAATAAAATTGAGAGGAAGAAAAAACTTGAACTAATACATAAAAGTAGGAGCTAGTTTTACAGGAGGGGGAGACAATAAAATAGATAAACCATTGGTTAAAACTATTTAAAAAAAAAAAGAAATAAAGAAGAAAACCAAATTACCAGTACCAAAAATAAAAAGAGTGAATTCCCCACCAATGGAGAGGCAATTAAAGCAATTATTAGGAGCTATTTTGCCCAATTATATGCCAATAAATCTGACGATCTGAGCGAAATGGATAATTAGTTACAAAAATATAAAGTGCCCAGTTTAACAGAATAGGAAATAGAATACTTAACCCCATCTTAGAAAAAGAAATTCAATGAGCCATCAATGAACTCCCAAAGAAAAAAAAATCCCTAGGGCCAGATGGCTTCACAAGTGAATTCTACCAAATATCTAAAGAACAATTAATTCCAATACAATGTAAACTATTTAGAGAATCCAAAACTCAGCTCAGGAATCACCTCCTCCATGAGTCTTCTGTAATTTTTTAACATTGCTGGCTAAAACTGTTTTTCCTTCTCAAATTTTCCTAGAGGATTTTATCTCAATCCTTCTTTTGATTCCATTACTTTCTGCTGTGTATTATATTTACCTGGATTGACTGTGTTGTTTTACAACAGAATATAAGCTCTTGGAGAGGAAGAAGTGTTCCTTTTTTAAAAAACTATACATTTTCAGCACCTAGTTCATGGTGCCTTACATATAACAGACACTTTCAGCAAATGTTTTCTGAATTAAACTCCACAACCTAGCTTCTCTAGGTAAGAATGGTGCTTATTTCTCTGTGCCAAGGCATCCCTTGGTGGTGTAGTGGATAGAGCACTACATTTGAAGTCAAAATGAGTTCCCCCTCAAATACTTATTAGCTGTGGGACTCTGGGCTTACCCTTACCCTTTCTGGGTCTTATTTTCCTCATCTGCAAACTGGGAATAATAACAGCATCTACCTCCCAGTGGTTGCTAGAATCAAACAAGATATTTATAAGGTGTTTCACAAATTTTAAAGTGCTAAACAAAATGTTAGCTATCATCATAGCCATCATTGGCATAGAGTAGAAGGAAAAAACTCAGTAAACAGTTGTTAATCAGATCAGCAGAAAGAAAACCAGAAGTGAATTTCTCAGGATTGCCAGAAGTAGGCTCTGCATCAGATTCTGATAAGTACAATTTGGGGAACAAGAATGAGGACAGTCCCACTTTTAGGCAGCCAATTAAATAGGTAACTATCTTTTGAGCATCCCCTCTAGGCATTCCCCCTGGACCCCACAGCAAACTTTCCCAGTGAAACTTCCAAGGCTGGAGCAAGTATCTAAGTTGGACAATTTTAGTTGCCTTCTGACTATTCTCTTGGACAGTGTCCACTCTAGGCAGCTGGCATCCACCTTCAGAGCCTGCCAGAGAGACCTGGGGGGCTTTCTATGGTTTCCATATTTCCAAAGATAAGAATACTTCAGAGAAAGAGAATGAATTTATGGGGCATTTGAATGTCTCTTCCCTGACCAGAATATCTGTGGCCAATATTCCCTTCCAAGGCTTCATTCCTGCTCTGAAGAGGTGGCTAAAAACCCACAGGCTGGGGGCAGTATCACTACCGAACTCCAGGCAGAGAGCAAAGCTAGGTAATGGACCTGCCAGACAGACTCCCACAGCATCACATCTGGCTGTGGAGACAGGGCCTTAAATCTAGACAAATTAGAGCTGCTTCTCAATCTGAACTGTTTGAAACTCATCAAGGGAGTATTTCTGGTCATCAGCCTCCAGCCTTTAACACCCTTCTGATTTTCCCAAGAGACTTCCCAGAATACCAGCATCCCTCCCCCCCCCCCAAATACTCAGCTTGTTCCTCGCCATAGGCCACCATTAGATTAATCCACTAATATCTGCTGAGCACCTACCTATGTGAACCACCATGATGCTTCACCATGGTGTGGAGGAGCCCCTGGGACTCTTGAAAGCTATGCCAGTGTCACAAGCTCTGCCAGCTCCCAGCAGTCTAGAAAAAAAAGGCTATGTGCCCATTACCCACCTAGTTCAGTTTAGAGACTTGTCAGAAGGATGACCATCAGCTGATGAAATATTCTGTTCATAGTAATTCATAAAGACTATCTAAGCACATAGGCTACTGAGGCGAGAGATAGAAGAGACCTCAGATGTCATTTAATCTTATCTAACGGATGAGGAAATGAAATCTCAGAGACATAAAGCAACCTGCCCAATGTCAACAGCAGAGCTGGGATACAGACCCTCCACTGGAAGTGTTTAAGCAGAGGACGCCTGTCTGTAGGTTGGACTAAATAATCCTGCAGGCCTTTCCCATCCTAAGAGTCCAAGAAACCCTTCCTCTCCTTTCCCCTCCAGCTCTCCTAACTTTCAGTACATTGTCACCTCCCCCACCCTGGATCATCCATCTTCCACTACATCCTTCTGACCGGAACATTCCTCTGACATTCCGGCCCCCTTTTCCCCTTGGTGAATTCTTTCAAGGCCTTCATTTGAGAGAGCATGGCCAACCTTCATTCCCCTCCCAGGTCTGCTTCTGATTTTCCAGTCTTTGACACCACGCCCTGGCATAGGTATCTCCTTTCTCCTGTTCCCCCAACCATGTTTTTCAACTCCTTTCTGTATGTCTTTCCCCATTAAAATATGAATGCCCTGAGGGCAGGAACGGTCTTTTGTTTTGCTTATATTTGCAATGTCATTTAACTCAATGCCTAGTATATAGTGAATGTCTGTTGTCTTGTTCAAATTACGTTTTCATTTTGGTGATATCAGGCTGGGAGGGTGAGAGTGGGACCTCTCTTTCTCTCTCCCACACTCCTCATCCCTTTAATATGCTTTTAAAAGAGAGTAGGCACATCACATTTTCCCTTTTTTCTATCTTCACCCTCCTCTCTTGCTACTATCTCCTCCACACCTATACTAAGGGCAGTCTAGCTAGCTGAGCACCTTGGGCTCCTGCCCCTCCTCACACTGACGGGGGAAAGGACGGAACACTGTGGGAAGACTACTAGTTCTGGCTATATATAGCCAACATGAGGCCAAAAAGTTTCATGCTATCTTCAAAGGGGCAGATCAGATGGTGGGGGCCTATTTTTAAACAGACCTCCCTAAGCTTACCCAGTCTGATGACCCAAGCACATGGCATTCTGTGGTTATCGACCATTCTTTTTTTTTTTTTTTAATTTATTTACTCATTTACTTTTAATTTACAAGATTCAGTTCCACAATCACTTGAGTTTCAGATTTTCTCCCCTCCCTTCCCCCCCCCATGG
>CM053585.1:226741330-226821682 GCA_028646515.1 Pseudochirops corinnae
TTCCTTCTTGAGGCTTGTAGAGTTGTCTTTAGCTGTGCATTGTTGAGGATAGTCCAGTTTATCAAGGTTGGTCATCATATGTACGATGTGTCTGTGATTGTGTACAGGTTTTGCCTGGTTCTGCTCTTCTCACTTAGCATCAGTCCGTATAAGCCTCTCCAGGTAATTATGAAGTCCATCTCCTTCCCATTTCTTATAGGTTATCGACCATTCTAACTACCAGCGTGGCTGAGGTGGGGGGATGGGAGGGAGGTACACCCACTAAAAGGGAGGGAGAAAGACAGCTGTGGAACCCAACAGCAAGAGAGGTGGGCAGTCAGCCCTCAGCAGAAGTCTCTACATGTAAATTATTATTTCTATGTGATAGCAAGGGAAAGAGAAAATAAGCATTTACATATTGCCCACTTCTTGCTGGGAACCGTGCTAAGCATTTTATAATTATTACCTCATTTGATCCTCAGAACAAACCTTGGAGGTAGGTGCCATTATTATCGCCATTTTATAGTTAAGGAAACCAAGGCAAACAGAAGTTAAGTGACTTGCCTAAGGTCACACCCCTAGTCAGTGTCTGAAGCCAGATTTGAACCTAGTGTGAGGGATAATTTATAGTGAAGTTTCCCCATTCTGAAAAATCAAATCTAGAATGGTTTCAGTATTCACTAGACCTAAGTTTAGAGGTCACCTAACCTTACAGGAATCTGGGACTTAGAGCAATGGAGACCCTCCCCAGTGCCATCTCAACACAAGATATGCCAAATAAGGAAAAAACTGCTTTCCTGGCCTTTCATTGGACACCCACATGTTTCAGGGTCCTTTGTCTCAGAGATAGATTCCTGAACTTAGGTTGTAGGCCAGCCTCCCTACCAATGAGAGTGAAGGCCAGTTGGGGGGTTGGATTTCTGCATTAGAAGGTTATATAACCATGGGCTGGCTTCTACCTGTTGTTCTCTCCCTACCAGATGCCATGTGGGCGACAGGGGCAGAGTCTTTTCTCATAAGAAAGAATAAAGACCTTTTCTGACCTCAGATTCAGACTCCAAACTCTTTCATCTCACACACTAGGTCTTCCTGAGTTGAGGCCCAGCCTTCTACTGTGCTACCAGCTGCCTCTTAAGGGGGCACCAAGGACTCACCAAGAGTCCTAGATTGTCACAGCAGGGAGGGACCTTAGAGGTTCACTAATACAAACCCCAGCATGAAGGAACTGAGTCCCAAAGAGGTGACATGGCTTAACCAGGGTCATACAAGATAAGGAACAAATGGAGACTAGAGCCTAAGCTCTCCAGTGACCATGGTTTGCCTCTCTGAGAGAAGTCTAGCTCCTCATTTGTAAGATGAGAAAGCTATACCTCAAAAAGCTCTTCCAGTCTGAATATTCCAAGATTCTAAGAGGTTTCCCTGGGGGTTGAAGTCATGGAATTATATGCTTCTGAATCCTAGAGATTATCTAATCCAAACTTCTCAATTAAAAAACACAAATGAAGGACAGAGGCATCTAGGCAAAGAGGGAGGTTAGACACCAGGTCAGCATACTCTGGCTTCACGTCCCATCTCTGACAAACCAATTGGTTATGTGGCTGTGGGCAGGTCACTTCCCTTTTAGTGCTCTAGACAATTCTCTGAGACTAGAAATTGCAGAGAAGGTGCCAACCTGCAGAGGGAGAGGGTATTTCCTCATCAGAGATTTCCCTGATGCCAGTTAAATTGCAGCTCCATTCCCCATATCATTAAGAAAATAGTAGGAAGCTAAGAGGAAAATACAAAGTCATAGGCAATAGTAAAAAGCAGAAAGGATTCAAACTCAAGTCCTTTGACTCCAATTTCAGTGTTTAAATACTTGGATCAATCTGTATCTCATCAATGCAAACATTCCACCTCAAGGATGCAAGCTGCAGCCCATCCATGTCCACCCACCCACCAATCCTGAGCAACTCACACTCTCCCATAAAGTTGTCGCCGGGGTTTCTCCTGTTACTCTGGAGGGCATTCTTCACTTTCTCCCAGCACCACAAGGACACTTGGAAACAAAAAAATCTTTCTAGTAAGTACGCTACACTCAAAATGCCACAATCAACATGGCAAGTTCTACATGAACTGATGCAAAATGACATGAGGAGAATGGGGGAGATCATTGCGCACAGAAACAGCAATGTGGTAAGACAATCGATTGACCACGAAACACTTGGCTACAATGATCCAAGACAGTTCCAAAGGATTCATGATGAAAAATGCTATCCACCACCACAGAGAGAACAGATGAATTCTAAGTGGAAACTGAATTATAATTTTCTCACTTTTTCTGCTTTTTTAAAAAAAATGCATGGCTAATGTAGAAATATGTTTTATGTGATTTCACATGTACAGTTGAGAGCACATTGTTTACCTTCTCAGTGAGTGGGAGAGGGGCTGGAAAGGAGGGAGAGAATTTGGAAGTCAAAATTTAAAAAGAATGTAAAAAATAAATAAATAATTTTTTAAATGCCACAATCCCACATGTTCCTAGCCATTGGTTGTGTGGCTCCCCTAAAACCTAATCTGTGGTAAGCAGAGTTTCAGGGAATGTACCCCACATCTCTTTCACCATATGCTCCAGAGGAGGATAGAGAGTCAAAGAAATCTCAGTTTGACCCCCCACTTCCCTGGGTCATTACCCCTTCAGATCCAAGTACAGAATAGTCAGGGTCCTGCTAACCAGAAGACCAGGGTTATAGATTATAGAAGGAAGCCTCCATCCTGGTTTACCCACTTGATGCAAATCCCTATACAAGGACCTGTGGGAAACAAGAAAAGACAAGACTCTTTGCCTTGAAAATTTTAGATCCTAGTCAGAGAGACAAAAGATAAATAAAAACAAAGCAATAGAACCTCAAGTGCCAAAATGAACAGTACAGGCAGTGAAGTGTCATGGGAGTTTAAGATGCTTGGATCAGAGGATTTATAGCTAAGCAAGGCCTTCAAAGACATCTAGTCCAGCTCTTCATGTTACAGGATGTGGAAGCTGCAGCCCTGAGACAGGAACTATTTTGTTCCAGGGCTGAAAGGCAGTTAAATGGCAGAGTTGAGATTCAAACCCAGGACAACATTGCCTGCTCCAGTATCTGAACCCAGGCTCTTGGACTCCAGATCTGACATTTTTCCTCACTGAGGTATACTGTAGGAATCCATAATGACTTCACACAAGAGGTGAACAAAACGATCCAAATCTTCAGACTCTGAGAAGATCACCCTAAGGCACGAAGGCCCTTCCTTAGCCATCTTAGCCTTCACCAACCCTCCATCCCAAAGAGGAAAGTGATACAAAGGTATGCCTACAGTGGTTCATTTCCTATGACTCAATCCAGCCTAACAGCATCTCCTAAAATGGTTCTAAAATTTCTTCTCTCTCCCCATGCACCCTGGGCCAATTCAACTGACCTAAAGAAGTTCAGCCCATCTCTTCATCCTAATAATAAATCTAGTGGCCTCCAGTTGGCCCAAAATATGTAAGCAGCCCCTTCACTTTCTCCCTTGCTTCCTCTAGCCCTATCACATGGAATATCAGATGGAATCTGGACAGAGTAAATTAAATGTCATAAAAGAAAAACCAGTCCTTATTTATGTGAAGAGAAGCTGGCACTGGGGCTTAATTAGCTTGTTTATAAATGGTTCCTTGGGTTCAACCTCCTACTTGCATTAATCCTTGAAAAGATAAAAGGCCATACCTTCCCTGGGAGAATCTAAAATGTTCAGAATCCATATCTTGGTCCTTTTCCACCATTGTTTCCTGACCACCAGTCTCCTGGATAGACCAGCATTGGTTCACTGACCTACCACCATGCCACTAAATTTTTCCTACCCAAAGTCCTAAAGCGTAAAGGATTTGGAGGCAGAAGATCTAGGTTCAAATTATGGATTTGTCCATTAGTTATCTGTGTGACCCTGAGCAAGTCACATTCCTTCTCTCTTACTTTCTCTGTAAAATAAGGGTGTTGAACTCAAGATGCTTTTCTAGCTCTGAATTTCAATGATCTGCTAGTCTACTTATTTCTTAAAGGTGTATAAACTTGGAGAAGCTAGATGGAACAGTGGATAGAACACTGGTCCTAGAGTCAGGAGGGGCTGAGTTCAAATCCAGCCTCAGATACTTACAAGCTGTATGACCCTAGGCAAGTCACTTAACACCAATTGCTTAAAAAGAAAAAACCTATAAACTTAAAGCATTGCATCCTGCTTCTTCCACCCTGGGCACCCACTTCTCTCTGTTATACTCCCTGCCCCTTGACTCTCTCCTCATCAGACACACACTCCCCTAAAATATTTTACCCAACAAAATTAACTAATAATCATAACAATCGTTATTCACATTTACATAACACATTAAAGTTTACAAAGCACTTTCCTTATAACTTTGAACTTTAAATTATGATGGAAATCCTGACTTTGCCACTGTTTTGCTGTGTGTTCTTAGACAAATCACTCAGCCAAGTGGTAGGCTTGATTTGCTCCTCCATAAAGTGAAAGGCTTTGACCAGATGATCTCTAAGGTGTCTTGCAGGTCTGGCCTTCTGTGTTCTTTCTACAATGTAAGATCCCTTTCAGCTCTGACATTCTACACACGAAGGATGTGGCAGAATCCTTTGTCTCAGAGTCCTCACTCTTGAAGATTAAGCCAGGATGGGGAACCTGCAGCCTTGGGGCCACATGTAGACCTCTAGGTCCTCAAGTGCGGCCCTGTGACTGAATCCAAACTTCCCAGAACAAATTCCCTTAATAAAAGGATTTGTTCTGTAAAACTTGGCCTCAGTCAAAAGGCTGCACCTGAGGACCTAGAAGGCCACATGGGGCCTCAAGGCTGTAGGTTCCCCACTCCTGGAAGGCAGGAAGCAGTGAAGCTTAGAGTCAGGATATCTTTCAAAGTTTTCTTCTTGCTGGCTCCCTGCCAGCCCCATACTAACATTCAAGACTATTTTAAATAGCAACCCCCAAGTTCTCGAAGAGTCTAAAGCAATTTTCCCTATCCAATGCCCTTCTAAAGTACTCCCTCCATCTGGCCCCAGTAAACACCTCAAACATGAATCAGTATTGGAGCATCCTTCTGACCAGCTTCAGTTTCAACATCCTTTCCTCATCCCCTCCTTCCTTTGTAACCAATTTCCTTGCTACCCTCATTCTGCTTAGGTCACCTACTGCAATCACATAGAAGAGGTGGCCAATGCATGTTTAAAGGAAAAATAACAGTGGGCAAACTTTAAAGACCTAGCAAGGGGAGGAAGTGGGAATAAAATTTACAATCCAACAAGACTGTTGTCAAAACACCAGTTTTTTTTATGTCACTTATTACAACCCTCTTCTCGAGCTGCTGATGTGTAACCATGCTCTTTGAGGAAGCTAGGTGGTGCAGTGGATAGAGTACTGGGCCTTGAGTCAGAAAAACTGATCTTCCTGAGTAAAAATTTGGCCTTAGACACTAGTTGTGTGACCCAGGACAAGTCACGAAACCCTGTTTGCCTCAGTTTCCTCATCTGTCAAATAAGCTGGAAAATGAAATGGCAAGCTACTCTCGTATCTTTACCAAGAAAACCCTAAATGGAGTCAATGAAGAATTGAATACAACTGAAATGACTGAACAAATTTTCCTCAGTAAAACAAAGAAGGAAATGAGAATTTTTTAAGAGTCTACTATGTGCCTGCCACTATACAAAGTACTTTATGAACATAATCTCATTTAATGCTAACAATGCTACAATTACTCCCACTTTACAGTTGAGGAACCTGAAGCAGAGAGAGGTTAAGTGATAGTTCAGGGACACACAGCTGGCAAGTATCTAAGACTGGAATTGAACTCAGATCTTCCAGAGCCCAGGCCCAAAGCTATCTCTTCTGCACCACCTCACTCCAAGAGAGGGCAGGTAGACTACATGACCTCTAATATCCCTTCTAGCTCTAAAGTTATCATTCCATACACAAACCTGAGTGGAGGGGGAGAACATGGCAGATTCCTGAGATGGGCTATGGAACGAGAATGATATAACAGGTAAAGGAGTGATAGATAGGTTGGGGGTAAGGTTACCAACCAAGAATGTACAGAAGAAGAAAGGGGAGTTGGGAGGTAGCACAAGACTCCCATCCTTATCACTTTTTGAATTTGGGATCAAGATCCTTCTATTCACCAACTGTAGCAGAGCAAAAGTTGGGAATATTTCCCCATGTCCGTGGTATCTCTCAGGATGTGGGGAAAATGCCCATGTCTCATGTTGGTGAACCCTTCCACTGTGGATAGCCACTGGGATGCAATGTGGGTAACCACTCTGAGCATGTCCCATCTACCACTTCTAAACCTCTAATTCCATGTGGACTTGGCTGATTTGCAGGAGAACGACACAGTTAACGAGAACTTTATTTCCCAATTACTTTCAGTGGGCATAAAATACAGAATAAGAAATAAAAAATGCACTTCCAGAGGAACAAGGGCTTAGAGCCCTCCTCTGAAAGGCCCAGTACCAGATCATATCCATTATAATAGATATCTCAAATCCAGCCCATTCTGCCTGTGATCTTCTGCTCCTAAGGACAGAAAGTTATTAAGTCTGAAGCAATGCTTTACTGCTTCTCCTCCACAGGAAAATACAAGCCAGCAGTCTATGTTTCTAGTATTCCACACCCTTTGCCCAAGGGCATCCAGGAGGTCCTGGAGAGGCTAACCCAGATAAGTATATGGGATACTCATTAACCTTTTCTGTATCATGGACCACTCCTCTAGATGTCTGGTGATGGCTACAGATCCTTTCTCAGAACAATATAAATGCATCAAATAACATAGAGAGAATCACAAATGAAACCAATAATACTGAAATAATAGTTATCAAAATATTAAGAAAGTTCTAGGTTGAGAACTCCTGACACACAGTGATGACAAAGCATCGTGTAGAGATACACCTCATTTCATGGTGGTTCACGTTATTGTACTTTGCAGATAGTGTTTTTTACAAATTGAAAGTTTGCAGCAACCCTGAAGTCTATCGGTGCCATTTTTGCAACAGCACGGGCTCACACTGCGTCTCTGTGTCACATTTTAGTAATTCTGCCGATATTTCAAACTTTTTCTTTTTTTTTCTTTTGTCTTTTTGGAGGGGAGAAGGTAGGGCAATTGGGGTTGACTTGCTCAAGATCACACAGTCAATAAGTGTTAAGTGTCTGAGGCTGGGTTGGAACTCAGGTCCTCCTGACTCCAGGGTCAGTGCTCTATTCACTGAGCCACTCAGATGCCCCAAACTTTTTCTTATTATATCTGTTAAGGTGATCTGGGATCAGTGATCTTTGATCTTACTTTGAGGCATCACAAACCACACTCAAATAATATAGTAATCTTAATCACTAAGGCCACCCCTCATCTTTCTTCCTCTTCTCAGGCCTCCCTATTCCCTGAAACATAAAAATATCGAAATTGAGTCAATTAATAACCCTACAAAGACCTCCACGTGTTCAAGTGAAAGGAAGAGTCAATCAATGCGGCAAACTTCACTGTTGTCTTATTTTAAGAAATTGCCCAATGTTTAGCAATCACCACCCTAATCAGTCAGCAGCCATCGAGGCAAGACCCTCCACCAGCAAAAAGATTAGGACTCGTTGAAGGCTCTAATCATGGTTAGTATTTTTTTTAGCAATAAAACATTTTTAGATATAATATTAATGCACACTTAATAGACTACAGCATAGTGTAAATATAGTTTTTATATGTACTGGGAAACCAAAAAATTGGTGTCACTTGCTTTATTGCAGTCTTTGTTTTATTATACCAATCTAGAACCAAATCTGCAATATCTCCAAGACATGCCTGTACTACAAAAGAATATTGAATAGTCAGGAGGTCTAGGTTCTAATCCTGATCAGGGTTCTAACCTACTCCCCTGTACTCTGAACTTGAATGTTTGGGAAACTCCAGACTCCTTGAGGGCAGGGAGCTTGTCCCATATTTACATACCGCAGCATCCAGGCTGGTGCACTGCACATAAGTAAACACTCAGACATTTATTGAATTAATTTTTCTGATGAATTCTCTTTAGGAGGAGGTTCCTGAGCATTCTGGTCAGATATGAGGCCAAGGTTTCTGTTTCCCCAACAAATCCAACCTTTGTTAAGCAGTAGCTCTCAATATAGATTTTCTGCCCGTGAACCACCTAGGTAAAACAAAAGACCTCACAGACAACTATCTTACCCACTCTTACCTCACCTAGAAAAAAGAAAACCCAAAAAGCAAAAACACTCACCAGAATCAATGGGATAAATGGTACTGCTTCTGATGAGACACCAATGAGGTAATATCTTTTTCATTAAGCAGCTGAATTATCCAATAATGACACCAAATATATAAGAGGCCAGCCTCTGGGTAGCCCAAAAGACACTTTCAGACCACCAGCGAAATGTCAAGATGTCTGCAAAGGCACAAAGAGATGAACTGCACACATGCTAGGGCTATAACCCTATTGGGCCCCTAGAGCGCCAGACTATAGCTTCCATGGTTCAGCCTTACCTGCGGTCCACAATTCCCCATTTTTATCCCACCCTGGTGCCAGAAATACAGCAATCCCCCAGGACTGAGACCAATTTTTTTCTTGGCTGAAATTGCCCACAAGGGCCTGGGGGATCTTTGTAACAAGGACAGCCCTGGGACAAAGCCTTAATAGTTTAACTAAAATCACATTCAAGACTTAATTAGCAGATGGCTCTGAATTCACAATCTGCAGCCCATAAGCTCTAATAGACTAATTAGCTAAGACATCCTTCAACACAGAGGCAGCTTAGGTCTTCTCTGAGGGATCCAATAGAACTCCTCAGATCAAAGCCTTCATCTGGTCAATGTGCAGTATTATGTCACAGTAATGAGGCTGGGCATAAAAGTTACTCAGTGTCTAATTATGTTGTGCAATAAATAAACTTTACTGTAAACACAGCTTATAGTTATCAACAAAGCCAGCTCAAAGTGAGCTTCTGACAACTTATTCAAATGTGTGTCCACACATTAAGGTAATTAGAACACAGTAATAACCCTCTGAGGACCTCGGCATTCACTTAGCTCCTTGGATCCTGGTGTACTTTGCACATTAAGGATAATATTTATAAAGCCCACATTGACACACATAATACCAGGCTGCCCACACTTGCTTCCCAAAGGCCTGTGTGCAGATTATTGACCACATCTGTTCTACCATATCAGGATCACCATCCTGGTCAGGAAAATAAATTCTCGGTTCTGTGGAAACCCACAAAGTGCATATGATCACAGCCCTAGTTGATAGTAACCGATTACACTGGTTAACCAACTGCTTCATTCCAAGCATCTTTCTAATGGCCAAGAGGAGCCTCATGGCATCAAGGGAAATGTTAACTGGGAGCTGCAGAAGGCTGAACTCCCATGAGTTTAAAGGCTCCTCTCTCGATCATCCCAGCACTCCCCATGGCAGCTAGCACAGGATTGTGCAATAAATACTTGAAAAGAGACAGAGGCCAAGAGGAAGAGGGAGAGAGAGACAGAGATGGAGAAAGAAAGAAATCAACTGAAGACAACACACTAACTGCCCCTGGGAGAGGAAAGGAATTCACTGATGCAGTGAAAACAAGGGAGCTCTGGATGCTAGTCCTGACGTTAGCAATTCAGTCTTTCCCTCACTGGGTCTCAATTTCTTCATCTGTGAGATCAGAGGGTTGGACCAGAAAAATCTCCAGACTTTGATCCTTAAATTAACACAAAGGAATACAATTCAATGGAAGGAAATGGGAGATTAAAAAGCTATGGAGGTTGGACAAACAATAACTCCAGATTTTCAAAAAGGTTTCCGACTTTTCCAAAGTGATTTCCAATTGTAGTCATTCTCTATTAGATAAGAAGCCTGTGAGAAGGGGAGGTAGGAAAAGTATTAACCTCAATTTACAGATGAGGAAACTGAGGTACGGGGAGAAACATAGCTAGTTATGGCTGAGTTGAAACGAGAAAAGCCCAAGTGTCCTGACATACCCCAACACACCCCTACATACCCATAACACACACATACACATACATACATACATACATACATACATACATACACACACAGAGCACTCTTTCCATTATCCCACCTGTACTCCTCTGTTAGGTCGTATATCCTTTATTTTGCTTATCTCTTCCTGAGACCTACCATGAAGCTATCCTATTTTAAATGGGTAATGCATACAAAGCACATTGTACAGGGAAGGGCTCTTGAACCAAGGTCTGTTTTCATCCTGTCAGCCTGGAAATACACATTTATCTACCATCCCCAAAGCTCCCTTGGTTCGAAAGCTATCCTAGAAGACTAGAGGCCTGCAGGAGGCTTTACAGGCATTTTCAAACTCATGAAAGGGATCAATACAACCATTTGATGCAAGGCTTCAAGAATCCAGAGGACAGAGTTATTATTCCATAGAACACATGCCCAGTTCTGCCCTGGGACAGAGAGAGTTCTCAGCAAAGCAGAAAATAACCACATGAATTTTCCCCCTCTCTCCAGAGGGCCCTGCCCATTCCTCAAAATGGAAAAATAGAACCTGCTCTTTTATAGACACTCTAGGGAAGCTAGAGATGGCAAAAGTTAAGGGGAAGCTGCAATTTGTTATTCAGTCGTGGCTGACTCTTCGTGACCCCATTTGAGGCTTTCTTGGCAAAGATACAGGAGTGGTTTGCCATGTCTGTCTCTAGATCATTTGACAGGTAAGGAAACTAAGGCAAACAGGGTTAAGTGACTTTCCCAGGGTCACACAGCTAGTAAATGTCTGTGGCCAGATCTGAACTCGTGAAGATGAGTCTTCCTGACTTCAGACTTGCATCTTATCCACTGTGCCACCTACAGGCCCTTAATAATTCTTACTGCACTATTAATAATAGCTCATAGTTCTACAGTGTTTTCAGGTAGGCAGACAGTTTTCCTTCTGCCTATCTATGAGGTAGGTGGAACAAGTATTATGATCCATCCCCATTATATGGATGAGGAAACTGAGGGCCCAGTCTAGTTGTAAAATGCTAGAGGTCATATGGCTGGTAAGCAACCCAGCCAGAATTTGACTCTACTCCTCCTTCCCATGTAGGAGCAGAATAAAATTCCCCTACACTAGGGAAGGAACACAGGAGCTCAGATTTGGAGTTTGAAGGGACCTTAAAAGCCAGAGAGATACAATTTCCTCATTTGACAGATGAGGAAACTGGAGCAAACAGGGTTAAGTGACTTGCCCAGGATCATACAGCTAGTAAGTACTGAGAAAGGTTTTGGAAGATGGATCCTCCTAACTTGAAGTCCGGCACCTTACCATTATTCCACACTACTTCTAACAAAAAATCATAAGAAATAACATAATCCTCCACAGGGCAATAAGAATCCATTCTCTACTCCTACTCCACCCGCACAAAAAAAGCAATTAGAGACAGGGATGCAAGGCAGTAAAAATGGGCCTTCGAGAAACCAATCAGTTGAATCAGGGGATCACCCACGATGCAGTCTGCAGACAGAGGCTCCCTTGTAAACCAAGTCCCAATGTGAGTGACACATAAATGAGCATCTTTTTTACGGGTCTGGCCCCAAATCTAGTTCTCTCTACACTGACAAGGTCTCCCCCTGCTTAAATCAATCTATTTACTCATGACTAAAAGCACTGTTTTTGCCTCTGAACAATCTACATGGAAAGACACTCATAGAGAAACCCAACTCTTTTTCCTGACCTCTTTCTTGTCATAAATTGCCAGGAATAAAACCAGATACTGTTATTCCGTAAGCGTCTTTGGTCTTTTTTTGGTGGGTCAGGGGGAAGCAGAATGGGAATTTCATGTCTCAATATAAATTGTCTACAAGATTGTTAATTGTTGCTCTTATCAATGGGTGCTCTTTCATAGAGGTCGTTAAGAAATGAAAACAATACTGCCAGTCATGGAGTTTTAGCTTTGTAGGGGACAGCCCCCTCAAAAGGGGTGAGAATCACATTTTGGACATATGTCTGGTCACAATTTTTGATAAAGGTAGCTGGGGAATCTATGTGCCTTACAGAGTGAACATAAATTTCATGGTTAACAGCCAATGACTAGACTCTCCCATCTTACTGTTACACCCATTCCAAGTGTTGTACGATTCTGAATGCTCCTGAGACCAATCCTAGTCCCATAGACCTTGTAGGCGGCCTCTGATGTGACTCACACCATGAAATTCAGATCTAGAACAAGGACTTTAACAGTCATGTAGCACAGTGCCTGGAATATAGTAGGCACTCAATAAAATGTTTCTTGGCTGACTAATCCAACTCTTTTATTTTACAGATGAAGAAATTGAGTCCCAAAGAGGATAAATGATTTCTTAAGGTCACACAGTTAGGTGTAGGCAATTGATAGAGCATAAAGCCTGAAGTCAGGAAAACTTATCTTCTTGAGTTCAAATCTGACCTCAGACACTTACTAGCTGTGTGACCCTGGCAAGTGACTTAACCCTGTTTGCCCCAATTTCCTCATTCATCAAATGAGCTGGAGAAGGAAATAACAAAACACTCCTGTATCTTTGCAAATAAAACACCAAATGGGGTCATGACAAGTCAGACAGGACAGAAATGACTGATTAATGAGATCACACAGGTAGCAAATTTCAGAGGTGAGATTTGAACCCAGGTCTTTCTGACTCCTGAACCAGTGCTCTTTCCACTATACCAAGGGTAGGGAAACTGTGACCTTCTAGGTCCTTGGGTGCAGCCTTTTGACTGATTTCAAGTTTTACGGAACAAATCCTTTCATTAAGGGGATTTATTCTGTGAAGCTTGAATTTAGTCAAAGGGGCACACTTGAGGCCTCAAGGCTGCAGGTTCCCCACCCATGCACTGTACCATGTTGTACCTCTACCACACAGCAACAAACAGCAATGAAGGACCTACGCAACTCCTAGGCAGAGAATATTGCTGTAGTATCTTTAGCCAAATGGCTTTTCAAAATGAACCCTTCTGGGTAAGTAGTACAGAGAGTAAATAAAGAGAAATTACTGTCAGCGGTAACAAACAAGCATTTACCAAATGTTGCCTTCATGAAAGGTGGTGTGGGAGGCACTAGGAAGAAAAAAAAAATGAAAATGGCAAACAGTTCCCTGCCCCCAGAGAGCTTATACTCTACTGGGGAAAATATTGTGGAAACTGAAGGAAATACAAGATATTTTGGAGAGGGTGAGAACACGAACAAGGGATATTAGGTAAGGTTTCCTGAAGGAAGTAGACCCTAGACACGGCCTAGAGGAAGGCAAGAACTGGTAAGAGGAAAAAGGGAAGAGGGAGAGCACTCCTAGTGTGGGGAAGAGCTTGTGCAAATGCACAAAGGCAGGAGAAAGAAGGTGAGTTTGGCCAGTTTGGCTGGAATTTAAAGGAGAGTGGGGAAAATTTTCCTCTTTCAGGAAAGCTAAGTTTATTTCCCACTCCCCTGAACCCCCTGAAAAATACAATTAACTTACCACAAGGTTCATTTTTTAAATTCTCCAGAAACTCAAGCCTGAAGCATGTTCCAAATCTAGGAAACAAATACTTAAGAAATAAATGCCTACTTGAAAAAAGAAGTAGGTTTCCCCTGGGGCTTGTGAATCTCCTGTCCCAATATTCCCCCAAAGGATTTTTTTTTCTTTGTATCTGCCTGACCCCTAGTTAAAGAGCATTTTCTGAGCAAACTTCCTTTACCTCCAGCTAAAATCTGGGTTATTGGGGGGAGGGCAGTGGAGAATGTAATAAATCTTACAATATACTTCTTGGTAAAAAAAAAAAAAAAATCAACTTACTGGTGTCGTGAAGAAACAACTTTACTGCTCTCTGAAGAAATATTGGTTTCAGAAGTTACTATTGTATTCAAGACACATGGAAGCTGCATTAAATCAAGCTGTGAAAAGCACCAGGGTTATGCTTTTAAAGAATGCCCTGAACACATTCTGATATATAAAGGAAAAGGAAAAAAGTTTCCGAAGCACCCATAAATTCTGAGGAGAGGAAGTTTAAAACTTGGGTGTTCTTAAATTGCATTTCATGTTCTCCACGTGGAAACAGCTCGGTTTTATGTATATGCTCTTACTGTTCAAACTTTGGTGCGTTTTAACTCTTTTTTTTATTTTCACAGGGCCAAGAAGAAAAGGCGGCAAAAAAAAGCCATTTGCTCAGTAAGTGCCAAAAAAAATCCAGCAGTCTTTCCAAAGCAGAGGGCTCTGCATGGAGAGCAGGCTGGGAGGGAGGAGGCCCTCACTGCTGGCCCAAGCCACCACAGGCCATTCCAGTCTGCTCTCTTCCAAAGTAGGCCTGCAAACACATCAGTTAATTAACTCAGACAAGATCAATTAAGGCCAGGGCTGCAGAGCGGCCTCTAAACTGGACTGTCAGTTGACTGTGTCTGGGCCTCCTGCCATCAGCAGTGGGGAAGAGAAGAAACCAAGACCTTTTTTTTTTTTCCTCCCTTCCCTTCCCTCCAGCCTGCCCTCTCCCCCAAAGGGACAACCCCACAACCAAAGAGCCGAGAAAAAATAAATTCCGTTCCTGGGGAAAGATGAACAAGCTTTGCTTAGCCACTGAATCAAACACAGCCAAGTTTTCACCTCCTCAGGCTTTTGCTAGATGCTGTGCTGGGAAATTCAATAAAAATTCAACAAGTTTTTACAAAGCCTATGCATATGCTGTGGACAACACAAAGAAGTCCCTGCCCATTCCATGCTTGTAATCTAGTTTAGGAGGTAAGGGTAAGTAAGGCATAGATACTTCAAAAGATTGGTGATTTCATCAATATGGGGTAATCTCTCCAGAAATGGGACTATAACCCACATATGCTTTCATAAATGGTTTCAAGAGTTGACCCCAATACCCAGCATTTTTGTGAAGAGCTTGTCCAACCTCAATTGATCTTCATTCTAAAGAAAAGTCTATCACTGGGCTCTTACTTAACCTTTCTTTTTTTTTTTTCTTACTTAACCTTTCTTGCAGAGCAAGTACTCAACTGATAGCTTTCAAGAGCCCGGGGGTCCCCTCCAAGCCATTTTGACACATCAAAATAAGGTCCTATAGTGAAAGGCTCAGACCAGTTCATTACCACCACCTACCATTTATCCAGTGTGCTTTCACTTTTTTTTTAATTTTTGCTTTTTGGAGGGGAGGGCATTGGGGTTAACTGACTTGCCTAAGGTCACATGGCCAGTAAGTGTTAAGTGTCTGAGGTCGCACTTGAACTCAGGTCCTCCTGACTCCAGGGCCAGTGCTCTATTCACTGCGCCACCTCACCACCCCTGCTTTCACTTTTAAAAACTCATTTTCACCCAAAAATCTCATTTGATCCTCACAACAAACCAGGGAGGTTGGTAGAGCAGATATTATTAATGTCACTACTTTACAGATGAGGAAACTAAAGCCCAGAGGTTAAGGAGCTTGCCTAGGGTCACGCAAAACAAGTGAAGGGCAGAGCTGGCCCATTCCTACATTTCCATCTTTACACTTTGGGAACCTTCCATGGACTCTGCCATCCATCAACACTGGCCTTCTTGCTGTTACTTGAACATCTCTTGTCCCAGTGCCTTTTCCCTGGCAGCCTCCCATCCCTGAAATGCTCTCACTCCACACCTCCGCCTCATGGTTTACTTGAAGTCTCAATCCAAATTCCCACCTTCCTCAAAAAGTCTTTCCTGCTTTCCCTTTTTTGACTGCCTCCAATTCACTCTATGCGTTTTATTTAAACAGCCATTTGTGTGTTGTCTCCACCATTAGAAAGTGAGCTCCTCGAGAACAGGAACTGTTTTTGCCTTTCCTGGTATCTCCAGCCCTTAGCACAGGGCCCAGTATACAGTAAGTGGTTAATAAGTGCTTGTTGATTTGACTCTTTTGACTAAAACATGGGGCCAATGTTAAGGCAGCAAGGTCTAATGGACAGAATGCTTGAAGTCAAGAAGACCCAAGGAAGACTGAGGTTTGAATCCTGCCTCTCATACTTATCACCTGTGGAAGGAATCATGGGCAAGATTCAGGTTTCCTCACTTACAAATCAGGGGTTGAATTAGATGATCTCTCAGGTCCCTTCAAGCTCTAAATCAATCATCCTTTGATCCTAATGAACAATGAAAAAGCACAAAGCATTATGTGACTAAGGGTAAAACAAGTACTGTGGGTGGGGATGCAAAAGTAGTCCCTAGAAGTGTAGTCCACAGAAAAGAAAATTCCGCCGAGTCTTGTCTTCAAGACAAAAGCAAGACTTTAAAAATTGCAGAGAGTTTGTCCACAAAGGGATCTTACAGAACATCTAGCCTAGATCCCTCACTTTGCGAGTTGGAAACTGAGACCCAGGGAAATGAAATGATTTGCCCAATGTCTCACAGTCAGGGCTAAAAGTTCTTGGTGCTGAAGAAGGAACAGAATTTGAATGTCAAGGACGGGATAAATAGAAAAGGGAAAAGTCTAACACTGGAATAAGCATGACAAAGGAAAGCCAGGAGACCAGTTGGGTTGGATCAGAGGGTGACCATCTGGATATAGGGGAGGAAAGATCAGATAGGCAGGAAGCCTTACATGTCAAAAAGACAAAGGAGCCTATGGGTCATCCTGTGATGATGTGGAAACATTCAAATTTTTTGAGATGTTTTGAGAAGACACAGACACAAGAGTGCCTATGTCCTAGCACATTCCCAGCTTAGACCTTATTATGATTTATTAAGTTCAGTACCTGAAGCTTAAGTTCATTTTTAATCTCCACTTCCCAATGCTGTAAGAAGATACAAATCATACTTCCCAGAACTCCCTGATGAAGCTGAAAAAGAGGCAGGGAAACCACTGATCTCAAAAATGGTAAACTGACTTAGGGTTGCAAACCTGTGGTCAGAGGGAATAAAGATTAGGGCTGGGATGGAGGAGGAAGAACTCAATCTGAAGAGCATTGTGAGGTGGAAGCCCCTGAGTAGTCTCAGATATGTATGAGTAGGGACAAAGAAGTCATTCACTTAATCCTCTTAGGGGTAGAGTACCTACTATGTATCCGGAAGTCCCAGAAATTTGGTGGAAGTGAAGGTGTTAACCAACCACCTCTGTTCTTTACCATTGGTCAGATGAAACCAAGTCATTTCTTTTCTCCTGGTGTCATTTTCCCCATCTGTAAATGGAAAGGATTGGACTACAGACCATTTCCAAGTTCTTTCCAGTTCTAAGTTGCATGATCCAATGAGTTATCAGCTAGCCTGGAGTTTTAAGACTTATAAAAGAAATAGGTCGGGTAAGGCTAAGGAAGGCTCCTTTTAAACAGGAATTTAGATTTAATCAGCTAATAATAGTATAGGCAAGGAGATCCAGAGTCAAAAGACCTGAGCTTTGAATCTCGGCTGGATTACTTACTGTCTGTGGACTGACTATAGGCAAGTAACTTATGTCTCTGCAGCTTAGTTTCCTAACCCATAGAATAAGAGCCATAGACGGATGATTTCTGAGGTTCCTCCAAGTTCTAATCCCTTGGTCCCTATGAGATAGAGGTTTCTAAAGAAGGGAGAGCATATTGAAATGCTTAGAAGGAAAGCTAGTACTTTTCTCCATTTTGAGGACCATACCACTGAGGAGAGAGTAAAACAGGGACCAGTGACCACTTAGCAACACCTAAATATTTGACCTTTAAAAAAACCTATGACCAGGAAAATGAACAACTTAATCAAGAGTTCCAGGGAGGAGGAAAAGGCCTGGGCAGTGGCCAGTTGTGAGCCTTGGAGCTATCTCTTCATAAACAAAGCCAAGGCACATCAAATTCAAGCATAATAGTCCGGGTATCCGGTATTTATGCCTTTTGCAAGAACAAGAGATAAGTATTAGAAAGGAGCCAACCCCGATCCCTAAGACAAGCAGATCAAAGAGACCGGGAAGAAGACAATAACAATAAACCACAAACTACCCTCCCTCAGCATTTTAAAGCCTCAGTTCATCTGGATTTTAATGATAACGAGTCTAGGTCAAGTCAGCCCAAATTAGGCCATTACAATGCTTTAGACTGATCCAGCCCCACCCAGAAACACACCAGCACAGGCCCTCAGAAGAATTAATTAGTGTAAGCAGAAATCCGTGGTAACCTACTCGGTTTGGGGTAAACCAAAAGAGCTCCTTGGAAATGCTGGGAGACTAGAGAAGAAAGGCCATAATGGTAACAGGTGTTGTGGGGCAGGGGATGAAATCCAGGCATTTAGAGAACATGGATATTCAGAAAAGAAAGACATTTAGGACTAGGCATTTCTCTGGTGGCCAAAAGTGGAGCACAGGAGGGAATGGCAGAGATTTCTCTAGGGGCACTGTCAGATTCCACAGCCTGTGGCAAGAAAGTTTTGGGGGAGTTGAAGTTTGGGGCTTTTTTTTTTGGAGGGGGGGGTTGGAATTCCAAGGCAACCAGGAATTTTTAAGGATCCCATCAATGGGACCTTCTATGGCTACAATCTCTTTGCAATATTTTTTCCTCATAACTCCCAAGGAAGGATGGAAAGAGGATTTCCATCCTTTATGATTGGTAGACCCAAGTTTACACATCGGGAAACTGAGTTACAGAGTTTCTTTTCCACTTTATACAACTTGCTGGAGAAGCAGGGAGTTAGAGGCCCAGCCCAGAGCTCTTTACATCCAGCTACACACAGCCTTCTGCCTAAGATAGATGAACTCTTGGATTTGGGAAGCATTTTTGTGGATGTTAGAATGAACCAAGGAAGACCCTTAAAAATCATTTATTCTAGTCACAGGAAGCCCCTAATGCTAAGAAGTAAAGTCTGGTTCTAGAGATCAAAAGAAAGGGGAAGGGAACCCTGAATAAAACAACAATAATAATTATTATTATAATATGTAATAATGACATTGAGTCATTCTGAGAAATTCTTTAATATAAGCCTTAAAGAATAACAACAACCAAAAAAGAACTATTATCATCACCATCACCATCATCCTCTTCTTTATCTCCACATTCCTTCCCCACTCTAACACTCAGATTCTATTCTTTCGGTTAATCCCAATATTCTTCTGCCCCCTGCCCTCTCCCTCTAGTTCGTTTCTCCGCATTGAAGAAGTTTTAATGTCTTACTCTTCCTGGCCCAAGTTTCCAAACAGGAAACTTTCTTCTAATTATTATTAGAAGGCTGTGGTCAAGAGTCCCTAGGCAGAGTCAATGACTTTGAAAACTTCAAAGGGGCTGAAAGATACCATGAATACAATTGTCTCAATCTGGCCAAGTCACAATAAATAAGAAGCTTTCAGAGTTTACATCCAACACAAAACTTGGTTTCCTTTGATGGTAGCAAAGAGGAGAAGAGGATCAGTGTATCATCAGGAGAATCGAGGCTAAACTCAAGCCTTAAAAACCAGATTGCCCCTGGGAATAGAAGTTGTCCTTAATAACCAAATCACTCCTCATTCAAAAAAGAAGCTGACAGGCAAACTCAGCTTCATGGGACGTCAACAATCATACAATGCTAGGCACACAGTAGGTGCCTAATAAATGCCACTGACAAGTTATGAAAAGTTGCATGTCAGTCAAGTCATACATTCAGAGCACAAAAATAAAGTGAAGCAATGTTCTATAATTTGAGCAACCACTCCCTAATTTATTGTGGCAGTCAGTTCTATCCAGTTTTTGTATATGAAGTTGTCTTAAAATTAAGGCCCATCTGCACTAGTCTTCTTGGAAGAGTCCAATCTATCTTCATTATTAAAAGCATTTGATGCCAAACCCACCAACCATAACACCAAAGGAATCCAGCTTTGCAAAGTGTTTACCAGAAGAGGCTGGGCTCTAGACTGTTCTATGAACTTGGATGACAGTCCAAAGCTAATGCTATGGATCTCAAAGGAACAAGATAAACTCTTACTCACATTCTAAATAATGGAGGAAAAAAAGAACCAAATAAATCAACTGTCTCCAACTGCCCAACTTGAAAGGGTTTATGGTCAAAAGCAAAAAAGACAGCAATAATGACTTACCCTTATCAGGCAGATTTCTGCTAACAGACACAAATAAAACTTTTGGCAAGCATTCTCCATCCCAGGCAGGAGAGAGGGGAACAGAGAACAGTCTTAATCAGAAAGAGGTCAAAGCAATCTTCCTTGCAAATGAACAAGACCTGCCCTACACACCCCCCCCCCACTAATTTCCAGAAGAACAAAGGCCTTCAGTCCATCCCTTCTAGACACTGTCTCTAGTTTCTACTCCTCTGGAAATCGAGGCTCAGAGAAGAGTTTAAAAGAAAGATGACAGAATATCTTGGGAGGCAAAGGAGAGAGAGAGTACAAGAGAATGAAAGAGATGGTGTGTAAGAATAAGCAAGTGAGAAAGTGAGAATGAAAGAGAGAGGGAGAGACAGGATGAGGGAGGGAAGGAAGGAAAGAGAGAGAGAGAAAGAAGAAGAGAGAAAGAGGAAGAGAGAGAGGAAGAGAGAAAGAAAGGAAGAGAGAGAGGAAGAGAGAAAGAAAGGAAGGGAGAGGAAGAGAGAGAGGGAGAGGAAGAGAGAGAGAGAGGAAGAGAGAGAGGAAGAGAGAAAGAAAGGAAGAGAGAGAGTATAAGAGAATGAAAGAGATGGTGTGTAAGAATGAGCAAGTGAGAAAGTGAGAATGAAAGAGAGGGAGAGAGAGACAGGATGAGGGAGCGAAGGAAGGAAGGAGAGAGAGAGAAAGAGGAAGAGAGAAAGGAAGAGAGAGAGAGAGGAAGAGAGGGAGAGGAAAAGAGAGGGAGAGAAGAGAGAGAGGGAGGGAAGGAAGGAGAGAGAGAAAGAAGAGAGAAAGAAAAGAAGAGAGAGAGAACGAGAGGAAGAGAGAGAGGAAGAGAGAGAGAGGAAGAGAGAGAGGAAGAGAGAGAGAGAGAGAGAGAGAGGAAAAGAGAGGGAGAGAGAAGAGAGAGGGAGGGAGGGAGAAAGACTCTATAATTCTTTTTTGCCTTCAAACTAATCTAAGGACTTGGTAGAAACTCCATGACATGCTAACTAGTTACATGACCATATACCCTCTCCCACTTACTTTACATACTTTTATGTTTCAGCCAAATTGGCCTATTAGCCATTTTCTGAACGTAGCACTCAATTGTCTACCTCTGCCTTGGAAAGTTCCATTCTAGCCCAATGTACCTTCTAGCCACACTGCCGTCTCTTAGAACCTTTAACCCTCTGCAAGGTTGAGTAGTGGCGGGATCTCCTCCAAGAAGCTTTTTCCTAATTGCTGCCCCCAAGGTGTTAACACTGCTTCCCTTCTCAAATTATCTTTTTACTTGTCTGTGGCAGTGTTGGGTCGAAGCCCGGCTCATACCAGCCAAAGTGGCATTTTCAGAGTGAGTATTTTCACCTTTGGAAATCAGTAAAGACTCCCTGCAAATCAGTGCTTGATTGTTTTGTTGATTGTCTAGACTTAAGAAAGTGATGGAAAAAATGTTAATAATTCAGGTTAAACTTAAAAGTGTCTCCTACCAATTTTTTTTTTGGAGTGCTGGTTGTTAGACATTTACTGGCACACCTCTGAATGTGGACCAGTATGAGTCCAGGGATTCACTAGACTGGAAACAAACCAAAACTTACTAGTAGGATCTGACTTGTGCAAGGAGGGTGAGGGTGGGGAGAAAAGAGTCTAGCTCCTTAGATACCACATGAAGTGATAATAATACCTTACACTTTACATTTTTAAAAGTACCTCCACACAGTACAGTACACTCCTCATTTCTCCTTCCCAAAACAGCCCTGTGTCTTAAATATAGTATGCACTCAGTGTTTATTGAATTTGAATTGCAAATTGAAGTACTGCAAATTACCCCCAGGAGTAGACACTGAAAGCAACCTTTCCTCTGACACCTTAGCTGCTGTTCTATCACCCCTCTAACACTGAAGAATATGGAGAGAGAGTTGGATCCTAATCCTGGCTCCATCACTTACTAGTATTCTGACCTTGGATAAAGTCACTTTATTATCTGGGCCTCAGTTCCCTCAACTATAAAATGGGGGCAATAATCCCTGATTTTCTTCTTTCTTTGTACTGAGGGTCAAAAGTGACATAATGGATGTAAAAGCACTTTGTGAACTCCAAAGCCTCATGATTAGTATCATTGCTGTTGGTAATTTTCTTAGAAAGGTAGTATGGAGCCGGGGGGCACCCCGTTACCCATTTCAGACTCAAAGGGTAGTAACCCATACCTTCAGCTCTAGAAAAATGGATACAACTTCTAAAACCATTCAATAAGAAGTGGGTACTGTAAAATAATGTTTTTATCCCACAAAATATGAGTCTAAAAAGTCCTTTGCTCCTCTCTGGAAGTTACTGGCTCTCCTAGCCTCACCATAAAGCTACCTTCTGCCCAGTAAAAATATTTCTGTAAAACTTAATAACTCTATCTGCGGTCCCCTTTCTCAAAGTCGAAAACCTTAGAGAGTGAAATATGGCAGGCTCAGACTTTATGACAAGTTCATGAAGTCATGTCTACCCCAGACATTCCCTTCTTAATGCCATGATTAATTTACTGTTACCCACTGGGGGCTAACTTTGTAATAAGCTTAAAATAAGCCACTGCTTCTCGCTTACACTAAAACAATACTTACCACCACAGACTTGGTACTTGGCCACTTCAGCAGTCAAGTAGCTTCTAGATTGGGCACGGGAGTGTCATAGCCAGAAAGAATTGAGGAGCTAAGCAAACTTTGTTCTGTGAATGTCAGGCTCAAGTTCTGGCCATTGCCCTGATCAGAATGAACCACATCACCACCTTTTGTGCAGAACAAAGAAAGTCCATGAAATCCGGTCCTGGTGTCATGATATCAAAGCTAGGTCTGATAGGATTTCCAAGGGCCCTGACCCCACTGCTAAGAAACTGCCATGATGCATTGAAGTCCATTCAAACAAACATATATTAAGCATCTACTGTTTCTCAGAGGTAGCCTTGGCATAGCAGACAAAGGACTAGCCTCAGAAGAAATGTTTGCCTCTGCCTCCAATACATACCAGCTCTGTAACCATATACGAATCACATAACCCCTCAATGCTCTAAGCAAGTCTCCAAGACTCTAAGTTGTGGCTGATCTGCCTTGGTTTGTGAGAGTTTCTTCCTGTCAACGAAACCACAGGTTGAGTCTCTATCATTACTGCTAATTATTACATTGAGCCTTGGATATAAAAAGAAAAAAATTAGAATAAACCCTACCCTCAAGGAGCTCACAGTCTATTAAATGTCCTCAGTTCTCAATTTCCCCATCTATAAAATGGGCAAAATTAGTCCCACTTTATTTTACAAAACTCAAAGAGGTGCTTTAATTATTCTATCTACTCAACCAACTTCCTAGGACATTTACTAAGTCTTGGAGGATAGAAAGTATAGCTCAGTGATTAAACAGGAGATGTCTTTTGTTTTGTCTGTGTATCACCAGCACAATGGCTCACACAATGGCAGGTGCTTAGCTAAATGCTTGTTGGATTGTTACAGGATGTCCCCAATATCCAATGAGTATAATTATAGTTGGAGGATGATACACACAAACATAAAAATCTAAAAAAAGAATAAAACAAGTTAAATATCAATACAGGATGAATCAGACATACCCTAACTAACAAACTGAATAGTATCATAGGCAATGGGGGCTGAGTTCAAAGAAGGGAGAGCATATGAGTGTTAGGTAAGAATAGTGTCATGAAGTATTACTATTTTAGAGAATGTGGCTTGAAACCAATATCTAAGAGCAGTGATCCTTTAAATCTAACTTACCTGCAAGGCTGCTCTTATTTCACCTGCCCCATTCTCCCTCTCCTACTTCAATGTATGAATTTGGGGATCTCAGATGGAGTAGAAACAGGAGCTTTGATTCATCTATTAATTTATCCTAGAATTCCTCTAAAGAGGTTCCCTTCAAGGAATAACTGAGCATGGAAAGTAGAAGGGACTCATCCTTTCCTAGAGGTGGCCAGACAGATCCTGGCCTGGATGTCACACTCAAATCTATGAATTTCTCGAGGGAGATATTTAGCAAAACCTGAAGGCAAAAAATATATATATATCAAGGGGAAAGTGTCCCTGAGCTCTGCTCTAAAAACGACCTCCCCCAACCACGTCCAAGGCTGGGTGTTTCGTTGGCCATGCAGATTCTGGGTGACATAATTGAAAAACTCCGGGAGGACGTTGAGTTGACCAAGGAGAATGTTTGCCCATCTTGTAACTCAAGACAAATTTCTTCCACTCCAAAATTCACACCTGCTTTTATATCAGATGGTGGTGGTTGTTTGTCTGTTTTTTGAAGAGGACCAGGGACCCCCACCAGGTAAACCTGTCCTAAGGTCTACCATTTACAAGAATCACTTGCTGGGCCTGGGGTTTCAAGGTCAAAGTCATAAATAAAAAAAGCTGAGAACTCCCAGACTTTTCTGGAACCCCTCTCATCAAACAAACTCTCTAATATGACCCCACCAAAGAGAAATTCCATCTGATCCTTAAGTTACACAGCAATGGCTACAGCCAGGCAGGTTGTTTACAAAAACCACATAGTGCTTAGAACAAAACCACACCTAAAACCCAATGTTCCTCCAAGAAGTGGGTTTCAATAATGGCGGCTAAAATCTTATATTCTACAGCAGCAGTTCTCAACCTGTGGGTTATGTTCAATTTGTAACAATGAAAATACATCCTGCATATCAGATATTTACATTACGATTCATAACAGTAGCAAAATTACAGTTACAAAGTAGCAATGAAAATAATTTTATGGTTGGGGGGTCACCACAACATGAGGAACTGTATTAAAGGGTCGCAGCATCAGGAAGGTTGAGAACCACTGTTCTACAGGAAGCTTTCCTGATCCCCCTTCATTCTAGTGCATTCTCTCTGTTGATTATTTCAAATTGATCACATATATAGCTTGTTTGGAAATTGTTTGAATGCTATCTCCTCCATTAGACTGTGCTCTATGAGACCAGGGACTGTCTTTTACCTTTCTCAGTAACCCCAGCACTTAGCACTGGGCTAGACACATAATAATAAATGGTCATTGACTGACTAACAACATAGAAGTAGTGCTTAAGCATTCAGGAGCGCACTGGAGTCTCACTTTTTCCTTATACCAACTTGCCTAACCAACAACCTCTTACATGTCTGTATAATATTACTAGGATCAAACAACTCATAATTGCAGAAAGAACCTAATGAACATTAAAGTCTAATTATATCAGTCCAAATTCTCTTCTGATCTTCGTCAATGATTAAGGAAGAACATACATATGTACAATACCAATTTCCAAAACTACCAATTTCTGAGACCTAAAAGGCCAGACTTCAAGGTACTAATGAGGGAAAAGTAGCTAAATATCTCTAGCTTAGCATAGTATCTTGTAAGAAATAAGTACTTAAGAAGTTTTAATTGGATTTAGATTAGATTAAGTAGTCAACAAGGCCAGTCAATTCAACAAACATTTATTAAGGACTCACAATGTGCTTGTACTGTGTTAGAAAGTAGGGCTACAAAAAGAAAACAGCCCCTGCCCTCAAGAAGCTTACATTCTATAGTGAGAATACAAAATACACAGAGATAAGTATACACAAGGTAAAGAAGGACAGTGGCAAGAGAAACCAAAGTGTTGTAAAATTTGAAGATTTTGAGAACAAAAAACAGCTTAGAGTTGGGGCGGGGTGGGAGGGGGGGAGGGGGGGGAGCGGAACCAAAAGAAAAAGTTAAACAAAGAAAGCAGTGCTTGAGCTGTGCCTTGAACAAGATAAGGGTACCAAAGAGTAGGCATGAGGAGGGAGTGCATGGCAGATATGGGAGCACGGGGGTGGGGCTTGTGCAGATCCATGGTAGCCACAGATGGGATGCCAAGCCTAGGGAATAGCTACTAGTCTTGTCTAGTTAGAGCGCAGAGTACAACAGTAGTAATATGGAATTAGATGGAAAAGGCAGCTGGAAGCTAGCTTTTGGAAGGCCTTAAATGCCAGGCTAAGAAATTATTTACTTTTATGCTAGAAGTAAGAGGGAGCTATGAGTAGGACAGGGGAGGATGAGATCTGCACTTTAAGGAGATCCTATGGACTGTAAAGGAGAGAGTAGAAGCAGGGAGATCAATTAGAGGATTATTAGAGTAGTTCAGGACACAGGCAATAAGAGTTTGGGTCTACAAACTGAGGGAGAGGGTGAAATAACATGGAGGCAAGATTAACATGACTTGACAACTGACTGAATATGGAGGATGAGTGATTTGCACTGTGTAAGTCATCCTCTTGCTTGCTTTCTTCGCTTCTACTATGGACAGTTTAAGCTTTTAAGTATCCATGGCTCCTAACTGCCCTTGTCTCAAGATAATAATAGCTAATATCATATAACAGTTTAAGATTTACCAAGTGCTCTCCTCACAACCACTCTATGAGGAAAGTAATGCAAAGTGTCCTTATCCCCATTTAACAGATTAGGAAATGGCAGGCTCAAGAGGTTAATTGACTTGACCCAAGGTCTCACCTTTATTAAAGTGACAGTCAAGCTTTGAAACCAACTGTGTCCTAGGTCGGGTGTTCTTTCCACAGCACCATCCTCAAGATGTTCCTGGGCTCTGGCAGATGTTGCCTCTCAAGGAATGTAAGTCAATAACAAGTTTCATGGAGTCTTTCTCTGTCCCCTTCTACCTATTTTCCCTCCTTCTCCTTCTCCCTCTCTCCTGTTCCACTAGGAACCACAACAAGGCAGGAAAATCCACAAGCACGTGATGAATCCTGCACCTGCACGGATGAGTAAGCAAAACCAGCAGCCAAGAGATTATTCTCTATACCCAGGAAAATGTAAATTGATTCTCTGCAAATGTAAATTTATTCTTTGAGAGAAAAAATCCCAAAGAAGAGCCTTACAGTCCCAAGTTATAAGCAGCTTCTGACAACAGAATTTACCAGATGAGGGAAAAAGCATCTCTGAGTCTTTCTAAAAATGAGAGGGTTTGGCTCCAAAATCTTTAAATTCTCTTCCAGCTCTGGCATTCTATGGTTCTAGGATGGGTGACTCCAAACAAATGATTCATTTAATAAACAATTGTTAAGTGTCAGTCCTGGGCCAAGCGCTGTGTGGGACATAAGATTAGTATGCCCATTTCCAATCTCTAGGAGCCTGTGGCCTAACTGGGGAGACAAGATATGAATATGTGAGATAGGTATGTAGGAAAAATAGGCAATGCATACCAAATGAGAAGCATAGGTCATTACCACCAAGGGTAAGAGCACAGCTGCAGTGGTCTGAGAGAGTCACGGAGAAACTAAGACTTGAGCTGAGCTTCAAAGGATGAGGAAAATTTGGACAAATGGAAAGGAAAAGGGGGTGGCTAGGTGGTGCAGTGAATAGGCCACCGGCCCTGGAGTCAGGAGAACCTGAGTTCAAATCCAGCCTCAGACACTTAACACTTACTAGCTGTGTGACTTGGGTAAGTCACTTAACCCCAATCACCCTGCATTCCCCCCACCAAAAAAAAAAGGCAAAAAAAAATGGAAAGGAAAACAAACATCATTCTAGGCGGCACAGACAAAGCAGAGAGGCAGAAAAATAAGGTCTGTCTTGGTGTGAAGGATGGGGAAGAAAGTGGCAACAGAGGACTGGCTAGATAGGTTAGGGCATGGGCCAAGACTGCAAAAGGCCTTGAGTGGCAGGCTAAGCAGTTTGGTTTTTATCCAGTGGTCTATGGGAAGTCACTGAAGGTCTTGGAGCAGAAATGACAAACAATGACAATGTTTTAGGAAGATTAAGCTGGCAGAAGAATGAAAGCAAGGAGACTTGTTGGAATGTGATTGAATTGGTCCAGGAAGATGATAAGGATCTAGACTAGGATGGCTATGGCAGAAATGGAAAGACAATATGAAAGAAAAATCAATAGGTCTTGGTGACTGATTGGACATGGGCAAGGAATAAGGGAATAAGGAGACAAGGGAATGAGAAGATAGGGAAATAGAAGATGACCCCAAGATTTGGAGCTCAAGAGACCAGGAAAATAATAGCAGTTCATGTTCTCTAGTCCTTTAAATGTGAGGTAAGCATTTTAAAGATAAGGAAACTGAGTTTTCAAGGAAGTGAAGTTATTCATTCAAAATCTCATAACTAATGCTATGAGTCAGAATCAGGATTCAAATTCAGATCTCCTGACACCAAGTCTGGGTCTGTTTCCACTACACATCACAGCCTTTCTAATACAACTGGGAAATACTAAGAAAGGAATAACCAGGAATACAGACAATTATCCAGAAGAAGGTTCAAGATACATAGGAATTATGATACCATTAACAGATATATCAATGCTAGTACTGTTTGCTTGCAAGGGGAGTTCAGTTTGAGACAGAAAAACATACAATATTCAGAAGGTGATTAGAGAGTCATTTAAGAGAACTATTTCAGTAAAGGAGAAGAGGACATGTGCCAGATCGAAGCAGGTTAAAACATGATCTGTGGATGGCAGTAAAAATGTAGACAGTGAGTATGGTATAGAGCAAGAGGAGGGGAACCTGAGGCCTCAAGGCCTCATGTGGCCCTCTAGGTCCTCAAGTGTGGCCCTTTGACTGAATGGATTCAGTTACTTGAGGACCTAGAAGGCCACATGTGGCCTCAAGGCTGCAGGTTTCCTACCCTTGCAAGACCACTGCAGTCAAACTCAATAGAAAAAAGGGAACATTAATCTGTACATAAGGATGTCTGTGGGCTGCATATGGACTTACTTTTAAAATGTAGTTATCTATGTTTTATTGTATTTTTATTTATTTCATTAAATATTTCCCCATTACATTTTAATCTGATTCTGGCTACACTCTGGAGTGTTGCCGGGTGTGGTCATGTAGTCAGTCATCTGTCTGACAGCTCTGCTGCAGACCACTTTAAGAAGTTTGGCAATTTTTACAAAAAAAGGATAGTAGTTTGTGACAGGATTACGCAAAGGTCCTCACAGAATGAGGAACCTGTGTATTGTTTGAAGTTAAAGAGGAAAGAGCCTGCAGAGAGGGAAAATTGAAGATGCTAAATGAGAGAGAAGGGATGATTCAGGAGGCAAATTCCCCGAGGAGGCAGGAGGGGAATGGGATCAGGAGCACAGGTGCAGGGATTAGCAAATACCTTAGTTTAAAACTCAGTCAATCTTTTCCAAGAAGACAAAGATGAATGCTTTCAACAACTCTTCTAAAGCAATTAATCTTATTGGCTGTGTCCACATGGACCAAATATGCCATGTTATTTGACTAGCGGCTACATGGCAACACAGCTGTTTCACATCTGTTGCCGGTTTCAGTACAGCAGATTCATCCACTTCCTCTAACATGGCAAGAAAAAAAAATCATAGACATACCCTCCATTCCAGTGACTCAGGCCAAAAACCCAGATAATCAGATTAAAAAGGAAACTTTGCCATCTCTTTTTCTTCATCTTTGAGAAGTGTGAATTCACCCTAATTTCTAGGAATTAACTACAGCTAACTTAGTGAGCCCCACAAAGGAGTTTAAAAGCAACATGACTTAGTCTAGGAGGCCTCCCCTACCCCACCCCACCCATCCAAAAAAGTAAAAACATTTCTTCCATTTGATTGAACTCACAGACAGGAGTGAGTGAATAATGTCTCATCTTTCCTTGAAGTCACCCCATAGATGATCTCTGTACAAGTCCTTCAGCACTTAGTCAATGATACTGACCACCTGACTCATTTACTCATTCATTCAATATGGAGGAGATAAAAAGTTCAGATAAACACTGTCCTTCGCCTCATCGATGTTAGCGTCTAGTAGGTTCAGAAAATATGACTCCTCTGTGTCACGACTGAACCACTCTCCTCTTAGAGGCAAATGATGTGGATCTGAGAAAAGAAACTTGAAATTCCAAAGTGAAGCATCTTAAAGACTTCAGGAGCCAGCAAAGACCCAAGGCTGGAGAAGCTGTCCTCAGGCCACACGCCCTTAAAGGAGTCACTTCCATCCCACCCCCTCACATCTGACATCAATTTTTCACTACATTCCTATCTATGAAGCAGGTGCCTTTTGGTCCTCAGCTGAGAGAGCCCTCAAAGGAGCAACCATCTCCCAAAAGGAAGAGGGATCCATAGTATTGATTGCCTCTTCTGTAAAATGAGCCAAACCTCTAACAGATTTTAATACCTTGACTTTTCATCAAAGTATATTCTATTTAAATATTCATTAATAATGCCTTTCATTACTAAAATGGAATTTCAGAAGGGAAAAGCATCTCAGTGACTACATAGTTCAACCTATACCTCAATAGGAAACCTTTATAAAGGGTTATGGAAAGACAGGCACACTAGTGTCTTGTTGGTAGAGTTATAAATTGGTTCAACCATTCGGAAGCAATTTGAAATTATGCTAAGAAAGTGACTAAAATGTCCATACCATAAGCATATATACCAAGGAGGTCAAAGACAAGATGGAAGGGTTCATGTATACCAAAATATTAATAGCCGTTCTTTTTATAGAAAAACTAGGGGAGGAGAAAAAAAACGGTAGATGATGACCAAATGGGGAATAGCAAAACAAGTGTTGGCTTATGAATAGAACAGAATGTTACTGAAATGTAAGACAGGATGACTACAGAGAAGCACAGAAGGACTTATATTAACTGATACAAATCGAAGTAAACAAAACCAGGAAGACAATATACACAAAGAATATGACACTATAAGAGGAAACAACAATAGAAGAATAGAACTGTTTTGAAATTATTAAGTCTCTGGTCCCTGGAAACTAAAGTTAAATATTTCCAGATCCTTTCATCCAATCTTCATGGCATGAACTCAAAGGACTTCATCATCCTGGCTGCCTGACCCTAGATATCAATGTCTTTCCTAAAAATGTGGGGCCTAGGATGTTTCTTTAAAATTTACTGCATACAAAGTACTTTTCTCACAGCAAACCTCTGGTGTGTGGTGCATAAATATTATTGTTTATGTTTTACAGATGACAAAACTGAATTTAAAAGAGGCAAAATAATTTTCCCACAGTCACACAGCTAGTTAAGTGTTAGAGTCAGGATTTGAACCCAATTTCCTTGGCTAGTCTCAAGGCAAATTCAGCAACCACCCTTTCCCCTACAAAACAGCCTGGTTCAATGTGTTCAACATTTTTTATTGCCAAATGGAATAAACTCCTTGCTACCTACCTAAATTCAGAGTCAAAGGCCTCCAATTGCAATCTTAGACCTGATCCATGTTTCCCCATTTTCATATACACATACATACATATAAAAATGAATATATGGAAGCTCAATTATACATGTTAATAATAAATGGCTCCTAAATACCCACTGTGATCCAAAGAAGGAAAGGAAGAGAATTGACAACTTCCTATGCGTAAGATCTTAGTGGCCATGCATTAGACTAGCTCTTGCTACAATAGGAAGGTAAGACTGAAGTTGTTCACTGGGAAATTAGAAATTCTCCAAAACTTACCCTAGTCAGACTTTATTAAAATGCAGCAAATGTTAAATATCTGGTTGTTTAATACTTTGAAGAGTTAGTAAACATATTAAAAGCATAAGAAATAGTGCGGCCTAGTAGAGAAAGGGCTGGCAGGAATATTTGGGTTGAAGTCATTTAGCTTCTCAATGTACCAGACAACATCCTAAAAAAATAAATTACAGGTAAGTTGCTGGCATGCAATAAAGTGGGGAAATGTCCACTCATATCAATTAAATCATATGTCAGGTCTCCCCAAAAGTACATTCCGTATCCTGTCCAAATCCCTGCAACCAGACTTGGTTGGACTCAAGAGATCCAGATCTGACATTTATTAGCTCTGAACCACATGCAAATCACCTTACCTTTCTAACCCTATTTTCTCACAAAATGAGAGTACTCACATAATTTCACAATCCTTGACTGATCTTCCTCACCTGTTAATGTTCTTCTCCACAAAAAAATACTTTGCATTTGCTTATCTACATATAGATTGTCATCCCCATCCTCATTCCTGTTCTCTCCAGGCTCAAGCCATGTATTCAGAATACAAGCCCCTTAGCATGATGCTTGACGCACAGTAGGTCCTTAATAAAATGCTTGTCAAATGGCTTTGTAAACTTGCAAGCCCAATACAAATGTGATTTATTAGTAATTAAAGTAATTAACAAAGGAAAGTTTATTTCTCTTTTTCCTTTTTTTACCCCCAATTTAACTGGCCATGATACTCCTGAGAGAAAAACAGAATGGTAAGGAATTAACATGGGCTGGTAGATGATAAACATTCACAGGGCTTTAGAACTACCTGCAAAAGGTAATGTCATCCACATTTGGGCATATTTCCTTTTACGTATGTATCCTCGGAGCTTTTTTACTTAATTCAGGTAACCCTCTTGATACCATACCAGAGCTTCTTAAACTTTTTCCACTCATAACCCTTTCAGCACTTCTATGGGTCTTGAACCACAGTTTAAGAAGCACTCACTACTATGAGTACCCTAGGCATTCAACACATGAGTCAAATCATAGTCTGTTCGAGTTACTGTAAGAAATCCTAGTGACCATTTTGTCCAATTTTTCATTTTGAAGATGAGTAAATGAGGACCCAAGAGAGGTTAGGTGATTGCCTGAATGAAGTCACACTATCAGTAATGGAAAACTGGGCAGAGCCAACTTTGACCTGGGCAGGGGCCCATATGATCTCACTTTATAGGAAGACTAAACTGGCTGCTGTCTTGAATCTGAGAGTCCTCAGCTGTAGTGGGCTATGCTGATCAGGTATATGCACTCACTGTCTGGCATTTGTATGGTAAACCCCCAGGGAGCAGTGGGCTTAGGTTGCCTAAGAAAGGGTGAACCAGCCCAGGTCAAAAACAGAAAAATGAAAGGTCCCATGGTGATCAGTGCTGGAACTAGGCCCGTTAATAATAGCCCCTGCCTTTCTAGCCCAGGACAGATTGGAAGATCCAATCTTCAAAATATGTAAAAACAGAAGAGAATAATTTAATATAAAAAGAACAATGACAATCCAAGTAAAATCATCAGCATAAATTTCTCTTTCAGCTTAAGCTTCAGAGGGAGGGGCTGAGGGTGGAAGAAAGCATCAGAGAATGTGGATCTAAAAGGCTGTTTGTTGTTTGTTTGTCTCAGATTTGTCATTTCCTTAAATCATCCTTTGCTTTTGATGTCTCTTCTAGATCATTTTGAGAAAAAGAGGGAACTAGGCCTCTTCAGGGTCAAATGAAAACTGACTACCCACATAACAAGATGTGGTACTTACTGACCAAAGCTACAATGCCTTTTTGAAACCAGACCTGAGTTGTTTTAAGAAAATGCCACATACCCCCAAATCACACATGGTTTGAACACACCATGAGCTGAGAGGCATCAGGGCTCCTGAGCTTAGCCTGCAAGGCACCTAGCCAGCCCTCACAGCCCTTTGAAGTTACAAAAACATCCTCTGGCCTGAGCACATTCGTGAGGCTGTGGGATGAGATGCTTTCTGCACCACTCCCTCTGCACTCACCTGTGGTGTGCTGGTGGACGGGGGCCCACTGGAACAGCTAACAAGGTGAGCCTTTATATTCTCTCTTTCCATCCCAGTAATGGAGCTCAGTGAAAGAGGAACAGAGGGGTTCCCCCATGCACAGCTCCTGGCCAAATGGAGCGAGGGGAACTGCTTACTTAACACTTTTCTCATGTTTGGGCTAGTTTCTTTGCCGCAAAAGTACAGAGGTAGGAGTCATCCCTACTTCAATGAAATGTCCAAGAAAGAATCGCCCTGTGTGAATGAGGTTTCAATGTTCCATGAATCCGTGTGGACAAGCTGTCTCTGTGATACTTTCTTCTCCCCTAAACGCTCAGAAACTAGAACCTCAGAAGTTAAAACTGACTAGGCCACATGGAGAGTAGAAAGCACACTGGATTTGGAACTGGGAGACCCAGCTTCAAATCCCAGGTCAGCTATTTACTGTGTGACCGACCATCAGCAAGTCATCATTCTCTCCAAGCCTCAGTTTCTTTATCTATAAAATGAGATCTTGATGACTTCCAAGATCCTAACTCTAAATTCTCTGATCTTTCATATGGGTACAATTTCTTTTTTTTTTTAAACTCTGAAGGATTTGGCTAACTCCAACATAAATAATAACAGTCAATTTCTTTTTATTTTCTCTCCTATATAGGACAGTAATTATTCTGGCTCTAGAATTTAATTAGATGACTTAGCAGGATATCACTTTCGTAGATCATAGGATTAGAGCAAAAGCTGAAAGGGACCTTAAAAACCTAGGCTAACCCCTCCTTTTACAGAGAAAGAAACTGAGGCACAAGGAAATGAAATCATTTGCCCAAGGGCAAGTGTCACAGGTGGAACTTTGAATTTAGACCTCTGAGTTCAGTTAGTGCTCTTTTCACCACGCCATCCTGCTTCCCCATACATAAAAAAATAATACAGACCTCCAAGTGTACAACCAACTCATGTAGGTGTGACCTGATTAAATTCTAAGCTGCTCTCTTACATGGACTTTCATGAACTATTAGTGGAATGGATGAAAATGACCCTCAAAAAGCCTCATTTCCTTGTAAATCAGCAAGAGTGCAGTGCAAAGAACGCTGGATGTGAAGTCTGAGGCTATTGGCCCAAATCCTGGCTTTGGTACTCACACACATCCTGCCTCAGTACAGCAAATTGCAACCTCTGTGGGCCTCGCATCTCCACCTATAAAATGAAGGGGTTGGACTAGATGGATTCTAAGGGCTCTTCCAGCTCTAAATCTAGGATGCTATGAAAGGGTCCCAACGAGTCCCTTGGTCCTCTCCAGAACTGAGCTCGATGACTCAGTACCTACAAGGAGCCAGCAGGGGGAGCCGACCCCATCTTTGTGACTCCCATGGCAGCGCTGAAAACATTCCTAGCATCCTATAACTTTAGCACTGGAATGCATCTCTGAGATTATCCAGTGCAACCTCATCATGTTACAGAAGAAGGAATTGCAACCCAGAGAGGAGAAGTGACTTTCCCTAAGGCACGCAGACAGTGGCATTCTCAGCTGATAAATTCACTGGAGTCAAGTGGACAAGTAGGCATCGTAGTCTGAGTCCATTATTTATCCAGGGTCCTTTTCTTCTTCCAAAGTATTTTCATGTCTATTATTTCATCTTATAAATCTATATGGAGAATTTATAGGGAAATATGGACAAGAATAACACAGGACAAAAAGGCATGAAAAGTCTTTCAAGCCCAAAGTTTCTCATCCCAACACTAACTGAAGCTAAGTGAGTATTATTATCCCCATTTTAAGGATGGAAAAATTGAGGTCCAGGTCCAGGAAAGGCTTGGCTTAAAGATGATTAAGCTAAGACTTTATCCATTTCCCAGTACACAGGGTTTTTGGGTCTCATAAGGTAGATTCTTAGGGAGGCACCACCCTCGTAGTGCCCCTCACACACTCCCCAGCCCACATGGCTAAGCATGTAGGAAAAGACTGTGAGTTTTGACTCTTTTCCAATTACGTAAATGAAACCCAGGCCAATCCCCCAAAGTTCTCTTAATAACAAACAACGACCAAAGCAGCTTAGCCAAAGCACCACTGGGCCCCACTTCACCCCCACATAGCCCATCCAGGGTTGAGGAGTTTTGTAAGCCGTCTTTCTGAAAATAAAGATGGTTTAAGTAGAGACAACCTTTAGAGTTTACTAGCAAAGCCAAATTAAAGGAGCTGTGAATAAACAGCCCCCTCTACTTTTCCCAGGAAGTTATCAAAGAATTATTTATGTTTCTAGAAGGGCTTGTTTTGAAAAGGCTCTCCACCCCACCTAAGCTTGGATGAGAAGCCACAACCCCCAGGCACGCACTTTGGGGAGTGATCAGACTTTTTCCTCAAACCTCTGAAATGACTTGATCCACTTTTTCATACAGAGAGTCAGAAGCCAATCATAAAGAAACAGGCCAGGTCCCAGCATAAACTTAACAGGGCGACATCAAAGATCTTCCTCTAGATTAAACGACTGAATTCTTCAGTGCTTTTTAGAATTTCTCCCAGGATATGTTGGGTTATTGCCTCAGTTCTCCTTTGGCTGGAATGATAGATATTCTGTTTGCAAGATTCTGAATTTTTCCCGTCTTAAGAGAGAGATGGATGAAGAGAGGAGGGGGGGAGGAGGAGAGAGAGGGAGGGAGGAAAAGGGAGAAGGAGATGAAGCCTATGTTGGAAAACAGGCAAATTCGAGCAAATCTCAAGCAACTTGCAAAGTTCAGAAACAAAAACACTTTCTAAAACAACAAATAAATTCTGAGTGGGAATAGAAACACTTAAGTCAAGACCATGTTCTGATCCTGATGATTTCCTTCTGAGATCACAAACTTTCCAAATAATCATTTCTTGATATTGCTTGATTCTTGATACTACTATATTCATACGATTGAATATGAGATCTTTCTCTTTTTCCCCTCCCATACATGAGCATAGAAAATAAATCTAAGGGCAAGACAGACCACAGTGTGTTTTGGCATCAATCACAGAGCTGCCCTTGGGAGTAACCAGCCAAAGCATCATGCCTATTCCATTCCCTGGGCCTGTAGCTCCCTAAGGGACAAATGTCACTCCTACACTTTTCAACAGGTAGGAGATCAGAAGTAGCTATCCCAGAAAGCAAGAGATACCCATTACTTCATTCAGCAGCCCTTCTATTCTATTCCTCCCAGACTGCCCAGTGTGAGTAATGGACAGCCAAAAACTGACTGCTCCTTGCTCATACCAGAGAGGGTAAAGTGATATCAGCCAGAACTATATCATGGTTGATCCTTGGAAACTATCTGGTTTTAAATCCTAGAAAGCAATTTGCCCCAAAAGTTACCCAGTTGTGCAGATCTTTAAGCCCAGTGACTACCAGACCTATGCTGCAAAAAGATCAAGAGGAGAAGAAAAGGACCTATGCATACAAAAATATTTATGTTGATACTTTCCATAGCAGACCAAAATTGGACACTAAAGGACCACCCTCCTAGTGGAGAGTGGCTAAACAAACTATGGTATCCAAAATGATGATACAGCTAGTTTCAAAGGAAACTGGAAATCTATTAACTGGTGCAAAATAAAGTGAATGGAACCGGAAGAATAATTTATATAATGACAACAATGTTACAGAGAAAAACAACTTAGAAAGACGTTGGAACTCTACTCAATACAATGATGAGCGCAAATCCAGAAGACAAAAGATGAAACATGCCACCCACTTCATGTCAGAGAAGTAACATACTTAAAGTACAGAGAAAATATACATTTGGGGAGGAGGACCCAAGTGGGAATTGGTGTTGTTGAACTATGCATGTTTATGATAAGGATTTTATTTTTTTTTTAATTTTTTTTGTTCAATTGGAGGGGACAACAGGAAGGCCAGATTATGCATACACATAAAAACAAATAAATTTCTTTCCAAAAAGAAATCGTCTGGTTAAATACTCACAAACACAGGGTATTACATTATTATCACCCACCAGAGAGGTGCACTTTTGGAAGCCTGATAGTATATTAATGCTGTCACCACCAAAGGGTTTTTTTTTTTAAAGCTCAAAGTTTAAGGCATACACTTGGCAGAAGGGAAGTCCACAGTATTTTTCAGAAAAACTTTAAAAAACACACATACACATTGCTCTTGTCATCCCCTTACTTCCCTACAAAGTCACCTAAGTACTCTCCATACACTCATCACTAATTTCTCTTCCTCTCTTGAAAAGCAGCAATTCCTATGTTATCCATCATTCTCTAGGAACAGGAAATATTACCCATGCCTTGTACTATCCTGGGTGAATAAATGTCTGATGAATGAGTAAATAGATCTTAAGAGATACATAACTCACAGAGTGAGTAGGAATGTAACAAGCATAGCCGTTGAGCAAGAGGTCATATGGGGAAGAGGAGCTGTCTGTACAATGGAGAAGAGTTCTGGATTTTGAGTGGAAGTTCTTGGGTTCAAGTCCAAATTCTTAGACACTCCCTGTGAGATCTCAGTCAAGTCATTTCACTTCTCTAGCCTTTGGGGACCAGACTAGATGGCTTCTAACATAGGTCTATGAATTTGCAAGAGGGTCTAAGCACTTCACACTGTTCTCTTCTTCATACCCAAACTCCAAGAACTGACTTTTTGATAGGAAGAGAAGGTTTCATTGGCCATCTTTCTAACCACATGCTGGCTCAGCCAGAGTTTCTAAACTCTTCTGAGTACAAGGTGATCCTTCTGAAAGAAAACAATAATACTTCAGTGATAAATAACTATTTTAAAAGAAAATCAGAAAAAGAAGTCAGAGCCCCTATCAGATCTAGTATTTACTATTTCCTTTCCCAGTCATGTCTTTACTGCCTCTAGCCACAGGTAGACATCCTCGAGCTTAGAGAACAGATTTCAAGTTCCATCTTGAAGTTCCCAATGTGAGAATGCTCCTCTTTTTCCCTTAAACATTTCTTCTAAAAACTGAAACTTGAGAAATTATATATTTTCACAATGTCCCAAATTATTAATTCTCCCTGTTATCCCACTTTATCAACCTCAATTGGGCAAACCAATCATTTCCAGGGTAGTAAGAGGCCAGTGTCTGAAGTTTCTTTCTAAAAAACAAAACAAAAACCTACTTGCTTAGTTCCTCTTGGGTTTTATTATAGGCCTCACTTAAAAAAAAAATTACAGAGGAAAGTCCTGTTATTGAACTCTGGTATAAAGGATATTCCATATATCCAAATCCACCAGTAACCAGCCTCCCATCTTGGAGAAGGAAAAGTTTCAAATCCTGGAATAGATACTCTCAGGCCGAATCACCAGGTAGCATGTGGCCAGAACATCTCAAAAGGGAAACAGAAAAACATTTGGCATCTGTATGTCCCCTCCTCCCCCTACTGTAAAAGTAAATCACCTATGCAGAGAGATTTTGCCTTCTTAAGAAAACAAGCAGCTGTATAACACACCTATCCCCTATCCCCCAGCTCAGTCTCCTATTTTAGAATCTCATCTCTCCATCTCCCCTTTATTCTGGCCAAGAGAATACTAAACCCTGAAGGGACACTGCAGCTCATCTACTTCAACCCCGTCATTTTACAGGTCAAGAAACTGAGACTCGGGGGCAGCTAGATGGTACAGTGAATAGAACACCAACCCTGGAGGCAGGAGGACCTGAGTTCAAATGTGACCCCAGACATTTTAACACTTATTGGCCGTGTAATCTTGGGCAAGTCACTTAACCCCAATAGCCCTGCCTTCCCCCCTGCAAAAACCAAAAAACAAAAACAAACAAACAAAAAAAGAAACTGAGACTCAGATAGGGGAAACCACTCATCCAAGCTCACAACACGGTTAACAGCAATCAGTGTTAATATTTGTCCCTAGATCCTCTTAACTCTAAATCCAGTTTTTTTCTCCGCTATTCTAAACTGCCTCTTCAGACAGTTTCCAGAGAAGGAATGAGTAACTGGGCTTGGTCAGAAGACTAACTTTGGGTCCCTTGGGAGTAGCAGGAAACACACCTAGCTGGCTAAGTAAAAGACGCCATGTATCTGGGCCCTAAGCCATTCACCCTTGAATCTTCCATCAGCACCAAACAAATCAACTCTCTGTTTCATGACACCAAATAGTCAATTTATGCTTTTCTTCAAATGTCAAGTCCACCTCCCGCACACTGCTTTGAAACCACATAAGGACACCTAACACTTTCCATATGGCAACGACATTGTAGCTTTTAATTGTACCAACTGGTATCATTCAAGCATAATTCCCCAGAACTCCAGCTCTCAGCAGCAGCCCCAGCCAACTCTCTAATCTCATCATTGGCACTAATACTTCCATAGACACTCTGATTGGGAATGAGCACACTGTAATCTCCCCAAACCAGAACTGTCAAAATGTGCTAGGTACACCACTAATTAAATTACCCTGCCTTCCTGGCATCAAAGTTTGAACTCCCTGCTTAGGCTTTTCTTCGTCTACACTTTCAGCCAGTGTACACCCTCCCTTGTCAGGCCACCATGACCAAATGACAGCAGAAAGTAATACCTTCAAAGTGGTGCAATTTAAGAAGCATAAAGGTGCATACACACAAAGTCGTTTCCAACTTTGCTGAGATTTCATGAGGGAAAAAAAATATCACTTTTCTCTTCACGCTTAGCAAATATTTATTCATTTTACCCATAATAAAAAATTATCATGCCTTATGGTGCACCTTATGTTTTTGTATCTTATCATCTTTTAACCTTTCAGAGATCAAAGTAGGGCAGTGCATAAAAACAGTAGCCTGGGAGGTCAAGAAACTCCATGTCTAGCCTTGGTTTTTGCCATTTACTAATCATGTGACCTTGAGTAACTTTTGGTACTTCTCTGAAGCTCAGTTTCTACATCTGTAAAATGGGAGTAATAATCCCTCCCCTGGCTAGTCCACAGAACTGTTGCAAGGACCAAATGAGATAATGAACATGAGAAGTCTTTTGTAGATTTCTAAGTGTTATATAAACATAAGGGAGTTTTGTGTTTTGTTTTGTTTTTAATTTACCTTCATTAGCCCTATCAAGTAGGCAAAACAGGCTACTCCCATTCTGCAGCTGAAAAAACTCAGGTGCACTCTTTCAAACATTTACTGAGGGTCTACTAAGTGTAAGGCACTGGGAAGGATACAATGGTGGGTTACATGTAGTTTCTGCCCTCAACAGGCATACAGTTTAATAGAACAAGTCATTTCATAGAGGGTAAGTGACTCATCCAAGGCCATTAACTTAGACAAGTGAATGACAGGGCCAAGACCAAAACCGAAGGTCTCCTGTCACCTGTCCAGGCTGTTTCTTTCACAATATGCAACCTGTTACTGACGTTCTCCTTTAGTCGCAGGCTACTAGGAGGCAGAAAAAAGCTCTTTGGGATCCAACATATTTCACTGTATGTTTAGTGGCATGCCAGAGGAGGCTGCGTTTGAAGGCCCACCACGCTTTTACTAATCCTCCTTAATTCTATTACCATTTCTGTTGATTATTTCCAATTTGTCCCACATGGCACTTGCTTATTTATAGTTATTCACACGGGGATTCCTCCATTAGATTGTTAACTCCTTGAAAACAGGGAGAGTCGTTTACCTCTCGTTATATCCTCAACACTTTCACAGTTCCTAGTTCACAGGAGGAGCTTAATAAATGTTTATTGGCCAACTAGCTGACATATGTGCTGCTGGGTCATCCCGTGGCTTACTACATTAAGATAATGCCCCTAACCAAGGAAGGGCAGACTGACGGTCCTTTTTTTTTTTTTTTGGAGGACAATTGGGGTTAAGTGACTTGCCCAAAGTCACATAGCTAGTGAGTGTGTCAAGTGTCTGAGGTCCGATTTGAACTCAGATCCTCCTGACTCCAGGGCTGGTACTCTATTCACTGCGCCACCTAGCTGCCCCACAGTCCTTCTAATGTATTCAAAAAAGGGTGACAATGGGAAAAAGGCCCAGAGAATGAGCTTAGCACATCTTCCCTTGTATCTTCTACTGCCATTCTCACTACTACAAAGACAATTTGAATCCTAAAGTGCAAGACCTCCCCTGGCCCATGACCACAGATAAAGTAATCAGCTAAACCATCACTCTTTGAACCACACATCTATTTGCAGTCCAGTTATCAAATGAAAGATATCCTAAAATACAACAAAACCAGGATGGTAGGAAATTCAAAGAAAATTCTGGTTTAGAACAATACCAAAAATCTATATTGCCAGAGGATATTCACATTCTCTATTCTCTTATTTGATTCTCGAGGTAACCCTATAAGTGGAGAAAGCATTATTAAGCCCATTTTACAGATGAGGACACTGAGACTCCAAGAGGTTTAAAGTAGAATGCCCAAACTTGGTAAATGAGTAACAAAACCTAGATTAGAATTCAATCCTGACTCTCTCCACTAAGTGGTATCCTTGGAACAGGCAAAATACCCCTTAGGAAAGACTCCGGCTCCCTTCCCATCATCTCTCTTTGATGGTAGGAGCCCTCATCCTGGAATCAAGGGCAGCCTGCTTCATAACATTTGCTACTGGTATCTTAGTGCTTTTCATCTTCAAAAGTGCTTTGAACAAACATTAATTACTCCTCACAATGTTCCCAAGAGAGGGAGGTAAGTACTATCCTTCTCCATTCTTCATCTGGGAGGGATAAAAAGGCAAAAAGGTTAAGTGAACTTGCCAAAAGCCACAGGCAGAGTTGGAGTTAAGCAGGGGCCTCCAGCAGACTCTTCCCTACTTCTCCAAATGGCAATTAAAAAAAAAAAAGGCTTACAATCCCTTTGTGGAGAATTCAATTATTTAATTCATAATTACAGATGTTTTTCCTTTGTCTCACTCTCTATCTGTCCCGTCAGCCTCAGTTTGGAAACCAAGGAGACCCAGACATTTTAAAAAGGCGAGGAGGGATGATGTTTGTTATGGCTTTGAAGATAAATGTCAAATGAATTAAGCTATTACTACATTTAAAATTTCCACTCTAGGAGAGTGTTGTGTGCTGTCACTGTTTTTCAAAAGTTCCAAATACATGACACTAGGTAAAAAATACTTTGTTTAAAAAGAAGGAATCAACTGATTAAATTTTTAAAACTCAATGAGAATATGCCTACTTGCATGATAAGTATATTTCTTTATCTTGAGCTACAAAATGAATTCATAAAGACACATCAAATCATTCTAATTTGGGGTTTTTTTGAGTGGCTCAAAAACTAGAATGGGGAGGGTTAGGGATGGTACATATGCCTTTGTTAATATCTCTAATCCCAGCACAGCCTACAGGCTAATGAAACATCTAAGAAGATCAGGATGGTTCCCTAGTGGGCAGATGGGTGTCAGTCGTTCAATGAAAAGGCAGCAGCTCCTCTTGGAGACCTGAAGGTCAGTGCACAAAATCTCTTTCCATGTTAAGCCTCCTCCCTTGAAGTTCTACTCATCCATCATGGCTACATCTGACCAACCCTTCCTCACCACCACCACCAAAAAAAAAAAATCCACCACTTCCAAAGAATAACTCTTTCCCTTTCCCCTCCCCACACCACCTGGACAAACCTCCCTACCAGCTGGTAAGGATGGCAAATCCAACCCGCCAGTTTGATTGTTCCCCCTTTAAGAAAGAGGGAAAAAAATTAAATGTCACATCAAAAACTTCATTCATCTTTTGATCCTCTGGGCTGCCTGAGTTGCACGCAGATCATTTGAAACCCACATGTGGAGTCATATAACTTGCAGGACATCCATGAACTCCAGTCACTGCCAGACCCCGAACTACACTGTCTCTCCCTGGCAGACAACTCCGCAGAACCACTTACTCAGCTGCGAATGATCCTCTACCAAGGAATTTCAGAACTTCATCCACAAAGGAGAAGAGTGACTTAACCAGCAGGACTCCTAGAAGGTGTCCTAAGTCCCCAGGGCCTGGAACAAGAACAAGACTATCCCAAAATATAGTCATTTTCCTAGCAACTAGAGGTGGAACCTGGCAAAATGCCCTATTAACCTCAAGGAAGAAACCAGGAAACCCTCCTATAGGCTTTGCTCACTAGAAATCTCCCTGAAAAAAAGGGGGTACTTTGTGAAATGCTGTTCAAAATGACCATTAACCAACCTACTGCTCTAGTCTCTAAACAGTTCCCAATGGCAGTTTTAACCAAGACCAAAAAGAAAAGAAAAAACCAGAGAACACAAATTTGACTCCACTCTGCTTTCTAAAACAGAAAAGTCTGGGACAGTCAGCTCCCACGGGAGCTCTGATGTAGCTTTCTTCTTCTTTAGCCTCTTCTCACTACAGTGAGCAGCCCCACAGTCCTTTCTTCACCAGGAGCCCCAGAGTCCACCAGCCCAGCCTTGACCTCTGCACCAACAGCTGTTGCCACTGGGAAACTGCCCCAACTCCTCTCCAATCCTATTTCTGAACTCTTCCCCCTCCTGCATGCATACATATTATAGCAGGTGAAACAGACAACCACCACCCCCATCCCTCTCCATGCATACCATGCACAAAAGCAGAGGCCAAAGTGGCCCCCTGACTCTTGACCTGGACTCCTTCAGGAATAGCCCCCTGGCTCTACTATATTACTTCTGTCTAACCCATCACCTAAGCTGAGACTCCAACTCCTCAGTAAGGAGAAGATGGCTCTGAGTTACCTCCAGAAGACAAGTAGGAAGTAATTTCTGTCCCCAGATAACTTTAATCTTGAGAAACATGTCTTATCCTCTCTGCCTTTCTTGGGCCTCCTCAAGACAGGAGACAGCGTCAAATCAACTCTCCTGGGGAACTGAAGGACTGGGGCTAGTTACCATCTCCACTTTGCAATAGCAGAGAGAGAGAGAGAGAGAGAGAGAGAGAGAGAGAGAGGGAGAGAGAATGAATATGAGAATATCCTGGTGGGGAGTGGGGGCTGTCGGAAGGAGAGGATAGACCCTGGGCACATGAAGCCGAGAAGGGAAGGGCCAGAGAAAGGGAGTGGGTTGGGAACGGGCATCACGCTCCCTTCCCTAGACAGAAGGAAGGAGCGGAAGAAAGAAAAGATGCAGCAGAGCAGGAAGGATTCTAGGACACCGAAGGGGCGGGGGGGATCCGTACCCGGGTGCCGCTGGAGAAGCCGCCCACCACCCGGGGCTGCCGGGATCCTGGGCCACTGCTGGGGTAGCGTTGCTTCCCGATCCAGTCCTCGATCCCCTTCCTAGCCCAGGAGGCGTTCACTGCGAAGCTGTCACCTAGGACACAGCACAGCCTGTTTGAGACCCTAACCCCGACACCGACCTCCTCCCTCTCCCGACCCACAGTGCGGTACATCACCCCTAAAGTTATCCAGGAAGCAGGAGTTGAGGAGAGGAGAAAGGTAAAGGGGACTAAGAGGAAGAGAACAAGGAAGGAGGAAGAGCAGAAAAGAGAAGTGAGAAAGAGAAAAAAGAAAACAAGGGGGGAAAGGAGAAAGGACAGAAGAAAGGAAGAAGAGGAGAGAGTAAGAAGAACAAGGAGAAAGGGGAGAAAGGAAAAGATAAAGGGATACAGAAAGAAACTGATAAGAAGACGAGAGAAGACAGTAGGCTAGCAGGGAGAGGAGTGCAGGGGAGAAGGAACAGAGGGATGACCATGAGGAAAGAGAAAAAGATAGGGCGAGAGACCAGAGCTGACAGGCAGAAACAAGGAGGGAATGGAAGTCAGCGAAAGGCAGAGGAATAGACAGCTAGATACCAGGGTCCGGAGACTAGAGCTGGGACAGGTTCGAGGACAGCGCGGAGAGGGGCAGAGGCCGGAGCCGGCCCCGGGAGCGGAAAGCAGAAGGCGGCGGAGGCGGTGGTGGCGGAGCAGGAGGAGGAGGGGAAGAGGGTGGGCTGAGAGAAGAGCAGGGAAGGGGGGCGGGAGGGGAAAGACCCAGAGAAAGGAGGAGGGTCAGAAAGTTTGCCCCGGGGCGGGGAGCCATCATCCCTACCTTCGGGGCTCTCCCTGCGCTTACACACGGCAGCTGGGCAGATCCGAGGCGGCGGGCGGGAGCAGGAAAGAAAGGGAGAGGGAGAGAGTTAGCGATCGCGGCTCGGCGGGCTGGGCTGGGCAGGGCTGGGCAGGGCAGGGAGAAGAGGAAGAGGAGGAAGAAGAAAAAGAGGAGGAAGAGGAGGAGGTGGAGAAGAAGGAGGAGAGGGAGCCCGAGCCCGAGCCCGAGCCCAGTTCCCGGGGCCGGGGCCGGGGGTTGCAGGAGACACTGACCGTGCTTGGAGTGAAGTTTGCCCATGGTGCGGCTGGGCGGACACCGGCCCGAGAGGGCGCCTGGTTAATCCATGTGTCCCGGCCCCTGGCCGAGTCTCCCCGCCCGGCTTCTCCTCTCCTGTCCTCTCCTCTCCTGCCCTCTCCTCTCCCACTCTCTCTCTCCCTCTTTCTCCCAAAGACAGAGGCGGTACCAGGACGAGCTCCCTCCAGCCCCGCGGCTGCCTGATTGACGCCTCCTTGCGCTGAGCCCCCAGCCCGACGCCTCCTCCGCTCGCCCATTGGGCCGCGGCGGTGCATCAAAGAGGAGCCCGGAATGGGGAGGGGGGCGGAGACTGGCGGGGGCCGGACTCCCCGCGGGGCGGAGGGAGCCGAGCTGCGGCCGGCCGAGGGGGGGCGGGGGGGAAGCAAGATGCTGCCCTCATCACCAGCCTTCCACCCCACCCCGGTCCTTCCCTGTCCCGACAGCTGGCCCATGCTAATGCTTCACCAACCGACCCCCTGTTCGAGGAGATTTAAGCCAGGTCCCACCTAGCCTCTCCTTCTGGGGCGCCGTCCTATAAAGTCACTACTGTCCCCCTCCATCCATTCAGGGACCCTACAGTTGTCCTACACACACACACACACACACACACACACACACACACACACACACACACACACACACACACACACACCCCTTACTTGTTGGGATGGGGGACGTGGCCTCAAAGATCAGACACGTCCCTTCCCTTGGGCCAAGAAGAGGAGGAAGGAGGAAAGAACGTTTGTTGATCTTAGAAATTACTACCGTACATTAGTATAGTAACTTTTTTAAGTTTCCAAAGCACTTTCACAAATAACCTCACCTGATCCTCACCACCTCCAATGAAGGCAGGAACGGAATAATTTCCCCCATTTTAAAAGTGAGGAAACCGATGCAGAGAGGTGAGTATCTTGTCCAAGGTAACCAGATAAATTGGTAAGAAAAATCAGAGCAGACCCCAGATTTAAATCCTAATTCAGGGTTCTTTCCCCTGCAAGACACTGCTCCCCTGATGAAGCAGGTATTTCATCGTCGTTGCTAAAAATTACTGTTCCTGGGATATTATTAGTGTATTAATTTACTATCACCCATCTGCTTTGGTGGAGGGAGTTTCCATACTATAAGTTCCCTAATACTGATGAAATCACAAGTTCAGACAAAAAAAATTAAAAAGCACAACCAATGTAATCTCTCTGGTGCCAGGATAGGAACTATAGGCTGTGTATATTACAATAGTCTATGCCTTGGCTAGAAGTCTCTGGGAGACTTGGCAGATGTCTAGAAGTCTTGCCTTCCCCCTGCTATTAAAAGAGATTCCCTTGTCCATCAGAAGTCCACTAATGTACAGTTAGCATCCTAGTCACAAAGGCAATGTCTGTTTTTACTTTGATCTTCCTCAGTTTCCAGAGCCACACAACTGTTTATTTTGTCTGAATGAAATTTTGTGATGTTTCTTCTGAGTTAGGCAGTTTCAGCAATAACCACTGCATTTGTTTTATCAAAGGAAAAAATGTCTGTTCTGCTGGATAGGCTAGAATCTGAGAGTTGGAAGGGACCTCTGAGGTCATTCAGTACCACCCCATCTGAAGCAGAACTCCCTAAGAAGTAAGCATCTAGCGCTTGCGGTAATGGGAAACTCACCACCTCCAAAGGGAGCCCATTCCATTTTTAGACAGCTCTAATTATTAGACATTGCTTCCTTACAATTGAGCTAAAATTCGCCTCAAACTTCTGCCATTGATCCCATTCTTACCAGCTGAGATGGAGCAAAATAAGTCTATTTGATGGTCAATTGATGGGACTCTATCCCAATACATCTTATAGCATTTTTTTTCCCTAATACATTCTTAAATTCCTACTTCTAGATCCATGTTAATTTAATCTTCCCCCAGTTGTGGGCTGATTTGGATTAATTCAATAAATACTTATTGAGCACCTACGTGCTTGGAATAAATCACAAATGAGATACATCCCCTGTCCTAGGGGAACTTTTGGACTGATAGAAAAAAAAATAATTACATATCTATCTGTAAAGTAGAATATGATTGAGGGAAGCTATGGTACCCTGTGGAAAGAGCTCCAAGACTCCAAGACAGGAGAATGGGAGATGGAGTCTTGGTTCAGATACTTCCCCCATTCTAAGCCTATTTCCTCATCTGTAAAATGGGTATAATAGTGCTTTCATTACCTGCCTCACAGGGTTGTTATGAGGAAAGCAATTTACAAACTCAGAATTCCTATCGAAATGTGTTATTATGATAAAAGACATAGAGAGGTTCAAGTTAAAGTCCCATCCTTATCCTTTTTAACCAACAGTTTTTGACACTGTTGACTACGCTTTCTTCCTCGATCCTCTCTCCTCCCTTGGCTTCCATGGACACCACTTTTTCTTGATTCTCCTCCTGTCTGAATGATTGCTTCTTCTCAGATTCCGTTGCTAGATTGTTCCCCTCAATAAGTGGTGGACGCGCCGAGCACACACACACACACACACACACACGTCTCTGTCATTGACTCTCTTCTCTCTCCACATTCTCTTCCATGGTGATCTCATCAATTCCCATGGATTCAGTTATGGCCTCTATGCAAATGTCTCCCAAATCCACATAGCCAATTCTAATCTCTATTATGAATTCCAGTCCCTTAGTACTTACTGCCTACAGGACCTCTCCATCTGGATCAGGTCCTAGCAGTGTCACAACTTCAATATATCCAAAACAAAAACTCTTATTACTCCCACCACTTATCTTTTCTCCAAAGTCCTTTATTTCAGGCACTACCTGATCCCAGGGCTGCTAGGTGATGCAGTGAATAGAGCACCAGCCCTGGAGTCAGGAGGAGCTGAGTTCAAATCCTGCCTCAGACTCTTAACACACTAGCCCAGTGACCTTGGGTAAGTTACTTAACGCCAATTGCCCTGCCCTCCCCCCTCCAAAAAGCAAAAAAAAAAATTTTAAAAGTCTTATTGATCCTACTTCCACGATATCTCTCACATCAGTCCCTTTCTCTCCACTTCAAAAGTTCAATTTTACTCTACTTTCTTCCTTTTGTCTGTTTTGGACTCACTGTTTCTTATCTTCCTTTTCTCCAATCCTTCCAAATGGGTATACCTAAAACACAAATCTGAATATCTCACTCCCCTACTTAAAATCTTTATCGGTTCCACATTACTTCTAGAATAAAATGTAAAACCTTCATCCTGGTATTTAAAGCCCTTCACAATCAGGTTTCCCAACTGTCTTTCCAGACATATTTTATAGTACTCCTATTTGGACATTCTTCATCTTCATCAAATTAACTTACTAGTTATTTCCTGAACATGATGTCACAACTACTTCTGTATCTTTATTCAGGCTATCAGTTTTGGAAGGCTCTTCCTCCTCACCTTCACCTCTTAAGATCTCCACTTTCCTTTAAATTACAGGTCAGATGCCACCTCATTCATGAGGCTTTTCTTGATCTTTTCAGTCATCAATGATCTTTCTCTCTTGAAATTAACTTCTATATATTTTTAATTTACTGTCTTTCTTGTATATATCTTCTTTGCCACCCTTTCCCAAGAGAATATAAGCTCCTAAAAGGCAACTACTATTTGTTTTAACTCATTCAAAAAGAGTACCTTGTCCATTATAGGCTCTGGAAATGGTTTTTGGAATGAATTAAATTGGGAGCTCAGAGTAGGAAGAGACCATATGATATTATACGGACCAGGCAAAACATCATGGAAATAGTAACATTTAAGCTGGGCCTGGAAGGATGGGTTGGCTTTTGACAGGCCAACATGCAGAGGGAGGTATTCCAGGGAACTGCCTGAGCGAAAATGTGCAGTGGAGGAGTCAAGTGTGTTTCCTCCTGGAAACATAATTGTGCCTGTAGACATAATTCACCACTTCTAAGGCAGTATAACAAGTGATGATGTTCAATGCTTACATTAGTCACCATCTATCTTCTGCATCCATCAATCGAGGTCTCCTTGATTACATGCTTGAGATCACTGAAAGAGGCAATCACCCTTCACCCTATCCTGAATCACCTGGACTCATTCATTCATTCATTTGACATATATTTATTAAGTACCCACTACTATATGCAATGTGGGGAGGGGATGCACCAAGGAGAAAAGAGCTGATGTTAATAGCAATAGCAAAAACTTCTATTTATTTATGACTGTACCTATCACTATTGATTTTGGTTCTATCTTTGTAGGAAGAAACCTTCTGAATAGAGACAGCTACAACCTCCACCAGCAAAGTAGTGATCCTAATGATTGGCATTTCAGATGTTTTGGTAGGCCTGCCCCAAGGTGAGAAAAATAAGTTAGTCTGAGGGTTTAGGAACTCAAATGGCTTTGTCCCCGTAATTTCTGGGGAGGGGAAAAGGGAGATGGAAGGAATGTGCTTAATAAGTATTTGCTGAATTGAGCTAAGGTCTCCTGGAGGCTACCATTGAAAGCTACCATTAAAATGCAAATGCTACCTCAGAGAAAGGCAAAACACAGAACTTATTCATACTTCAGCACAAAAAATAGAATCAGCGATGGTTCTTTACCTTCTTACAGCTTCCAAAATCATCTTTCTTATGCATGAATCCATTCAGGTCACTCTTTTGCTCAAGAGACTTCAATGACTCCCTATTACTACTCAGTCAAGTCACTCTTCTGCCTGACATTCAAGGCTGTCCACAATCTACCACCACCCTACCTTTCCAGCCTTATTTCATATTACTATTTATACTAATTTATATTTTTCTATTACAATTATAATTCATATTATTCTATGTGCCAGCCAAACTCAAGCACTTTCTTTACCATGCAGTACTCTGATACTTCCTGGCTTCCTCTCCATCTCCCCCTCCAACTCTGGCTCTTCCCTCTGACTATCATGCCTTCCCTTCTTCCCCATCTTCCTGTTTGGATTCTTATGGAGGTTGCTCGCCTCCCCTAGCTAGGAGGCCTTTCTGATCTCCCCACAGTGGTAATGACTTTCCCCCTCAGACTTTACTTGTGTCTCTTTAAGACACTGATTGTGGAATTATAACTCTGGGTTTCTGCTTTCTCTCTTCTTAAACTTCTGCCCTACCCTTTCTGTTGTCAGTCCGGCCCTTCAGAGTCAGTGCACACTACCTGTTTTCTTTGTTTTAGAACCGACAACAGCAACTTGGCCACTAAGTTCAATGAACAGAGATTCTGAGCAAAGCAGGGCAGCTCACTTCCCTTCTCCAGGGGAGCCAAAGAGAATAGAGCATGCTACATCCTAAGGCCACTCTCCTTCACATACTCCACATTTCTGTGTTGGTTTGCAGTACTCTGTATCTGGGTCTTCCTATTAGACTGTAAGTTGTTTGAGGTACAGACTCTGTCTTGTCAAAACCCTGTCTCTTCCCCAGGTCCTAATACAGTACTCTGTACACAATAAATATAGAGAAATGTTTATTGTATCTTTTTTCATATCTAGTAGGGATTATCCAGTCCAAACCTTTCATTTTACAGATGGAGGGAAAAAGAACTACAGACTGTAGGCCAGAAGAAATCACAGGCAAGCAGAACAACTTTGAAAGTCACATGTTGAATTTATATTATATTTTAAAAGAATGGGAAGGTGAACATAATAGTTTCATTTTCATGTCATTTCTGTTCTACTGTATACACGGGAATATTCATTTTAGTCACTGTTTAAGTTCAGAATTGTTATTTATTTATTTTTATGAAAAGAGAAGCAGATCCAGAAGTGACTTCCCCAGGGTCTCATAAAGAATTAGTGACAGAAACAGGTCTGGCTAGAATCCAAGTTTCTTAAGACAGTCCAGTATTTGTTCCATGTTGAACATTGATTTATCAAAATATTGTATGTGGCAAAGCCCTATGGGGATGAGAGAGAGGATACATACATTTTTTTTGGAGGCAATCAGGGTTAAGGGACTTACCCAGGGTCACACAGCTAGTAAGTGTCTGAGGTCAATCTTAAACTCAGGTCCTCCTGACTCCAGAGCCAGCGCTCTATCTGCTGTGCCACCTAGCTGCCCCCAGGACAAATAGATTTTTATGTGGGGTTAGGAGAAGGAAAAGGTACCACATATGGAATACTGTCCAGGGAGAACAGATGTAGTAGGATGCCCTCGGCAACCAGGTAAGTGGCATGAAGGTAATGACCACCAGAAAAGGAGTGTGGGGAGGGCACTCAAGAAGAAAGGAACGTTCGTGCTTCCCAGTTTGGCCAAGATGCAGTCACCTTTAGGCTTTGCCATCCCGGCCCATGTAGGCCATATCCCTGTTCCTAGGTCATTTCTAAATCTGTATCACCACATCAAAGCATTTGGAGCTGGGTGAGACTTTAGAAGCCTCTAGTTTAACACTTTAATTTTACAGAAGAAAACAGTAGCGTCCAGAAACAGGAAAGTGACATGCTTATAGCCATGTAGGCATTAAGCATCAGAACCAGAATTTGAACCCAGGTCCTCTGACTTCAGATGTACTACACTTCCCATCACTTCTCCTTTGCTCATGTTTGTTCATTTTAAAACTTTGAAAAAGGAAGATTCCTTCCCCCCAAAAACACAACCAGGGCCAGCTTCATGTGCAAGCAGGACCTGAAATTCCGTTTTTTGTTTGTTCCTTAGAGTTAAGCATCATCCTCTTCCTATGAGCCTCTCTTTGAAAAAGCAAAAGCCTTTAGGAAAGAAAACATGGTGAGTAGCTAAGGTCTTAGTGTGAGTGATCTTTTCAGATGTCATGTTCTCCAAGGGACGAGGAAGGCAAGTGATTGCAAGCTGGGCAGGGAGGAGTTAAAGCCGAGGTAAAATGATGTCATTGGGAAAAGGCCTAGATTTGAATCAAATGACCTGGCCCTGCTTCTTCTTTGCTGTGTGACCCTGGACAAGTCACAACCTCTCTGGGACTGTTTCCTCATCTGTAAATTGAGGTGGCTGGACTAAGTGATCTGGCTGATCTCTTCCTGCTCTGTATCTGATCTATGATCCTAAGAATCATCATCTGCCGCACAGGCTTTCTTTTGAAAGGTTTTGTTCTCAAAATTATCCTCAAGCAAGACCAGCTTTCAGGCTGGACAGAGTGCCAGGCCTGGAGTAAGGAAGACTCATCTTCCTTAGCTCAAATGTGACCTCAGATACTTACTAGCTGTGTGACCCTGGGCAAGTCACTTAACCCTGTTTGCCTCAGTTTCCTCATCTGTAAAATGAGCTGGAGAAGGAAATTGCAAACCACTCCAGTATCCTTGCCAAGAAAATCCCAAATGGGGTCACCAAGAGTCAGTCGTGACTAAAAATGACTGAACAACCACAAAGTCCAGCCCTTGGCCAGGTTGTGAAGTAGATTTTTGTCTTTCTTCTATGTGTCCCTTGCCCTCATTGAACCCACAGTCTCTGTCGGTCATTTCCTCTTCTGTGTTCCATGACTCCAGGTTAGGGGTGGGAGCAGAATGGAGACATCATTTCTCAAATTCCCTATCTCATCCTGGGGAGAGAGTATGGTGACGTCCATTACTGTTGGCCTTATGCCACCCTATTCTTGCCCTGAGAATCCTCAGCCTCTCTGGGGAGAGACCCAACTTGCCTTAGGGTCAAGGTATCCATATTTGAATCAGGGAGGGTAAAGAAAGAGTTCTCCCTTCCCCCAACCCCCATACAACTGTTGCTTCAAACAAAAATAAAAGGCACTTAGAGGGAATTTTTTCTTTTTCCCTTATTAGTAGCTTGTTTTTCTCCTGGGAGTAAGCTATTTTTCTTTCATAAGTGAGGTACCTCAAAATAGAACTGGAAATTCCAAGGATTCTCATAGTCCTTAGAAAGTTGTTTACTCCCTTGGACTGGTCATTACTGTCTTCTTTTATGAAAATCCCTTTTTCCCTTGGGAATTTTTTTTTTCAGTTCAGACAGAGATAAAAGAGAGAAGTAAAGCTTAATTCTTACTAGTCCGAGTCCTGAAAAAACAACACAAACAAAAAAAAAAACCAGTAGAGACAGGGGGATTTTCTCTAAATATTTTTTTAATTGGGTTTGAACATTATTAGCCATGAAGAGCTTTTCTGCTCAATCCTGTTAGTGGGACTGGGCCACTTTTGAAAACATGGCAGCCACCCACCATGGAGGTAATTAGCCAGAGCAGTGTCGACTCTTAATAAAGTGTCAGCTGTTCCCAAAGTAGAAAGTCGAGTCTCTCTCCAATGAGTCCAGCAGCCCAGCACCAGCCTCAGTGGTTGCCCCGCTCACTAGCAAACCCGCCTCTCTCCCCATGAATTTCTTCTTTTATGTATTTTAATAATTTATCTGGCCCATTTTGTGTGTATGTGTTGTGTATTTAAAGTGACATATTTTTTCCTTTGAAGATTTCCTCTTGTTTCAGGGAGGGAAAAGGGAGAAGAAAGGAAGAATGAAAAAAGAGAGATTTATCAGAGAAGCTAAGTTTCCTAGGGCTTGAGACTTAGCTGGGCTGATAGTGGTGAAATTTGACAGGTGGAGTTAGGCTAGTTTCACATTATTATTTCAGGTGGCTTCCATCCCTACGTGCAGCAGCCACACCCTCACACTATCAGTGGAGCTCTCCCCTCCTTTCCCATCTAACTGAGTAGGGGCTCTCTTTAAGCTAATTGCTCACTCTTGTGTAAGCATTAAGTTTCATGGAGAACTACCCTTCTAAAAAGGCATAGAGGGAAAGAAGTAGAGGGGTGTTGACATGCCCAAGATAATGCAACGGGTGTAAGATTACAGACATGGAACAGGAAAAGAGCTCAGAGGCCCTCTCCTCCAACTCCTTTATTTTACAGATGAGGAAACTAAGGTCCAGCGTAGTCAAATGACTTACCCAAGGTCACACAGCTCTTAAGTGTTATTAAATCCAGGATTGAAGCCAGGTGCTCTGGCTCTAAAGCCAGTCTTTTTTCACATGTACCATGCATAGGAATTCATAATCTCATCATTTCGTTCTCATGATCTCATTTCTCATAATCTCATGAATCTCATCATTTGATCTTGTGTTGCATTGAGAGAGTCAAAACTTCCAGAAACAAGGAGGTGATAATCCCACTGTACCATGCCCTGGTCAGACTGTATGTAGAGTATTGTGTTCAGTTCTGGGGGCCACATTTAAATTTAAAGATATTGAAAAGCTCAAAAATCTGTTCAAAAATTTGAAGGGCTATCATATAAATGAGGGGTACAACTTGTTCTGTTTGACCCCAGAGGTCAGAACCAGGACCAATGAGAGGAAAGTTTCAAAGAAGAAAATTTCGACTTGACATCAAGACAAGACTTTACAATAATTGGAATTGTTCAGAGGTATCATGGGCTGTCCTCTGTCCCTCTTCCACCCCCATTGAAGCTTGTTAAACAGAGGAAGAACATTTGTCAGAGGTACTCTGCAAAGGTTTTATTCAAGGTATGGGTAGAACTAAATGTCCCCAGCTGACAATTCACCCACAGTAAGAGTTGGAGCTAGGATTCAAATCTGACTTCAGATCCCAAGTCCAGTGCCCTTTCCCCATGGCACGCTAACCAGAGTTGGAAGGGACCCTAAACATCATTTAGCCCAGAAGCCAGGCATTCTTAGAATAGGAGGGTGGATTTAGCAGCATTCATTACAATTCAACCCAGCAAACACATTAGACAAGTGTGACTGGCTACTAGCACAGAATGCAAGGCTGAGAACTGGGCTCCATGGGGAGTGGAAAAGATAGCCCCTCTTATACTTGCTGTTCAACCAAGGGTTCTGCTCCCAGTGCTTCTCTCCAAGGTCCCTCAGACCCAGACCACAGTCTTCTCAGCTGCTTCTACCTTTTCACCTTGACCTGCTTCAGCAAAGAAAAAAAAGCTATTTTAGCCATCAGACTCCCTTTCTTATAAATACACAGATCAACAGTGCTTCCTCAGCCCCATTTCTACTGTTGAAGGCTTTGTTTTAAATAAGTTTTTCCAATGTGGCCACCATATTGCCAGTGACTACCCTCCTCCATGAAGCTTTCCAAGCTGGGTCCACTTAGCTCTGGTCACTTCAGCATTCCTGAACATTTTGTCTGACTATCTCTCTGCCTATCTCTGTGGGTCTCTTTCTCTCTGTCTCTCTCTCACACAAATATAATACCACATGACTGCTAGATATACCCAGGCATGGGTTAAGAACCATGTAGGATACAGGTGAATATACATTTCCTGTTCTTGGAGAACCCATAGTGTAGGTGGAGAAACAAGGTTGACCATATGTAAAATAACCAAAGAACAATAAAATTGTCCATCATGTAGAACAAAAGGAGATTAGAATGGCCAGGATGGTGAGGAAATTTAGAGGGACCCTGCTATGAAGGACCTTGGTGCATTTAGCCTGGAGAAGAGAAGACTTAGAGGAGCATTTAGCACTTTTGGGAGTTGTTGTGGCGCAAAGGGATTAGCTTTGTTCTACTTGACTCCAAAGCCTGGGACTAGACAGGTTGGAGAGGCAGATTTCAGTTCAATGTAAGGGAAAGGTTCCTAACTATCAGACGATAATTGTCCAAAAGCAGACTGGGTTGCTTCAGGGAGGAAATGGGTTCCCACATTGTTGAAAGTCTTCACCTAGAGCAGTGGTTCTCAACCTTCCTAATGCTGCGACCCTTTAATACAGTTCTTCATGTCATGGTGACCCCCAACCATAAAATTATTTTTGTTGCTACTTCATCACTGTAATTTTGCCACTGTTATGAATCATAATGTAAATATCTGATATGCACGGTGTATTTTCATTGTTACAAATTGAACATAACCCACAGGTTGAGAATTGCTGACCTAGAGCCTGGAGAAGCCCTTGGCAGGCTGGGTAAGGTGACCTCAATTCTGAGATTCTATGATCTCACTAGTTCAAGGGAGGAAGAGGCCAGAGTGGGCTGGGGAAGGCTGAGGAAAGACTTGGGGTCTCTTTCTCTCTAACTTGGTAGCTCATGTTTACATAGCGTTTTACAGTCAACAAAGTGCCTAACACAGTGCCTTGATCATCATAGGGGCTTAGTATGTGTTTGTTAAGATCATACCTAAAAAAAAAATCACACCTCACAATCTCTCCCAGGAATCCTGGATGGCCACCCAACCCCTTTCCTATTTCAGCAGCATATTCTCTTTGCCTCTTCATTGACTTCAACAATTCTATAACTGTATTTCCTGAGACTCCAGACCCACCTATTAGACTTTTCAATCTAAGGTAAGATAGGTTGCTATGATCCCACAACAACCTATCCTATTAATGGCAGAACAAGAAAGTACCCAGATCCCTTTGGGGAGACATAGCCAAGCTGCCCTTTTGGTCACAGGCATTGGGTGAAAACAGGGATCCAAAAAAAAATTCATGATACCTCATCTTTTCCCATAGACACAGAAACAGCAGATTGGGAAACAGCAAGCCCCCTTCAAAGTATTATCTGTGTATTAATCCTTCAATAGATTTTCTAGCTCATTAAATTCCTACAAATTATCTGATAATAATAATAACAGTGGGCAGCTAAGTGGCACAATAGATAAGAGTGCCAAGCCTGGAGTCAAGAAGATTCGTCTTCCTGAGTTTAAATCTGGCCTTTGACACTTACTAGCTGTGTGACCCTGGACAAGTCACTTAACCTGTTTGCCTCAGTTTCCTCATCTGTAAAATAGGCATAATTATAGCACTCTATCTACTGTACCACCTAGCTACCTATCTGAGGAGAGAGGCAAAAGAAAGCAAAAGTCAAAATTTCAAAAGCTAGTGCATGATATTGGCATCACCCTAGAAGAAATCAGACTAGACCTAAAAGATTTCAGGCTATAAGCAAAACTGGTATACTGATAAGCAATTTGTATACTGTTCCTTGGGATGGATACTATATATTTTTTTCTTCAAGAAAAGGTAACATTATTTTCAGTGTCCCTCCCCTCCTCTGGTGCACAGCCCAGGACTAAATGTGGAGAAGATGAAAGTAGGAAACCCTGGGTCTCCACCCTGGGACGGTTCTGAGAGCCTTGTGGTGTAACAGAAAGCATTCTAGATCTGGAGTCAGAAGACTGGAACTCACTGTCTACTCCATCATTTATTCACTGTGCATCCTAGGGGAAGCTGTTTAACCTTCCTGGTCCTCAGTTTCCCCATCTGTAAAATTCCTTCACCACCTACCTATCTCATAGAATAGTTTTGTAGATCAAAGGAGATATCTACAATGCATTTTGTGACCATAAATTACTATATAAATGTGAAGTATTTCTTATTAGCATGGTCCCTTACCTTGTAGGCATTTTATAAATGGTTGTTGATAATACTTCAATGGATCTGTGCTCTCATTAATGTCAGTACTCCTTCCTAAAATAGAGATGGCAGCCCACTGATGCCTGCTCATTCCGTAGGCCTCTTGTCTGTATCTTCCTTATAAATGTACCCTGGGGGTGGGGGAAATGTACCCAACCTGCTGAGGGCATTTTTTTTTTTTTACATTGCATGGGTCCCAGTAATCATATGTTCTATAGGCTGTGTATAGGTTGTTCCTTGCTCTTACCACATTACCAGGTCATTTTTTTCTAGTTGTACATCTCTCCAATGACATCTTTTACACTGTTTCTCCTGCATGGAATTCCTCACTTAAACATGCTACAGCTAACTTGTCTGTCCCCACCATACATTTCTTTGGGGTGATGCACAACCTCAAATTCTTTGGATATTGTGGTATTCCATGACTCATAAACATACAAGGACTTGGTTCAGTAATGTATTGAGAGCGAGGGACAAGCCAAGTGTTATACTAGCTTCTGTGAAATATTTTCTAAATTAAATTTTTTTTTCAGTTAAAATAAATTTAGCTTCTCTCCTTCATATAACCTCTCCCGCTGAAAAGAAAAGAAAAAAGAAAATCCTCATAATAAATACGTGTAATTAAGCAAAACAAATCTCCAGATTGTCTATGTCCAAAAATATCTTTCTCTCAATCTGAACCCTGAGTCCATCCACTGCCTCTCTGTCAGGAAATGAGTAGCATCTTCTTTATCGGGCCCTGGAACTGGTACACACAAAATAGGAAAAGACCGCTGGTAGAAGGCCTCTTCTGAAGGCTTCATAGAAGGACATGGGCATAGAAGGACACAGGATGAGAGGGCGTGGATTGGACTGCATCCTCTCCAGGAAGGCAATTGCACCAGTGAGATCACAAATTTGTTGATGATATCACCATCCATGGGTGATGACAATGAGTCCCATTCACAGAGAGCTGGCAAGCTAAGGGGGGTGGGGGGGGAGCAGAGGAGGGGCGCAGTAGAGAATCGGGAGTCACAAACATGAGAGTGTATTAGAATCCATACTAGTAGAATCATATTCATATAAGTATGTTCATATTTGTGCAAAGGGACATGATAGAATACAAAATAAAGGAGAAAAAGCAGGGAAACCTATGAGGTAGCCTGAGGAAGGGCTCAGAGAAAAGATAACAAGATTTAGAGGATTAGGAAGTAGATAGGTGTGAGAGGGAAAGACGGGGGAGGGAAGGAAGGAAGAAAGAGGGAGGGAGAGGAAGGAACAAAAAACTAATTCAGGAAGGCAAAAAGACAAAGAAATTCTAGAACAGGGGAAAGTTTCTTCATTTTTCCTAGTAGTCCTTTCTTCTTGCTTTTGAGACAGTTGACTCTGACACTGTCCCCATCTGAAGACCTCCCTGAGTGTGGGCATTGTAGCAGCAACCACACTGGCATATACATAATGGCTGCTAGCACAGGTTCTTAGATCTGCTTTATTAGGAAAGATAGTTGATTAAGTTATCAACGATCTTTTTTTTTAATTACATTCATTAGGTCAGGGGAAAAGTGAGCACCCTGAATTTCAGAGAAAATACAAGCAGAGAAATAAAAACAAACAGACAGGGCTCCGACTGCCTAAATCAACTATACACTTTACATACATTGCTGGACCAAGAGAGCCTTTACATCTGAGCAGTCAGGGAGCTCTGAACATATGGCCTCTTAGAATGTCAACCAGGGAATCACAGGATCCTTCTCGTAAGCAAGCTCCCAAAGCAAAATACCAACTCGGAGTATATATATACTTCTCAGAGCCAGAAGGCATCACAACTCTTGTGACTCAGCACCTAATTAGAAATTAGCAAAAGGTATGAAAGCCTTCCTATAAGCAAGCCTCTCCTAAGCAAGCTTTCCTTAATGGGTTCCAGGTGAGGCCTATTAATGGTCAGGGAAGATCTTATATCTCATTAGCATTATAGGGATTCACCCTCTCTATTCAAACTTATCTCTAACCTTACCCCCTACACAAACACCGCATATTCTAATTAGGCTGAGCTCCTCACTGGACCCTACATTCACCCAACTCATTCTAATCTACAATTTTCCTCATAGTGTTCCCCTTATCCTAGACTACCCCCCTACTCCTCTTTGCCCATCTAAATCATATTGGTTCACCAAGACTCAAGGCCTGCCACCTCTAGCATGCCTACGCTGACTCCTCTCATTGACTAGATTAATATAGTTATAGTTAATATTAATATAGTTATATTAATATAGTAATATTGTCTGAACCACAAAGTCTAGTATTGAATTATGTGTTTTCTTGGGCCCTTTTCCACTTGTTCAGTATGAATCTGGATTCCATAGCTAGCCTCTGAGTAACTCTAAGGCAAAGATAGAATTTCTTCTGTGTTCCCCTTAGCACCCAGTTCAGGAATTGACACCTATTAGGACTTTAATGAATGTGTTTTTAATTGATTTATCACTCCATCATATCCTTGCCTTTTACTTACCATCTAGCCTTAAAATAGCAGTAAACATGGAGAAGCGAATGAGATGTGAAGCAGAATAGAAGAAAGAAAAGGAGGAAAGAAGCATGACAAAAGCCTTAGAGCTGTAGCCAGAAGTCCTGGGTTCAAGTCTAGCTTTACCTTTTATACAAGCTGTGTGACCTTGAGCAAGTTCATTCTTCTATCTGGACCTCACTTTCTTCGCCTTTAAAACATAGGGATGAGATCATAAAACCCATAAAACACAGGGATGGGTTCTCAACCTGAGGTCTACGTATTTGTTTCTTTTTTTAAAAAATATTTTGATAACTGAATCTCAAAAATAATTCACCTTTTTGGTAATCTTGAGTATTTTTTGCGTTTGAAAACATTCTTCTAAGACAGGGTCCCTAGTCTTCCTTCACCTGTTGCTAAAGGGGTTCATGACAGAAAAGGCTAAAAACTTCTGTCCTGTGATCTCCAAGGTCCCTCCCAACTTAAAAATCCTATGATCTGGAAGGTATTCTATATAGGTAAGATAGCTTGGTTTGAGCCAACTCAGAGAGGGAAAATAAGAACAAGAAAAGAAGTAGATAGAGGGAAGAGAGAAAGAAACTTTAACAGAGCCATGAGTAAATGTTGGGCCCTCCCATCCCCTGAGGCTAGCTGCCTGAGCATTACCACATTGCCATCCCCTGTCAACAGCCTAACCATCTCACAAAGCTGCCAATCTTTGTTGGCAAAACTGGACATTTCCAGAGGGCAACAGGGCAGGTGTCGTATCCTAGGAGTTAGTAGAGGAAAAATCTGCTGTGCTTGCCTTTTCTTAAGGGAATGTAAAGCAACAGTGCCTTGAGTCCAGGCTTCCTTTTTCCTGTAGGCCTGCCTCCTGGGGTGAGAGGCCCACCTGCTAGAAGGAAAGAACAAACCTGATCCTGGACCAGGAAGTTGCAGCTGCTCTGAAGAGGGAGAAAAAAGACTTTTTTCCCCTCTGAGTCTATCTCTGAAAAGAGATTGACTCACCCACTCTCCAACACACCAATCTGCTGAAAGGGTAGAAACCAAACTTTCACTAACATCACACACCATCTGGGCAAGGAAGCCAGGAAAAAGAAGAAAGCTCTTTCCAGGCTACCGCCATCATCGCTGCTTCCCTTTTGCTCTCAGAAATGACAAGTTAGGAAAGTTCCAATACAGCGGAGAATTTTTTATTTGCATTTCTTAACAATAAGGTGGCTTCTATCCTCCACCTGGTGTCTCCCCTCACATCATCTTTTACGGACTTCTCCCAGTGACAAGGATCTTTGTACAAAGGGTTCCCCCCCCCCTCCTCCCTCTTCCTCTTTCCTCCAGTTCTAACTCTCTAGCAGGCTTCAGCACACACACAATGTGAGCATTGAAAGGGAGACAGTGGGACACTTCCTTTGATCTCAGGTTCTAATAACTTGTGTATATTTGTGTCCAAAAACAGTGCTCCCCGGCTCCTCCCTGGCACGCTGGGGGAGGAGGCCAAGATGACAAAGACAGAATGAGTTATCCAGGATCCAGACCCTGAGGATCATCTCAGAGAGCCCCATAGGGAGAGCTTGCACTGGACTAAATGCCTTTGAGAGCTGAAAAGGGGGCACTACCAATGGATGGTAAGCGCAGTTCTGTCTCCAAACAGAGCCAGGAGTCAAAGTGAAGCCAGTCAGTTTCCCTGCTGCTCACATCCAGGCCAGAGAATCCCTACCTGGCACTTGCCTGATAATAAATGGCTTGCTGAAAAAGGGGGCTTCCTCATCCTCTCTCCCTACCCCAGGCCCAACAATCCCTGCTGCTAATGGAGAAGCAAACTCCAGAATACTGCTGGTTTCTCTAGCCTGCTAAGAGGATCAGAGAGTCATAGACCCTGAGAAACAGAAGAGCCTCATCATTCTCAGCATATTCATAAATGTTCAGAGAACTTGGAGCTTGAAAGAATCTGGGAGATCATCTAGCCCAAGGGTTCTTCACCTTTTTTATGTCCTGGACCCCTTTGGAAGTCTGGTGAAGCCTATGGACCACTTCCCAGAACAAGGTTTTTAAATGTATAAAATAAAATATAAGAAATTTACAAAGGAAACCAACTATATTGGAATATAGTTATCCCAATTTTTAAAAAAACCCTATATTCATGGACCCCAGTTTAAAAATGTCTGATTTTTAGTACAATGGTTGACTTTTACAAATAAGGAAAATTAGCTGTCAGAGAGGTAAAGTGACTTGCCTGAGGTCATATAGATAGAAAAGAGAAGAAATACAGTCAGGCCTGTTCAAGGAACTGTCAGGCTGACAACTTTCAAAATTCCCTATCAAGGAAAAACAGGGACACAGTAAGGTTACTCCCCAGATTAGGCCAGACAAAGAAACTAGAAAACCTCACGATGGATGGACTGGATTGGTGAAGCAAGACTTGGGAAGGACCAAGCTGACCTGAGGGAAGAACCAGATCCTAGATTGCCACTGACCATTGATCCCTCTGTGCTCTGCCTCCTAATGTCTCTTCATTGGCCAATTCCCCCTCCCCCAACCCGACATGGCTCCCTTTTACCTTCCTGAAGCAATCTAGAATGCTCTGTCTTTATAAATTGGTCCCTTTCTAGCTTATCTTTATTCTTCTCCAGGCCGCACTCTTTAATCACCCAGTCTTTCTCTACAAAGTCCCAGAAACCTCTTCACCTTCACTTTACCCTGGACTTCACACACTGGAAGTACCTTCTTCCCAAGCTCGCTCACTCTCTCCCTCCCTCTCTCTCTCTTTCTCTCCCTCTTCTTTTCCCTCTCCCCCCCTCTATGTGTCTCTCTCTCTGTCTCTCTGTCTCTCTGTCTCTCTGTCTCTCTCTCTCTCATTGACTGGTTCCTCCCAGAATTTCCATTTTAGGGAGGGAGCCAGGCCATTCTTCCCCAGGCTTCACTCAGGACTCTCCTGGACTTTCTCTATAACGACTTCGTGCCAGGTAACAACAACAACTAGAACAATAACTAACTTTTAAATAATGCTCACTATATTCCAGGCACTGTGCTAAACGCTTTGAAACAATGATCTCATTTGATTCTCACAACAACCGTGGGAGGTAGGTGCCTCCCTATTTTACAGATGAAATGGTGGCAAACCGAGGGTAAGCGTGCCTACGGTCACACAGCTAGCAAACGTCTGAGGCTAAATTTGATCTCAGGTCTTCCTGGCTTCTGGTTGGAAGCTATACCTGTCTACTCCACCCCACCCCCCCTTCAGCTCTCTTTACTGAGTTGTCTTCATTCACTAGAATGTAAGCTTCTGGAAAGCAGGGGCTGCTTTTCTTTTCTGCTTGTGTTTGTAGTCCCAGGGCTTAGCATAATGCTTGCCTGGCTCATAGTAAGCACTTAATAAAAGCTTGTTACCTTGATTTGCCTTTTCAGTTTTCTTCCACCTCACTCCCTTCCATGTACCCTGGTGACACCGGCCTCCCTGCTGTTGCCAGCACAAGACACTCTACCCAGACTCTGGACATCGGCTGACCCCGTGCCTAGAGTGTTCTGCCTCCTCCTCACTGCCTCCTGGATTTTTTAACTTCCTTCAAGTCCGAGCTAAAATCCTATTTCTGCTAGAAGCCTTTCCTGATCTATCCTTTTATCTCAGAGCCTTCCTCCTGAGAATACACTGGACTTTGATGACTCAGGAAGAGAGAGAGTGAGGCTGACGTCTTTGTGCAACTCTGCCTCACTTAAGTCCAATTCAGGCACAAGTCAAGACATCACCCTGTAATGTCACTGGTCCTCTTCGAAAATGAAGGACAAACAACAACAATCCCTAATTTTTCCTCTATACTTCTTGTTTTTACGGTTTTTTGCATGCTCTCTCCCCATTAGACCATGAATACCTGGAGAGCAGGGACTGGTTTTGCCTTTGTACCCCCAGTACTTAGCACCATGCTTAGCTAGGATCCAAAAGGAGCTTGGGAAACTAGGGGGCAGAGGTGAAGGAGATAATTCCACGCACAAGGGACAGCAAGTCAAAGTGCCCAAAGTCTGGAGATGGGGTGCCTGGTTCAAGGAACAGTAAGAAGGCCAGTGTCATTGGATTATAGTACTCTCAATAAGCTATACAATATACACAACACAGAGCCACAAAAACTCTTGGGATTCCAGCCTATGAAAAATGCGACAGAAATGTTAAATGTGTACAAAGTGGGGTAGGTGGTTAAGGATGACAGTAACTGATAAAAACATTGTGAATTCTCATTCACACACAGCCTCGAACCTTAACGAAGGATGGGGCGGGGGGGGGGCGGCACCTAAAACTTTTCCCCTGGGATGTATGTCCGTGTGCTATGCTAACTGGTTTCTAGGTTCAGCGGTCACCTAATCATCAAAACGATGAGGTCGATAATAGCAACATTTCTATAGTTCTTCAAGGCTCCCAAAATACTCTGGAGGAGGAAACAAAGTCTGGTAGAAATTAGATGATTCACCCGAGATCACATGCATTCAGACCCACCTCCACTCTTTCCTCTGTAGCCACTTCTAAAATGTCCATTACCCTTATAGTTCTGTGATGTTCCCATGTCTAATTCCCATCACAAAGTGTAGGAGGATGGGGGTGGGGGTGGAGACCGTGAGGCTCCAGCCTCCTCAGCCCTGCCTGCACAGGCGGGGTGCCAAAGAGCTGTCATTTTCCAGGCCCAGCCCCAGCTGAGAGCAGAAATGCTCAGCCACAACTATGTTCTCAAACAGGTGTTAGGTTTGGGACAGAGCCCCCTTTTTCAGTCACAGTCATTACAGCCGCCCTTTCCTGTCCCACAGGCACAGGGAATCATTTTTACTTTCTTCTATAAGCTACATTACTCCAGGCCTGGGTTTTGGCTTCAATCCTTGACTAGAGGATTCATCAAAAGGAAAAAGGAGACTCTGAGGTTTGGGGAAAGCAAGGAGAAGGCTCATGGGAGCAAAACTAAGAGGTCATCTCCATCTGATTCAAGAATCACAGCCCAGACTTGGTCGAAGGGCACCTGAGGGAGCAGGTGATCAGGTGCAAGTTCAACGAGACAGGCCATGAGGCCCCTTCCAACTTTTGGATTCAGTAATTCTGATAGCAAAGCCACCAGCAGGTTTGAGAATAATCTCTGTGTACATGTACCATGTTTTTCACTTCACAAAGAGACTTCATATGTTTATCATCTGAAAACGATAACAGCTGTGACGGACTGTAGCTCTTTCATCCAAAGACCAGAATAGCTAAATGGAGAGAGGTTCATCAATAGACTGGCTAAAGATGATGGAGTGTTCAAACTCAGTGATTCTGGAAGATCTATACTATGCTATGCTATGCTATGCTGCAGGATACCACATTACACCATGCCTTCCTTACTCTACTATACCGAACCATACCTTAGCAAAATATAGCATATTATACTGTGTCACATTCTGTGATACCTTACTTTCCGTACCATACATGCCATATCATGCCATGCCATACATACTATACTATACCATAGTATAACATAGTCTACAGCATACTGTCTTATATTATACTATACTCTATACGATTCCATACTGTGCAATGCTATGCTATACTATATGATACAACAGTGTACAATACTATTTCATACCATACCACACTATTATTACACTATGCCCTATACTATACTGTATGCCGTAACGTACTATACTATACTATTTTATACATATCATATCATTCTATACCATTACTATACTACAGGGGTGTATAGGATGCCCACAGAGGACCAGCACCTCTGGTGTGAGGGCTGCCAAGTCCTTTTCAGGGCTGCTCCTACGCCTTTGGTGTCCACCTTCACCCAGCTCTCAGCTGTTCTTCCAAGAAGCTGTAGCATGTGCAGCAACCACACCCCAGTAAAACCATCTTAGCAAAGGGGCTACACCAGGTTGAGGGTAACCAATGGACCTCAAACTCATTGGTGAGTTAGTGGGATGTCTATCCTAAGCACACAAAGACTTTCCCTGGTGGAATGGGCAGATAAGAACGATTTATTCCAACAGCCACAAAGGCAACTGAAGCAGGCTCTGTGGAGACCTTAGAGCTCAGTCAGACATTGAAAACTCCAAAGTCATCTGCTGCAGCCTAGGGCATTGCCAGTCATCTTGATTTTTGTCCTGCCACTGAACTCTGGAAGAGAGAGTGAGGTTGAAGACTTTGTGCAACTCTGTCTCACTTAAATCTAATTCACAGGCAAGTCAAGATGTTACCCCGTGATGTCACTGGTTCTCCCTGAAAAAAAAGGATGAATAACACAATATCATACCACATCATGGCATACTCTACTCTACTCTACCATACCACACGATGCTATATCACGCTATACTGTACTATACTATACCATAGGATAGCCTAACATAATACATTATACTATCTATACTGCACTATGCTATACTCTGAGCTATACCATACCATTCTATACCATACCATACTATACTCTACACTAAATCACACCATATCATGCTATACCATATTATACTATACTATACTGTAACACGCCATAACCATATAATACTATAGCATAGCATATTGCATTATACCATACTCTATACTATACCACACCATATATAGCATACTATCCTCTATACTGTGCCATTCTATACCATACTATACTATTCCATATCATACTTTACAATACTACCCTATGCACACTACAATATATTGTACTAAACTATTTTCTATAACATACCACACTATATCATACTATACTGTACTATACCGTATCATAGTATAGGATAGCATAGCATAGCATATATGCTAAATCATATGCTATACTATAGCATACTACACTACAGTATACCATTCTATACCATACCATACTATACTACATGGTATTATATACCATACCAAGCCATATTCCATACTATACTACACCACATCATGCAATACCATACTATACTATATTATAATGTACTACATCTTACTATACCTTACTATATATCCTCCATTTTCACCTTATTATAGCATACCATACCATACTATATGTATTATACTTTATCATGCTATACTATGCCACTCCATACCATTCTATATTCGACTAGACTATACCATACCATAGAATATCATACTATATTATATTATATTATATTATATTATCCTATACTATACCACAGAATCACAGAACACCATGTCTTACCATCCCTTCCCATACTATAGTCTATACTATACCATATCATACTATACTATGTGGTATTATGCCATACCATACCGTACCATATTGCACCATACCGTACTGTACCATACCATACCATACCATACCATATGATACCATACTATATATACTATACTATACTATACCTTACCATTCTATACCTTACTATACCATACCATACTATATATACTATACTTTACCATACCATACTATACTATACCATTTCATACCATTCTATATTTGACTAGACTAGACCATGTCATACCATAGAATATCATACTATTTTTATTATACTATCCTATACTTTACCATAGAATACCAAGCCTTATCATCCCATCCCATACTATAGTCTATACTCTACCATACCATACTATACTAGACCATACTGTGTATATTATATACAGGGTTCAATCTATATGTGGAGCACAATTCTAGAACCTTTTACATTTTTCAAAGTGCTTTCTTTGAAACTTTGTAAAGTAGGTAGCATGAATATTTTTTCCTCATTTTAAAGATGAGGACACTTTGACTCAACTCAACAAATCACAAGCATTCATTAGAAGTGAACTAGACAAGAAGTGAGCTCTAAGACTCTGAGAGTGTCATGGTACACTGAGAGATGAACTCAGAGTTGGGAAGACATAGATTCAGACATCTTCCCTAACTCCTATTCCTGGAAGTTTTGTTCTCTTTGTGTGACTTTCCCAGACAGTTCCTCTTGCTCTCTGCTGAGCTCAGAAGGTGCATTTCTAGGGTCCATAGACATCTTCTCCATCACAAAGGGGTCGCACTTAGTCATACAGCCTTCCTTTAATGGTAATTCACCTGGCTCTGCCACCCCGACTCAAAGTTACTTAATCTTTCTTTGTCTCCAGGAAACTCTTTAAGTTATAGAGCATGTGCCAATGAAATCACAGATCCAGCCTAAATAAAAATGTGTTAAACGCTGGGAATATATGAGGCAGCTAGCTGACTGATGGATTTCAAATTAGTTTAAATTGAGTTAGCCAAGTTTAAATCTTGTCTCAGCCACTTAGTGGCTGTATGACCTTGGCCAAGTTATTTCTCTCAGTCTCAGTTTCCTCTTCTGTAAAATGGAAATAATAATTACACAGAGAGCTGTGGTGAGGACCAAGTGAGATAATCTACATGTAAAGGACTATAGAAATTTTTAAGTGCTATATAAATACTAGTTGTTGGGGTGACTAGGTGGCACAGTGAATAGAGCCCTGGAGTCAGGAGGACCTGAGTTCAAATCTGGCCTCAGACACTTAACACTTACTAGTCATGTGACTTTGGGTGAGTCACTTAACCCCAATTGCCTTGCCCTCCCCCCTACAAAAAAAAAGATAAAAATAAAAAATAAATACTAGTTGTTGTTATGATTATAATTATTATTCCACAAAGACAAAAGTAAAAAACTGTCCCTGACTTGAAAGAACTTAGAGTTTACTTTGGGGGTGGGGGATGGCAGAAAAAGGGTAGACTACTGCAGACATTTTAAGGAGGTCAATGAATCTAGAAGTTAAGAAAAATTTAGTGGAGATGAGGATGGGGAGAAGATTGCAAGTGTAGCACCTTTTCTAGAATTCCTCATCCAACCTGCACCAGCACTCACAGGTTATGGTCACCCAAGGGTACTGTTGACTCCTGTCCTCCTCAGGAAACGAGCTAAACTAGAGCTTGTTTTCTAATATTCCTGAGCCTTCACCAGCATGTATTCCATTATTAATTAGTCAACCAGACTTAATTAGCTTTTAAAAAGGTATTTACTGTAAAGGCATGCTAGTAATAGTTGTATGAACCATTTTCCCCAAAGCCTGGGGTGCACACTCCTACAAATCCAGGCAGCATGGAAAGGGTGGGAGCAGAAGGCTTAAATTTAGAATATAATGGTAGTGAGGCACATGTATAGAGAACACGTGACAAAGGGATCTTCCCTAACTCCTATTCCTGGAAGTTTTTTTCTCTTTGTGTGACATCGCCAGACAGTTCCTCTTGCTCTCTGCTGAGCTCAGAAGGTGCATTTCTAGGGTCCATAGACATCTTCTCCATCACAAAGGGGTCGCACTTAGTCATACAGCCTTCCTTTAAGTGACTATGGCTCCACATCCATTTGTCCTCTTTGTATGTCTGCTCCTGATGCTACCTACCATCCTCAGGTCACTGTCTTTCTGTACCTTTCCACCGCTATCAGTCACTACCACTCCAGTGGGCAAACGTGGCTACTGCTGCAATTTGGCTCTGACCTCTGATAGGACCTCTAGATTTCCATGAACTCACAAAGTTACCTGGGCACTTTCATCTTGGAATATTAATTCATCAAAGATCAGGAAAGAACAAGTACAAAGAGACAGAGGTGAGCATGTGCTCACTGCCACCATGCCGGGTTGGGAGACCAGGAAGTCACCCTTGCTGAAGAGGAGAAGAGACTGGCAGAGGGGCAGGTTGCCCCTTTTCTATGTCCACTGAGTTCTGGCTCAGCAATATCTAAGTCATCAGTCCTTCTGACTTCAAGAGTTCATTAGACCATGACATGGTACAAAAACCCGAGTCCTCAAAGTTGGAAGCAGGTTCATCCACCACTGCACCTAGTCCACACCCCCTATCTAGGGTTGTACTTTCCTACCCCACTGACTTAAGCTCCCTTTTCTTTGGTGTTTTTACATTAGAATGTAAGCTCCTTGAGGGCAGAGACTCTCTTTTTATTTGGATTTGTATGCCCAGCACTTAGAACAGTTCCTGCACAAAGTAAATGCTTAATAAGTTCTTGTTCCTTGCCTATCTGCCTCATTTTACAGATAATGAAACTGCAGCTCAGAGAAAAGATAGATGACCAATATTAAGTGGTCAGTAAGCCTTCAAGATTCGCACCCAAGTCACCTGGCACCGCATTCAGCTCTTTTTTCTGTAGCAGTCAACATAGGGATTGATTGCTGTCTGCATTTGCCAAATGAAGAATTAAAGGCACAGAACTATAACTTGCCTAAGGCAAGAAGACTAGTTTTTATCAATCAGTTCATCAATTAACAAGCATTCGGGGATGGAAAGTCAAAAATTAAAGAGTTCCTGAGGTCAAACAGTTTATTAAGTGAGAGAACATGCACACATTAAGTATATACTAAATCAGTATCATGTCCTACGAGGGAGGGAGATACCAGCAGCTGGAAGATCAGATAAGGTTGCATGCAGAAAGTTATACTTAAGCCAGCCTCTGATGGAAGAGATTCTAAGAGGAAGAGAAGAGGCAGGCCTAGTCAGAGCAGCAGGCATCATTCCGAACCCAAGCTTCCCAGATCTTAGGTCCAGGGTCTTTGCTGTGGTCTAGTGGCTCTTCTCCCTTTCCCACTAACACAAGCCCCAGTCAGAAGAATGACAAATTCCATCTGTCTGGATAGCTTTTAAATACAGGCCTTTCATAGAGAGACCCACAGTGTGGCATGAAATGCTTTTTAAGCTGTTTCTGAACTCAAAGCTGTTACAACTCAGTGAGAAAGTGACCAAGTCAGGGACCTTTCCAGGTGTCTCCAGAACTCCTCCCCTGGGCAGGGCTGACCCTAACTACAGCTAAGAGGCCAAACTATTAATTTGCACACCTATTCCAGTTTGGGGAGTTGTGGGTTGTCCTTTCTGACTTTCACCTGCAAAGCTCAGGTACACCTTTATTGAAAGGGAAATCTTCCTTTGGGCTTTTACCTTCTTCTTCCTCTTTCCTCTAGGGCTCCAAAGTACCAAAACTCAGAGAAAAGGACTCTCTCTCTCTCTGTCTCTCTCTCTTTCTCCAACCTAACCCCTCCCTTCTCTCCCTCTTTCCTCCTCCTCCTCCCCTCCTCCCTCTGCAGATGGAGTTTATTATAACCAGACATGACTGTCAGCAGGTGGTATGAGTTTTCTGCCTCTTCTTTTGAGGACACTAAGGCCCACATGCTCGTGGATTAAGCTACTCACAATGTCTCTGATTCTGCCTGGTCAAACCTCAGTAACTCAGAATGGTGGGGTAGGATAGGAAGGGGCAGCTAGGTGGTGCAGCAGGTAGAGTGCCAGGCAAGAAGTAAGGAAGACTCATCTTCCTGAGTTCAAATGTGACCTCAGAAACTAGCTGTGTGATCTTGGGCAAGTCACTTAACCCTGTTTGCCTCAGTTTTCTCATCTGTCTGTTGATTTGTTTTTCAAAGAGTTATAAGTTTAGAAGCAGTTTAAAGAGCACATATCTTAAGCCACACTGTGGGTCTCTCTATGAAATTCTAGAAATGCATTTAAAAGCCATCTGGACAGGAAGTACTCATTCTCTTGACTGGGGTTTGAAATAAGTATCCCAAGCTCCAGAAAAGACCATGCAAAGCTTTGTTTCTAGGATCTTTGGAAGTATCGAATAAATGAGCATCAGAAAGGTACTGGAGGAGGAAACAGAAAGGGAAGGAGTAGGGAAGCCCAGACTTAGAAAACAGCATTATAGAGCCCATGCTACCATAGAGTCCTATAATGATAGAAAGATTGTTAATTTTTTTTAAAAATACTGTTTAATGCCATTGTGTGAGGAAAAAAGGGAGACAGAGAGCCACATAAGGAGAGAAAGCTATAGAGAAATAGTCAGAGAGAGAGCCACTGAAAACCAGGAGACACACGAAAAGACAGAGATTCACAAAGCAGAGAGAGATACTCAGAGATTCAAAGACCAAAAACTGGTAGAGAATAGGTCTTATTTCCAAACAATCGTAGATTTTTGTGATTACCATGGAGATGTAATCTATCAAGCCTGTAAAGGCGCCCAAAGATTAATAACAGATGGCTGTATAAAGTAAATATAATTAATCAATTAAACAAGCATGTATAATTAAACTAACCACAAGGGGTGGGGGGAGATTAGTGCTGGGTGATGATGGTGGGATGGAGAAGAATATTTGCCCATTCTAGAATGCCTTCCTTAAGCAATTTTTAGGTCTTCCTTTAAAAAAAAATAAGAAAGAAAAAAATGTCCTTGCTTGGCTTCTTTCTGGCTTAAAGTATTTCAGTGTTTTTGGAAGATAAGACAGTTTGGGGTCAGGTGGTCCAACAGTTCTAATCCCCAGAAGGCCTGAGGATTCTCCAGGTTAGAGGAGGGGAGGGGCTGTTGTGTCATTTTTGGCTCATGGGCAGTGACAGAAATGAGGTTCTGACAGTCCTCAGGGTTCATTTATGCAGCCCTTGATGACTCTGAGACCAGGACACACAGAAGCAGCAGCAGCAGCCGGGTTCCCCATCCTATGGCCCTGATCAAATATGAGTAAGCAGGCCACAAGAGAAACAGAGAAAGATTCTGGGGTTGAAGGAGACAAGGAACGGGGACATGGAGAGACAAAGACAGGGAAACAACGATGAGGAGAGACAGAGACAGGTAGACAGAAACGGGGCCAAAGGGGCAGAAAGAATAAGAAGCAGAAACAGGGGGAAGAAGAATTAGAGAGACACGGGGGTAAACGGAGAGACGACAAGGCAGAGGACAGGGAAGAGGGACAATGAAGTATATGATACGATTACGATGCAATTCAGTGCCATGCTACCTAACATGACGTAACACATATATTTAGGCAACCACTATGAGGTAAGCGGTGTGGAAGGCACATAGTAAACAATAAGTGCTTGTTAATCAACTGATAGATACAAAATTTAAATAAAACATATTCTCTACCCTCATGGAGCTTACAGTCTAGTGGAGAGACAAAACATAGATCTATGTCTATGATCCATGGGACACAGAAGAGAGACAAAGAACACTCTGTTCTTCCACTCCTGGCTCTGCATGTGGTTTCTCTGAAGTCATCCCTATTATCATCCTGCAGAGCCCAGAATTCTACTTCCTTCATCCCATTCCCATCCCCATCCTCTTAGTCCCAGATTTCAGAAACATTCCTAGTCATGGATGAATAGCTGACCTTCAGGAAGAAGAGAGAAAATTCAAGCTCAAAAGGACATATTTATTATTTGAGGTAGATCACTTAACCAGTATGATTTGTGCCCAGTGGATATTCTATGGGGTCAAAAGAGCCTTGTTTTTTTTTTTGAGGCTATGTGTTTAAGTGACTCGCCCATGGTCACACAGTTTACTAATAAACTTACACAACTAGTGAGTGTCTGAGGCTGACTTCAGGGCACTGCACCAGTGCACTATCCATTGTACCACCTAGCTGCCCCTTGTAGGACTTTTTTTCAAGGTGAGGGAAGAGAGACACAGACAAAGAGACAGAGATCAAGCAGAAAAGTTGTGACTTCAACTGTTTCAATGGAAATAATAACAAGTATTAACAAGAAACCAATATTTAAAAAGCTATAAGAATATGAATGAAAATCAGAGAATCAAAAGTTATTGAGTTCATCCCCTTGCTCTCAGAGCAAGGCAATGACTACCATGAGGAAAGACAAGCACTTTTCATTGTCTCTAAAGCAGGAAAGCACAAAAAAAAAATCCTCCTGGTTCCCTCACTATCTCTCTAATCTTTGAGTTAGATGTTTCCTAATATCTTACCTCAAAACCCATGGCTGAATTTTATAAAGGGTCTTTAAAGGTCTTCTTCACTGCAGTCCAAATGGAGAAAGCCTCCTCACCACCACCAAGAAAGGGCACCAAATCTGGGGTTGAAAGACTTCTCTTTAAATCTATCTGGGGGATCCTAAGCAGGTCATTTCCCTTCTCTGGCCCTGTATGCTCATCTATAAAATGAGAAATAAATTGGAATAGATGGTCTCTTGTTCTAAGTCCTATGAATACTACTATGGATTGTAATCTGCTTAAATACTATTATTAAAATACTCCTAACTTTCTGTTTTCCAGGTTCAATAAGCCTTGATTAGGTTGCAGAATGAGGAGCTATATTAACTACTCTCCACAGGGAGATCTTTTCTCTCTGTGGCATCAGTCTCCATGAAACATGTCTGAAGGATCAAATGCATATACCCTAAATCGATTACCCCAGGGCTCTAAATTGCAAGGTCCCTTTCTACTGTGTACATTCCAGAAGTGGTAGGGGAGGGGGAAGGAGTGACTTTTCCCCAAAAAATCCAGGTAAGGCCCAAGTTTGCCAACCAGCCGTCTAATTCCACAAAACCTCAAGAATAATTTTTACCTGGTTTGGTATGAGTAACCAAATTGTCCTGAAATTTAAGGGAGGGTTTTTAGAAAGTTATGGAAACCACAGAATCATAGGTCAAAGCTGGAAGGAGCCCTAATGATCAGTATCCTCTGTGGCAGAAGTGGAATGAGACCCAAGATACCATGACCGGTCCCAAGCAGAGGAGAACCTATGCCAGTGGTGTGCTGGTAAAATGTTTAACAACAACTTTTTTGGAGGGAGGGGGGGAATTGTATCCATGACATGCTTGTAAGTTTAATCAGCATTATCAACATTTTCTCCATATTTCCTCGTCTAGACAATCAACAAAGTAATAAATAAAGCCCGGTATTCACACTGAAAATTTAACTGTCAGTCTGAAGTAGAAGCAGGTTTTAGGACATCTCTGCATGTGACATTGGGCAAGTAATTTCCCCCACACGAGACCTTGGTTTCCTCACTAGTAAACTGGGGAGGGGAGCACGGAACTAGATGAACTTTAAGGGCCCTTTCAGCGCTAAGTCCTCTGATGTTCCCATGCTAAGTCACTATCTATATTCAGGGGACTGGGCTCAAGCCCCACTTTTATCACGCACGGACGCACATGTACACACACACACACACACACACACACACACACACACACCATGGGAAAGAGCCAGTGACCTGTCCCTGTAGCCTCTGGCCAGGGCACTGGGTCTGGGCCTGGGCTCCCCTCCCTCCTTCCCTTCCTCCTGTGCTTCCGCCTGGGCCCGTTTCCAATGCATCTCTGCACTGCGGAGTGCAAACACAATTAGAGCATTCAGGCTAAGACAGTTGGAGATCCCCTTTGATGTTGGGATGAAATGAAAATGTGCAAGGTTTTGTCCAAAATGACAACCGTCCTCGGTTTACTAATGGGGATCTAATAGAAAAAGAGAATTTTATGATGCTCATTAATTACCAAACTGTCATGTGCTCCTGGCAGAAAGAAAGTAATCCTCTTCTCCAGATTAGACAAGTACCACAAAGGACTTCAAAGGGTTTCCCGGCCCCTCCCCTGAGCACCGCCTGCCCTAAACCTCCCAGCACTAACTGTGCAAATTAAAGGGAGGGAGCAGTTGACAAACCCTTCCTGCTCTTCCAGCAGCGCCTTTCTCCTAGTCATCTTTCTTCAGCAAGCACACATACATATACACACACACACATACATACACACACGCACACACCCGCACGCGCACATGCATTAGAATGGAACTCTAATACAACCATGCACTCACATGCATCACATATCCACACATAATGATCTAACCCATCCTTCGGTTACTACACTAAAGCCCTCCACCTCGGAAACACACCAGAAACCCCACTGGCTACTGAGTTCCTTCTGCCCACAGCTATTTCAAAGAAGGGTTCATCCTAGATGTGGGCAGTGAAAGATCCAAGAAACTGGAAGGTCAAATAACCCAGCTCTGCTACTAACTTTGCCACCTTGGGCAACTCACTTCCTCCTTTCTGGGGTCTTTGTAAAATGAAGAGACAAGCCTAAGGTTCCTTCTGGGTCTGACATTATTTGAGTCTGTGATTCTCAGCAGAAACCTGGGGGTGGGAGGTGGAGGGTGGGGGCAGAAATGGAGTAGGGAAATGGGGGTGGGGGTGGGGAATGAGACAAATAGTCTCCTGAAATTCCTTCAAGGTCACCTGGAGATTTAGAAGCCCCCTGAACATCTGCCTCTATTTGACATGGACGGCAGAACAAAACAGTGTCACAGCCTAAATACAGGTCTTTCTTCACAACTTCATAATTAAAAAGCTATTCCTGTTACCCAAGTGTTCATTTCTGTATGTTCTTTTCTCTTGGGGGAGGTGGGTGGGTATAGATTGAGAAAAACATTTCCCCATTAGAGCATTTAGAAATTTAGCTAGAGGGAAGAACATTGGATTTGGACTTTCAAGTTATTGTTCAGTAGTTTCAGTCATGTCTGATTCTTCCTGACCCTATTTGAAATCTCAAGATCGGAGTTCAACTCCCTCTTCTCCCACTTAGTACCTGTGTAATACTGGGCAAATTTTGCTGGCCCATCTGTAAGATGAGGTGGGATGGATTTGGGGATCTCTAAACTTCTTAGTTCAGAATTCTAGGATCTAGATCTTGGAAGAAGAGAGGCCACCTGCTGCAAAGATCATGGTATATTGGGGAAGCTAGGTGGCACAGTGAATAGAGCACCTGCCCCGGAGTCAAGACTACCCGAGTTCAAATTTGGCCTCAGACACTTAATACTTACTAGCCGTGTGACCTTGGGCAAGTCACTTAACCCCAATTGCCCTGTCTTCCTCCCCCCCAAAAAAAGTTAAAAAAAAAAAAAAGATCATGGTGTACCAGGGCTGGAAGGGACCTAAGAGATCAACCAGTCCAATCTCCTCACTTTGGCAGTTAGGTGGTGCAGTGTATAGAGCACTGAAGACTCCTCTTCCTGAGTTCAAATTTGGCTTGGGACACTTACTAATTGTGTTACCTTGGACAAGTCATTTAACTCTGATTGCCTCAGTTTCTTCATCGTCAAATGAACTGGAAAAGGAAATGGTAAATCACTCCAGTCTCTTTGCCAAGAAAACCCCAAATGGGGTCACAAAAAGTTGGCAACAACAACACAATGGCCTCATTTTACAGAACAAATTAAAACCTAGAAAGGTAACGATAATGGACTAAGATCACATAGCTAGGAGTGCACACCTGGTTTAGAAACACAGATCTTCTGACTCCCAACCCAGAACTTCGGGCATTATACCAAGTCTGCAACTTTCTAAATGGTCAAGGGGGAGGGAGAGGAGAGAGGAAAGAAGAGAATAGCAGTGGCCTGTTTGTCTTGCCTCTGGGAGAAGGATCTTAGCAGCATGGAGCCGAGTGAGCTCCCTCACCAAGGGAAGGAGCAGAACCTAAAGGAGTGAGAAAGGCTGCCACCAGCCTTGACAGTCTGGATCATAACTGAGCTCAGCTCCCAGCTATCTTCCCTTATGCTACTGGATTCCCACCTCCTCCAAATTTTCCTTCATCTCATTTGTCCCTAGTGACTCTTCCACCAACACACACCCATACACACACCTAAGAGAACACTTAGCTTTCATTCATCTAAGTAATAGTGTGTATATTATAACAGCTTTATCCTCCATCAGACTATAAATACCTTGAGGGTAACTTATCTAAAATTTTTGTACCCCTCCCCCCCCCCTGCCCCAGCACCTAGTAGAAGACCTGAACAAATGCTTTAATAAATATGTGTAGCATGGAAGGGGATCAAATCTAATCAACGGCCAACTAGATAGTCCAAAGCTCAGATACAAGTGGACCAGGAGAGTTACCAATGACTAGGAGTTGGGGCCTTGAATTAGATATGATTCCAAAGCACCCTATGACAAAAACATAGAGGCAGACATCAAACAACAGGAAAACCACTCTGCATTCAGAATCAGAGGACCCCGGTTTGAATCTGACTCTGCCACCTGCTGCAATAGCTCCGTGACCTTGGGTAAGCCACTTGACACTGGGGCTTTCATTTCCTCTCCCATAAGGTGAGGGAGTTGGGCTAGATGCCTTTTAAGGTCCCTTCCATCTCTAAATCTATGACCCAAGGACCCATTCTCATTGGTCACTCTGGTCCTAATTCCAGGTGAGATTCTTAGAACAATGAATCAACCAATTGCCAAGCACTTATAATCACCCTCTAGGTGCCAGGCACCAATCTAAACACTAAGGATACAGAGCTGTAAATAAAACAGTTCCTGATCTCAAAAAAAGCTTATATTCTACTGAGAGATAAAATAGCACCTACCTCCCAGGGTTGCTTTAAGGATCAAAGGAGATTATATTTGTAAAGCCTTAGCACAGTGCCAGGCAATAGTAGGTGGTTAATAAATGTGTGTTTCCTTCCTTCCATGAAGCATGGTACTACCCTCAAAAAGAATAGAAAAGGTAGGAAAAGGGGTGGGTTTGAGGGAAAAGATAACGACTTCTGTTTGGGGTAAGTTGGCTTTGAGAAGCTTATGAATATCTAGTTGGAAATGTATAATAGGCAATTGGTGAGCTCAGGTGAAATGTTGGGACTGGAGTTCAAATAGGGAAACAGGTCATATGTATCTGGAAGTCATCTCCTGATGCATGCCTTATAACATGAGCCAGCAATAGCCTGCACAGGAGGAAAACCCTGCAACCCCAGAGTCCAGGCTCCCAGTCACCTGGTCACCTTCATTTCACCCTTGAACTCTGCATGACCTGTTTTCAGACGCTTTCTTTCCATCAGTTCATTATATTTCAAAGGGAACGGGTTATACTGAGCCCTTCTGACTTTCCCCCAGTCCTGTCTCTCCTCAGAGAAAATGAGCTGATGTCTTAGAAGCTCCAAAGTACCCACTCTTCACTTCTATCATTTGTTCACTCCTCCATCTAGTTATACATTAATTTACTCATTCATTTTTTTTCTGTCTACTGATTTATTCACTTCAAGTGTATTTATCAAGACCCATTGTTAGCACAGGCCTAGGCTCTGTGAAAGGTGGAAAGGGAGGAGAGGACCCCCTCTCCTTGCCTATCAGAAGCTTACAGTCTAGTTGAGGAAACACAACAATTGTGCAATAATTCCAAGTCGGCACCATTCATTTAGTCAGCCATTCACCCACTTTTTATTAAGACTCTATTATGTACAAAGGGTTACAGAAAGGCACAAAGCCAAAGGTGATGGAGAGGTACATTATGGGCATGAGCAAGCCACAACACATTACTAATAGAAACCAAGAAGAAGGGGTATTAAAGGTGACCTCAAAGATCAAGGATGACTGAAGAAGAAGACGGGCTAGTCACCTATTGAGGTTAAGGCATAACTGATGGATACCTCTTGTGATCTACCGACATATGAATCACAAAATTCGAGAGTCAGGAGCTGTGATTTGGTGATCTGTGGCCTCATGGATGTGGGTATTCCTTCCCACAATGCAGATCATGGCTGCCTATTTTTCCTACGTGACTCAGTTCCATGGTTCTCCCATAAATTTGCCACAGAAATCAGCTCAAAGAGCTGGGAGAATCTTCCTCTTGATCTCTCAATATTTCTAGGATATCTATACAGCACTAGAATTGTCCATTGGTTTCCTCTTTAAGTATTTCAGCTAAGGCAGGTCATGGGAGAGATACAAAGAAAATTAAGACATGGTCTGTAGCCCTGATGCTTCCATGGCAATGGTTAAGAGCATATCCTAACTACTAGTTGTATAAGAATAGAAAATTGATGAGGTGGAGGATTGGAATGCAAAGGAAAGAGCCTTTTGGTGAAAGGGGTTAATTATTGAAATTTTCCGAAACGTCCATCTTAAACAAAGCTCTGATGGATGGGTAAGAATTGAGTTGGCAATGAGGAGAGGGAAGAGACTTCCAGGCCTCCAAGAGGGCAGAATGAACAGGTTTAGAAATAAGGAAAAATGGCACAGAGTAGGCAGTGTGGTATACTGGAAAGAGCTTTGAATTTGAAATCCTGGGATCTGGGTTTGAATTCCTGCCCCCATCCTTTATTATCTGCATCATGAGCAAGTTATGTCAGTTTTGGGGGCCTCACTTTCAGTGAATGGACTAGACTATTGCTAAGGTCCTATCCACCTCTAAATCCCATATGCTCTTATGGAAAGTTAGGTGTTGGATTGAGGAGATTGTTTGGGCTGGAATAAAGAAGCTGAGCTAGTAAAAATAGGATACTGTGGTGTAAGGGAAAGAGAGCTGGATGTGGAATAAGTAGACCTACAAATA
>CM053585.1:226822182-226932097 GCA_028646515.1 Pseudochirops corinnae
GCCATTAACTAACCGTGTGACTTTAGGCAGATCACTTAATCTCTTCGGGCTTGAGGGTCTTCCATGTGTAAAAGGAGTGCATTGGAATAGGGTTGCTCTAAGGTCTTTTCCAGCTCTTGTCATTGTTGTTTAATCATTTTCATTCACATCTGGCTCTTTGTGACTCCTTTTGGAGTTTCCTTGGCAAAGATACTGGAGTGGTTTGCCATTTCCTTCTCCAGCTCATTTTACAGATGAGGAAACTGAGGCAAACAGGGTTAAGTGACTCGCCCAGGGTCACACAGCTAATAAGTATCTGCAACCAGATTTGAACTCAGAAAGATGAATCTTCCTGACTCCAGGCGTGGTATCAGATAATCTTTCCAGCTCGATAAGATTTGTCAGAGTTTGTGCTTGACTGGCATAGCCCATGAGAACCCAGGCTACCACCACATTTCATAAAATAAACCAGAAGGCCTTGAAAGGAGGACTGATAAATCATAATGTGGAGGCACTTTGTAGGAGGACGACTTGCTTAGGTATGAATTGGGGAGGATAAACTTTTTAAGATTCCTCCAAGTTCTGAAATCCTGAGCTTCTGCTGGACAAGTATTGTTATCCCTCCTCTAGAGTTGAAGAAACGGAGGTTCTGATGATTTGCCCTAAGTCTGGCAAGGCTGGAGGGCCCAGGAACTCCCCTCCCTTTGATTTCCCACCACCTGGGGCTCCAATGTGTCATTCCTTAGAGGCTGGGATAATTCCACCTCCTCTTCCATACCCTGTAATGTCTAACAGAGGGCTGAAATGTTATATAAATTTCTGCTTGAATTACATAATTGAGTAACCATTTTCCCAGAGTCTAGCAGAACAAAGATAGTAGATGAACAACACTGAATCAAGAAACCACAAAAAGTCAGAGCTGGAAGGGATTTTAGACATTACCAAGTTCAATCTTCTCATTATGTACATGAGGAAATAGACCCCCAAAGGGAAAATGACTTCCTCAACATCACACTTACAGGTTGGCAAGAACTGTGAACACCAACAGCCTAACCCTGCTGTGCCAGAGCAGGCCTTGCTGCTAACAGTCTCTCTAGGAGCCAATATTATATGTAACTAAGGACAAATTTTATATTTGCCCCCTCTTCTCCCAGGTATTCCCTGCTCTAGATCTATCCTCTCTCAAGCTACCCCCACTTCTTAACTTCTTATGTCAGGTCCATTTAGACCAGAGGTGGGGAACCAGAGGCCTCAGGGCCTTCTAGGTCCTTGAGTACAGACTTTTGACTGAGTCTGAGTTTTACATACAAATCCTTTTATTAAGGCAGTGGTTCTCAACTTGTGGGTTATGTTCAATTTAAATACATCCTGCATATCATATATTTACATTACGATTCATAACAGTAGCAAAATTACAGTTATGAAGTAGCAATGAAAATAATTTTATGGTTGGGGGTTACCACAACATGAGGAACTGTATTAAAGGGTCACAGCATTTGGAAGGTTGAGAACCCCTGTATTAAGGGGATTTGTTCTGTAAAGCTTGGATTCAGTCAAAGGGCTGCACTCAAGAACCTAGAGGGCCACATGTGGCCTCAAGGCCGTAGGTTTCCCACCTCTGCTTCAGACTAAAACTTTGGCTATCCTCTGACCTATCCCCTTTGGGCCCAGGGTATCCTCCTAGCCAACCCTTTCACTTATCACTCCCCTAATTCAATTCAGTTCAATCCAACCTACTGAGTACTGGGAATACAGTGACTTCCATTCTCCCTTTTGGAGAGCCCTCCAAAACTCCAAAATAATCCCTGCCCTCAAGGACCTTATGGTTTAGTAAGGGAGATATAATATATATACATATAGATAAACACCAAGTACATACAGAGTGTTAGAAAGTGATTTCAAGAGAGGGAAAGCCAGCGACAAGTGGGGAGATCAGGACGGGCCTCCTTTAGGACACGGTCCCTGAGCTGTACTTGGAGGGATTCCAGAGAAGCAGCTAGGAATTCTAATGGTGAGGAAATGACAAAGACATACCTTACGGACGTGGGGCACAAGCAAGCAAATGTTGTGAGTAGCTTGACTGGAATAGGGAATGTGATCAATTGATTCCACCACTACCATTCTCCACCCCACCCCCAAACCTCTAACCCCTGCCTCGTGCCCACTTGATTAAATCATAATAGGTCACAGAACTAGGCATTAAGGTTTTAAATGAAGTAAAAGACAGTCTATATTCTGTTACCCTTTTATAAGATGTGAAGAAGAATACTAGTAGATGAAATTCGTAGACAGCTAGCCATTGGTTAGCTAAAGACTCAGGCAAACCTTTAAAAAGAGATATACTCCGGGGTGGCTAGGTGGTGCAATGAATAGAGCATGGGCCCTGGAGTCAGGAGGACCTGAGTTCAAATCCTCCCTCAGACACTTGACACACTTATTAGCTGTGTGACTTTGGGCAAGTCACTTTACCCCAATTGCCCTCCAAAAAAAAAAAAGCAAAATAAAAAAAGAGAGACACTCCTTAAGGAGCTAGTCAAGGCAGGAGGAGGCTCTGAGGAATGCTAGCATCAGAGAAGAGGCACAGCTGCTAAAGAAGAATTCCAGCCACTGAAGGGAATAGTTCCTCACATCAGTGGGGAATCGAGGTGATTTTTCTCTCCCCCTTTCAGCTATGGCGTCTTGCTGTGGGGCTACTTATTCAGTAACAAACACTGCACTACCAGCAGGAAGCAGGCCAAGACAGTCACAGGTGTTTAGGCAAGATATACTGGGTTAGTCCAGAAGACAGCCATTCTCAAGGATTTGAGTTGATGAGAAGAGCAAGCCCAGATAGCCCATCTGAGAAATATTCCCCGCACAAACCTATGTATAAAAGAAGCATGAGGAAGGAAAAGGACACCAGGGCCCTAAAGCATAAGAGTTGTGAGTTGGCCTGGCCTTATGTGTCTCCCTCAACCCCCACCATGATAAATTTATGGGTACTTGAAGGATTGAAATAAATATAGTCAGATGCAAATATGTCATATCCCCTTGTTGGTGTTCAGTCATTTCAGTCATGGCCAACTCTAAAGATACTGAGGTGGTTTACCGTTTTCTTCTCTAGATTCTTTTACAGATGAGACACTGAGGGAAACAGGGTGAAGTGACTTGCCCAGGGTCACACAACTGCTTAGCGTCCAAGGTGAGATTTGAATTCAGGAAGATGAGTCTTCCTGATTCCAAACCCAGTGCTCTATGCGCTGTGCCACCTAGCAGTCCCATCATATCCCCTACTAAACTATAAATTCCATAAGGACAGGGACTAGGTCTTATTTGAACTTGGTATCTTCCCCCCAGTACCTAGCACAATGCTATATATAAAATAGATGTTTTAAAATATTGCTTATAAAGACTACCACAAGTAAGTGTGGGCAAGGTCTTACACAGGGGCCTTTGCCAAATAACTTGCAATCTTCTAAGTCCCAGCTTCCAGCTTCTATACAAATATGTTCCCAGCTAAAAGTATCTGTCTCCATTTAGCTGAACCAAACAACCCCAAGGGGGAAAAAAATGAGCTCCATGGTTGTGAGATTTCTCAGATCAGTTGGAATTCCCAAAGAATGGGGGTTTGCTGGCACTGCCTTGTTTATACTTGCTTCAAATTTGCTCCCCAGATCCTTGAGGAACCCATTTCCTTATTTGGAATGGAAAAGGGAAAAAAAGGTCTTAGCTGGAATTTGAAAACACCAGAGGAATTCTGCAAGGGCAGGACAGCCCCTTCCCAGGCCAACCTTCCAAGGGGGAGGGGGAGGGGGGCTCCATGGTATTTTGCTGGCCCCTGACACTCAGCACCTCTATGCCTAAAAGGCTTGGTGAAGGCAGAGTCAAATGTAAAAAGCAGAAAAGCCCAGTTTTCCCTAGTTGTACCCGCTGTTTATTAGATTGGCAGGCGGACAGAGACAGAGAAAGACTCAAGAGAGGAAGAGAGAGATTAAAGTGGCCCTAACTGATGCCCAATGTGATGTTGTAAACAAACTGAAAGGGGGAAAAAGTCATCTCTTTTATTTCTAGTTTCACTCAAAGGATGATTTGCACTTCTTACCTCAAGAAATGACAATTTCTATGTCTGCTATGAGCACTGTATAATGAATGATGGGTCTGATAGAGACAGGAAAAACTTCACTCACCTCTTTTCAACTAGGGCCACAAAAGCAAGTTTTCCTCTGTAGGATTTCCACTGGACAAAAATCGGACTGGAAAATTCCAGGGGATTTTTTTTCTGCCCCTCCCCACCTAACTCTTAAATGTCTACTGAGAGCCCCACAAGGGTAACCATTGAAATTCAGGTGCATACTTATTACAAACCTAAGATCAATGAGTCAGTCAAGAAGGATTTATGGAGCAATGCCTACCTGGGATGGGCTTCATTCAGTCACTAGGCTGGCCAAAAAGGGCAGAAGACAAGCCCGAGCAGGCCAACTGGTGATGATAATGGCTATGTAGAGGGACGAGTCAATGGCAAGGGCTGGGGTGTAGGTGTTGGGGCTAACTAGTTAGCCTGAGGCTTGGGCAAGGAGATCTGAGCCAAGGGTTGCCCAGAAGTATCAACAATGGGCATCGTTCAGGGCTCTGTTACTCATTGTATATCTAGCACGATGTCTCTTTGTTCACAAGAAGATAATCTATTTGAGAAAACCAAACTAAAGCACATGGAAAAATTAGAGAATGATACAAAACACTTTTAAAAAAAATTAGGAGCTAGATTATGTGCTACATCTTTAAATATGCTCAGAGAAGGACAAGGGCAGCTAATGGTGGAGAAGGCAGCGTTTTAACTTGGGCCTTGTTACAATTTGGATGAGCAAAGAGTTGTGAGAGGGAAAGGCATTTTTTCTACAGCTTCTTTCCACTTTCGTTTGTTAAAAATTCTGAGGTTTATTTCTTTGACATAGAAGTTATCCTCTGATAGGTGGTGAAGTGAATAGAGCACTGGACCTGGAGTTAGGAAGATCTGAGTTCAAATCTTACCTCTGACGTTTAGTGGCTGTGTGGTATGGGATAAATCATTTAACTTCTATCTAACTCAATTTCCTGGGTTGTAAAATGGGGGTAACAATAGCACTTACCTCCCAGGGTTGTTGTGAAAATCAGTGGATATAATATTCATAAAGTGTCTGACACATAATATGTGCTTGATAAACGTTTCTTTAAAAATTCCTCGTACTGGCATAGATATGGTCCCAAGCTTTCAAAGGTTATGGCAGAAAAAAGAAGGAACCACAGCATGATGCAATAGAAACAATATTAATTCATAGTGCTAAAACTGGAGTCATGGGATCTGAGTTTGAATGCTGGCTCCACCCCTTACTTACTGTGTGTAACCTTGTCACTTCGTTTCCTTATCTGTAAAATGGGGTTGGACTAGGTAACCTCTCAGGTCCTTCCTAGTTCTATCTATAACTATATCTATATCTATATTATAGGTTCTGAGGTTTTACCAAGCTGGAAAGATTTTGACTATGCACCATCAATAGCTACTTGTTGCATGAAGAGCAGGAATGTACCCTACCTAAATTCAGAGATTGCTCATCACCAGGTTGATGATGGTGTGATAAATATTTTGGTCACAGCAAAACTCAGAGGCAGTTCCCTAAGTTATAGAGGAGAAAGCAGAAACATAGGTCTAGAGCTAGAAGGGGCCTCAGAGGTCATCTTATCAGAAAGGAGGAAACTGAGAGCTAAAGAGATTAAGGTCACAAGGCCTCAGAGTCACACAGCTGGTGTCAGAAGTGGGATAGAAGCTGAGATAGTAGAAGGGGAACCCACAATGACAAAATCATGAATCCACTGAAGGACTGAACAAATTGGCATATATGAATTTGTGCTGTAAGAAATGAGGAAATAGATGATGTTAAAGAGAGATGAAAAGACTTATATGAATTGATGTAGGATGAAGTGAACAGAAACAGCATCAATAATTATAAAAGTGAACAATTGTAAGATTCATATAAATTGGTGGAGAACAAAATTATCAGAACCAGAAGGACAATTCTTATAAAAACAACACTGTAGAAATAGCTAACTTTGAAAGTTGTAAGAACTCTAATTAGTACAATGACCACCCATGCTTCCAGAGGGCTGATGATGAAGCATCATATTGATCTCCTGACAGAGAAATGATGGATTCTAGGCACAAAATGAAATATACATTTTTTTAACATGGCCAATGAGGGAATTTGGTTTTGCTTAATTATGCATATTTGTACAAGGAATTTGAGGATCATCAGGGGGTACCCCAGCACAGGGTAGAGGAAAGAACATGGATTTCTATTCATTAACATTTTTAATTTAATTTAAAAAAAAAAAGAAATACAGATATATTTTATGAGTGGAAAAACCATAATCCATGCTAATCATGTCCATTCATCCCCTAGAAAATTCAGGACATAATGACTAAGGAGCTCCTCTTTACCTGATCCTTATATTCCAAAATCCTAGAAGGCTAGGAAATCACAGAGTATGACAGCTATAACGAAGCACATCCTAATGTATCCAAAAAAATTAATATTTTGTGTCTCATTTTTAAAAGTTTAATTGTTAATTTTTTAAATTGAGTTTAGTTAAATTTTAGTTTCTTGGGTTTAGTGAATAAAAATTAGATCATTTATAACTAAGTATTCAACAGATATTTGCCTTAACAATAAATAGAGAAAATTCCCTAGGTGGATGTACATCTTAATGGAATGTACTACACTGACCTCTAGGATCATAAGATCTAGAGCTGGAAGAGACCTTTGAGACCTTTGAGACCCTATAAGCCAACCCTTTTGTTTGACTGATAGGGAAAGTGAGGTCAAGATAGATACAGGGACTTTTTGAAGTCATACAGCTAATAATTCACATAGCATGGCCTGGATCTGAACTACAAATACAATGTACTTTCTACTATACTATATTGCCCCATATAGTCCTTCCCCACGTTTCCATGCAGGACTATGCATATACCATGCCAGTTCAATTGATATCAGAGATTGAAATTTCCATGGTTATTTTCAGTCACCTCATTCAGCTGCTAACAACTCAGCCAGGAAATACTTCAAGTCAAATCTAAATCCCTCTTGCTGCAAATCCTCCTGTTCTGTCCTTTTCCCCCAGCAATACACTCCCTGAATTTACCAGCATCCTGGCCCATTTTTCTCAGAAACACTTTTTGGAATCACTCCTGAGTTCCTTTCTTGACACTATTGGCTATCACTAACTTGGAAAGATGTTGCTCAGCCCCAGCTGTTCTCTGAGGCAGACAGCCAGTCTCAGCTTGTCTTTACAGCATAGTGATTCAACACTGGGGGGCTGAATTGGTCATTTATATTCATAGTGGTTGACCCTGGAACCACAGATCAGATGAGTAAACAGTTGACTAGAGTCTGTGGTTAAGGCAACCAAAAATTACCATGGTGGTATCTGGTGACTGACCCTAATCACAGAATCAAAGAATTTCAGGGTTAGAAGGTACCTCAGAGGCCATCTGGTCCACCCCATACCTGAAAAAGAATTCCTTTGCATTATTCCAACAAGTGACTGTCCACCCTTTGGTTGAAGACCTCAAATGAGGAGGAGCCCACTACCTTCAAAGGAATCTTATTCTGCTTTGGAATAAATTAAATCATTGAGTTTTTCTTCATAATGAACTAAAATCTGCCTCTGCAATTTCCATCCATTGTTCCTACATAGTTTTTCCTTTGGGGCTAAGCAGAATAAATTGAATCCTTCTTCCACATGACAGCTCTCGAGGTATTTATAAAGAGCTATCATGGCCCCACTGAGTCTTCTTTTCTGTAGAACAGACGTCCCTGTTTCCTTCAATTAATCCTCCTATATAATAACCTCAAGACACTGTATCATCTGGTTTCCCTCCTTTGGAAACTCTGTGGCACGTACTGGTGTCCTTTCAGAAATGTGGTTTGACCAAAGCAGAGTACAATGAGACTATCCCTCCTTCTGGATTCTCTGCCTTTCTTAATGCAGTCAAAGATCTCCTTGGATCTTTTTGGCTGCCACATCACACTGTTGATTCATATTAAGTTACAACCCATTAAAGTACCTCAATTGTTCTTTTTAGACAAACTGGTCAGTTGCTCAGCAAGCTTAGCCTCTTGGGCCACAATTCATTAAGTCTGTACAAGGTAAAGATATACTAGCCACCTTCGGTATTTGACAAAGTCATATGGAAGAGGAATTATTAGCCTTGCTGTTTGTTCCCAGGTGACAGAACTAGAAACAATGAATAGAAGGAGCAAAAGGCAAATTCGACCTTAATATTGGGGGAAACATCTTAAAATTAAAACCACCCTAAAGGGGAATGTAGCCCTTGGCAAGCAATGGGTTACCCTTTATTGGAGGTCTTCAAGCAGAGGTTGGATGACTAATTACTGAGTAATAGTAAGGATTCGTTTAGCTAGACTAGGTGGAAACTAAAGTTCCTCCAGTGATAAATCCTGTGATTCCATCAAATTCCCCCACACACACACACACATACACATACATATACACACACACACATACACACACACAAACACACTTTTGGTCCATTATTTCTTTTTTTAAATAAGTATTTAATTTGGTCTTTTGTTTTGTGTATGGCATATCACCATAGTTTCTCCTAAGGTCCTTCCCTCTCTTCCTCCCTGAGAGCTATCCAATATAACAAACAGTATTTTTAAAGACAAAAAAAAAATAAAGTTAAAATCATTTCTAAATGATCAATACATGGAAAAGGTTTGAAAATATGTGAAATGTGCAATACTTGTGAACCTCTACCTTTTCAAAAAGTTAGATTGGGAGTGTCTTCTCAAATCTTTTCTTTTGAGCCATTTGAAACTTTCACTTTTGGTATATGGATGCTTGTGTGGGGATGGGGGGAGGTTGTTTTTTCCATTTACATTGTTGTAACCACTGCGTAAATTATTTTCTTGGTTCTGCTTACTTAACTTTGCTTCAATTCATATAAGTCTTCCCATGCTTTTCTACATTCATCATACATATCATTCCTTACAATTTTGTCATACTCCATTGCATTCATATACCACAATTTTTTAAAGCTATCCTCTAATCAACAGTCATCTACTTTCTTTCCAATTTTTTGCTATCACAAAAATTAGGATTATAAATATTTGGGGTCCATTAATTCTAGTGCTTAAGTCAAGGTAAAACTCAAGAAATATTACTAATGGTACTCAACTCATTATTATCACTATTCCCACTTTGTGAAACTGGGCCCAGGGAACATGTATTTCATTGAATAAACTGATCATGGGTCAATCCAATCCAACTTGATCCAAGAAGCCACTATCTTAGATGCTAGTAATACAAAGGCAAAAAAAAAAATTTAAACAAAGAAAAAAACAGTTCCTATCCTCAGAGAGAATTAATATTTAAGGTATTAATAAAGGTCATGAACTAAGCCCTGAAGGAAATCAAGAATTCTAAGAGATAGAGCAGGAAAGAAATGAAGACTAGGCATGAAGCACAAAGGTTCAAAAATGGGAAGAGTGCCAAGGTCAGAGCACAGGAAGTAGACCACTTTGACTGAGATATAGAGGAGTGACATGAAATGATCTTGGAAAGGTAGAATATAGCCATGTTGAGAAAGGCTTTAAGTGCCAAGCCAAGAAATGTGTCCCTTAAGATAGAGGCAATAGCAATTCCCTCAAGGCCTTTGAGCAGAAAATATTATCTTGACAATTATGTGGAGGATCGATTAGAGGAGAGACACCAGAAACCAAAAGTTCAATTGAGAACCACTGGCAATAATCCAGGTGAGAGATGATAAAGTGAAGATAAAAAGATAGAAGCATGACACATTATGGAGTTAAAATTGACAAGACTTGGTAACTGATTGAATGTGGCTAGTAAAAGAGAAGGAAGAGTTGAGGATGGTGCCAAGGCTGTTAATCTGGGTGACCAGAGGAAAAATGGTGTTCTCAATAGAAATGGCGAATTTTGGAAGAGGAATGAGGTTAAAGGGAGAGATAATGAATCCTGTTTTAGACAATTTGGCTTTTAGATTATATATGGGACTTCTAAGTGAATATGTCAAATAGGCAGTTAATGATGCAAAACTGGTGCTCACCAGAGAGATTAAGACTGGTGATAGATTTGGGATTAATATGCATAGAGAAGATACTTGAATCCATGGGAGCTAATGAGATCACTAAGAGAAAGGGTAGAGAGAAAAGAGAAAAGCCCAGGACAGAACCTTGGGGAACATGCCTTGAGGGTGGGACATGAATGATGATTCAGCAAAGGATACTAAAAAGGAGGGATCAGATAGGTACTAAGAAAACTAGGAAAGAACAGTGCCATGAAAACCCAACAAGGTGGGAATATCCAAGATGAAGGATGGTCAATAGTATCAAGTTCTGTCTAGAAGTTAATAAGGATGAGGACTGAGAAGATATCACATAATTTAGCAATGAAGAGATAGGTAGTAACCTCAGAGATAGCAGTTTCAATTGAACAAAGAGATAGGAACCAAATGGATAGGGTTTGAGAAGTGAAGAGAAACGGAGGGATTGATAATCAACGAGCATTTTTAAGTACTTACTATGTGCCAGGTATTGGCTAAGCATCTGACTAAAGTGAAATGGTCTCTTCTTTCAAGGAGTCAATATTCTAGTGGGGAAAACAACATGTACAAATATAAATGTATACAAAAGAAATATAAGATGAATGCAAAGTTTTGAAAAGGAGGTCATTAGAGGGAGGTGGTCAGGAAAGATTTCCAGTACAAGATAGAACTTGATCTGAGTCTTCAGGGAAATCAGAGATTTTAAGAGGCAAAGGAGAGAAAGGAGTGAATATCAGTCATGATGGATATCCAGTACAAAGTCACAGCAGCAGGAAATGGATCATCATGTTCAGAGCAACCATTAGGCCAATGAGGCTAGATGGTTGGACCACACAGTACAATATATAGAAGAAAGGAATGCATAAGACTGGCGAAATAATAAAGTACCAGACTGTGAGGAGCTGAACATATTTAACAATAGGGTTTATATTTGATTCTAGAGATAATAGAGGGTCATTGAAATATATTGCTTGGAAGGTTAGATGGGGGGATGACATATTCAGACCTATGCTTTAGGAAAATCACTTTGACTGCTATGTGGAGGTTGGATTGGAATGGGGAGAGGATCGAGGTAGAGAGACCAAATAGGAGGCTATTGCTATAATCTAGGCAAGAGGTGGTGGCTTGGCAAGTGAAGAAAAGTAAACAAGAGATGGCATGGAGATAGAGACAGAAAGATTTAATATCTGAATGGATATGTGGGGTGAGTGAAAGAGAGGAATCAGGACAACACTGAGTTTGCAAATCTGGGTAACTAGAAGAGTGATGTTTCTCTTGACAGTAATAGAGACCTTCAGAAAGGGAGTGAGTTTTGTGGGGAAATGATGAATTTAGCTTGGGAATGTTGAGTTGGAGATGCCTATGGGACATCCAGTTGGAAATGTTTGATTAGAGTTGGTGACCTGGGACCAGAGCTCAGGCCTAGATGTAGAGTTCTGGGAGTAACCCACATAGAGATGATCACAGAAGCCATGGAAGCTGACTGTTGCTCACTGAGACAGAATGTAGGGAAAGGAGAGATAAGGGCCTAGGACAGAACCTTTGGGTATATCCATGGTTAGCAGGCGTGACATGAATGAGGAACCAGTAAATGAAATTGAGAGATAACAGTATCATGAAAACCCGGAGAGGAGAGAGAATCCTGGAGAAGAACATAATCAATAATGGCAAATGTTGCAGAGTGGACAAGAGCGATGAGGACTCTCAGATGCATCAATGAAGAGATTATTGGTTATTTTGGGGGAAAGTTGCATCAGTTAGGTGGTGAGATAATAATCAAGATTATAGAGGGTATAGAGGAGAATGAGATGAAAGGACATGGAGGCTCTGCAAGTAAGTGGCTTTTTCAAGGAGTTCATTGAGAAAGGGAGGGGAGAAAGAGACTAATAGCTAGCTGGAAGGGTGGGAGCTAATGAAAGTTTTTTAATGATGGAGAAGACTTAGATTTGTGGATAGTAGGAAGGAATAGATAAGGAGAAACTGAAGATTAGAGAGAGAAAAGGAATGATAATGGTGGCAGTCTGCTAGAAAAGACAAGAGGAGATTCTATCATTAGTACAGGTAGAGGGGCTGGTCTTGCCAGTGAGAAGGGCCACCACTTCATCTGAGACTGGAGTAAAGTAGGAAATAGTGAGGAATACTGTCAAGGGATTGTGAGTTGAAGAAAAGAGACACCTGATTTTCTCAGTAAAGAATGAGGCAAGGACCTCAGCTGGGAAGGGGTGCTATTTATTGGAAATTTGAGGAGAAAAGAGTGTTGGACCATTCTGGAGAGCAATTTGGAACTATGCCCAAAGGGCTATAAAACTGTGCATACCCTTTGATCCAGCAATAACACTACTAGGTCTGTATCCCAAAGAGATCATTAAAAATGGGAAAATGACCCACATGTATAAAAATATTTATAGCAGCACTTTTTGTGGTGGCAAAGAATTGGAAATTAAAGGAATGTCCATCAATTGGGGAATGGCTGAACAAGTTGTGGTCTATGAATGTAATGGAATACTATTGTGCTATAAGAAATGAGGAGCAGGCAAGGTTTCAGAAAAACCTGGGAAGACTTACACGAAGTGATACTGAGTGAAGTGAGCAGAACCAGGAGAACAGCAACATTGTGTGGTAATCAACTATGAGAGACTTAGCTTTTCTCATCAATACAATGATCCAAGAAAATTCTGAAAGACTGGCGATGGAAAATGTTATCCACGTCCAGAGAACTGTGGAGGTTGAATGCAGACTGAAGCATACTATTTTCACCTTGTTTTTTATTCTTTCTTATGTTTTTCTCCTTTTGTTCTGATTCTTTTTTCACAACATTACCAATGTGTAAATATGTTTAACATGATTGTACACATATAATTTGTATCAGATTGCTTGCTGTCCTGGGGAGGGGGGGAAGGGCAGGTGGAGAAAAAATTGGAACTCAAAATCTTACAAAAATGAATGTTGAAAACTATCTTTACATGTAATTGGAAAATTAAATACTATTAAGTGAAAAAACAAAACAAAAAAATTTAAACCAATGGTAGAAAGAAAAAAAGAGAGAAAGAGGAAGGAAGGAAGGAAGAATGTTGGAATAGCCATTGTGAAGAGTGTGGTCTAGAATCAATTAGGGGAGTATAGAAATGAGGGTCCATTTGAAATAAGATGATATAAATTTGCAGTGGATTCATCACCACTATTGGGTGATTTTTGTCCAGCTTCAATCAGCAGCAGATTAGTAGGAAGTAGATGGCAGCAGTCAACTAGTATTGGGGTTTGGCAATCTATGAGTAACAATAGGACAAGGGAGCAAGTGACTTGAGAATCCAGAGTGGTATTGAGTTAAAATGGCTCACTAAGAGTTTAAGATTGGGATAGGAAGAAAGTACTGCCAGAGCAAAGGTGATAAGCCTGGTAAAGAACTGAGAAGCAGTAGGATGGGAGGTCACAGGGAAAACAAGAGTTTAGGAAGAGTAAGACATAGAGAGAGATAAAATGAGAACAGGCTAGGATCAGATAAACATATTTCAGAACTTGTTCTAGGAGTCGACCTGTGAAATTGATGAGGTACAGGCTCTGGGACACCCCCCCTTGAGTTCTCCTTGAATCTTTGAGGTACAGGGTAAGGGAAACCCCTTGAAGTCTGATTAAATCTTCCCACTTGATGAGGCATTTGCAGAGGCCATAAGTATTTCATTGTGGCTGCGCCCAAACCTCTGTTACTAGCCTGGCCCTCCATTGTTCATCTACTTCCCACCCTTGAGCCTATCAAAATATCAATTCACCCTTGCATTGACCTCATTAACTCCTCCCGTAGACCCTCCCCAAACTCCTCTTCTAGACCACCCCTAGATTCCTCTGTATATAAGACCCCATCTTCCCTCCATGTGGTGTGAGAGCACCATAGAATAGCTTAGCACAGGCTTGCTCTATATGAGAGCACCATAGAATGCCCTAGCATAGACTGGCTCCTTAAGAGTCTACCCCATATGGTGAACTTTCAATAAACTTTATTTTTCTTTGGCTGAGAAGACTTGAGTGGAATTCTTTCAGAAGAACCTGGCGTGTTGGTATTTTGGGATCTCCAGAGCAACCCTAACCCTCTTTATGGGCAACCTCTTCAAAATGATGCTGGTGCCTGTCTTGTCCTTTGAGTAGATGGGACTGGGCTCCTCATGCTGACTTATTTTTAGCCATGTCTCCATAATAAATCCACCCAGTTTCCCCACCCCCCACCAGCCTCATTGTCTACTTCCCTTCCCTGTCATCCTCATTCTTTGATCTTGTGCTCCCTTGCTCTGGAGGAGACCCTCCAGACCAGAGGGTCCCAAGTTTCCTTTCCTTCCATCTGCACTGCACGTAGGCCCAGTTCTCATTTCCTCCCACCTTTCATGGGCAGCAACCTCACTCTTTTTTAAACCATAAATTTCTCCAGGGCACGTTAAAGAAGCAGAAAGACAACATGGTCTCCCCACAGACATCTCCTGAGTTCAGCTCTTCCATGCTGCCAGTAAATGGGCCAGGATAATAACCTCACTTGGGGTGGGAGCTGAAAGAGAAGCCAATAAACCCCCTCCCATGACTCGCAAGGAAAGAAAAATAAAGCCAGCTGAAAGGAAAGTAAATTACTTACCACTACCCCACCCAGCACAACTCACACTCCTCCCTCCTCCTTTGACCTTCCCAATAGGTCTTCTTCATTGTCTCTTCAGAATGACTGAGGTTTTTCTACAGGGTCAGGAGCAGTGTCAGATAGAATTGTGCCCCATATTAGCAGGTTACCCCAAGACCCAAAAAGCAATCATCAGGTCATTGTTCAGTTGTTTTTCAAACGTGTCCAACTCTTTGTAACCCCATTTGGGGTTTTCTTGGCAGATACTAGAGCAATTTGCCATTTCTTTCTCCAGCTCATGACAGATGAGGAAACTGAGGCAAACAGGGTTAAATGACTTGCCCAGGGTCACACAGCTAGTAAGTATTTGAGATTTGAACTCAGAGAAGATGAGTCTAACTCCAGACCCAGAACTCTACCACCTAGCTGCCCTGTTTAACTGTACTTTCTTACTGTTAGGGTGGAGGATAAGGAACATGAGATCCCCCTTCCCCCTCTAAAAAGCACATCAATAAAACTTCTAACAAAAAGAAAGAAAGAAAGAAAGAAAGAAAGAAAGAAAGAAAGAAAGAAAGAAAGAGGCCGCCTTCCTCACCAAAAGATTTCAACATTTTTCCCTTCAGCCTGCACACTGTTCTAGACACATGCTGTGCCCCTCAATAAGCAAAGATGATAGAATATTAGGTTTCAATGGATCATAGGATTTATAGCTAGAAGGGACTTTAGAGATCATTTTGTCCAAGCCCCTCAGTTTACCAAGGGGGAAATTTGGCCTAGATTAGGGAAAGAACTTCCCCAGGGTCACAGAGCTAGTACAAAAACTAGGACTAGTTCTTAGATCCTCTTAAGCCATCAGTTCAATGCTTTTTTCACTCTACCCCATGGCTTCATCAGATGTTCCACGGAGCAACGTTGGCTGACCCCAGTGAAAGACCTCATTCCACATAGGACCCAGTCAGAGGACCACAGAATCACAGATTTAGAGCTGGAAGGGACCTTGGGTCATCTAGCCCAATTCTCCTCTCCCCCATTCCCCTTTGATAGATGAGGAATATGAATTGCCCAAGATCACACAGTCAGGAAGTAGCAGAACTGGGATTTTGCTCCAAATTGTACATTCTTACCACTATACTACACCGACTCTTGGTCGTTTCTCTAAATTCATGCCTCTACCCTCATGGTGAAAGGAAAATTAACTCCCCCTGCTTCCAACACCATAGACCCAAGGATTCCATAATACTCCCAGGAGAGGACCAGGCCTGTGGGGCTTATACCTCTTTGAAGTTATAGCTGTGTGGGAAGGTGGAGAGTGAAGCAGCCCCAGTGGCAGCTCTGAGCTTTATAACAAACTTCCTCTAAATGAAAACCTCGGAAATTCCCATTTTCCAATCTCCACCATAAATCTGCCCTGGAAACTTGGCTGTGGGTTCCTTCAGGAGCTTCTCAGATCTCAGGGCCTCATTTAGCAAAACCAGGTGGAGTTTTAGCTTCTCAACCTGATGCCAAGCCTTCCAGACTGATGTAATGGAAAGAGAACTACATTTAGTCAGAGGACAAGCACGACTAACCCACCTCCATGTATTTGTTTGTTTTATAGAAGCAGATTGAGAGACCAAAATAAAAAAAATTTCCAGCTATCAAAGAAAAAAAATGTTACCAACAATGCCATATGTAAGAAGTTGAATAAATTACATCATCAGGGAAATATATATAGTAATAACAGGTAACTTTTCTATAACACTTATTATATGCAGACACTGTGTTATGTGCTTTACAATTACTATTTCATTTGATCCTGGGAGAGAGTTGGTATTATTTTTTTTCTTTTTGGAATGAGAAAGGCAGGGCAATTGGGGTTAAGTGACTTGCCCAAGGTCACACAGCTAGTAAATGTTAAGTGTCTGAGGCCAGATTTGAACTCAGGTGCTCCTGACTCCAGGGCCGGTGTTCTATTCACTGTGTGTGCCACCTACCCACCCCAAGAGTTGGTATTATTATCTCCAATTTGTGCAGGGTCACACAGTTAGTAAGTGTTTGAAGTCAAATTTGAACTCAGGTCTTCTTGACTCCAGGTCTTAGCATTCTATCTAGCTGCCTCAGCTGATCAGAAACAAAAGTAGATTGGTCATGTAGCAAGAGCAAGGGATAACAGATGGGTACCCCAAGGATTGCACGGATACCCATGGCACGGTTTAAAAAAATCTTCTTATTCTAAATTTAAGCACCTACTATTATGAGCATTTACATATACAAAGTAGAACAAAAAAAGAGGATTTCACATGAAACTGCAACTCAAAACTTATTTTTCCTTTTAAGAATTAATAAATTCAACTTGTAACTTTCAAAACTATTTCTCTTATCTGTGTTTTTTTTCCCCAGCCTTCTGTTCTCTTCTGTAATTTGTTTTATATTTTTATTCTGAACTTAACAAACACCAAACAGAATGGGTGTTTCCATATGAATAGATGAAAAAAAGAAAAGAAGCCTGTGCATGAAATTGTAGGTCTCTTTTATGTACAACTTGCTTTTCTTTTCAAATATACAACAAATTTAACCTGCAGCTTTCAATGCTGTTCTTCTACTTGTCTATGACTCTTTCTGGCCTTTCTTCTGTTCTCTTCCATGAATTTTTAAAAAAATGCTTCAATGACCCTTTTTTCTTTCCTTTTTTTTTTCAACTCTATTACACGCCCTTTGTCTTCCATCATTAAAAACAAAAAGAAAAAGAAAATCCTTATAACAAACATGCAATCAAACAAAACCCATTCCCACAATGGCCATATCTCTCGGATAGGAGGTGGGCATCATGCTTCATCATCAATCTTCTCTTCATTTCATTGAACAGAGTTCTTAAGTCTTTCAATGTCATTTTTCTTTACAATGTTGTTGTATAAATTGCTCCCATGGTTCTGCTTATTTCACTTTGGATCAACTCATACGAGTCTTCATAGGTATCCCTGGAATCATCTTTTTCACAATTTTTTTTGACCAATAATATTCCATTACATTCATATACCATTATTAATCAATTAATTTAATTAATTCAGTCCATCCCTAATCTATGGGCATCCCCTTAATTTCTAGTTCATTGGTATAATAACAACAACAAAAACAAAGATGCTACAAATATTTTTGTACATAGAGGTCTTTCTCTTCTTTTTTTTGATCTCTTTGAGTTATAGGCCCACTCAACCAAAAGCATATGGAACAGTGTGGAGATTTGGAAGGTACCTACATAATGTTAAAAGACCTAAAGGAAGGCTTCCTGTAATCTAGGTATAATTTGGAAGCAGTGAAGTCCAGTTTAAAGAAAATTGCATTTGGAATCAGAGAATCTGGATCTGCCCTCAATTCTGTTACTGTCTGTGTGACCTTGAGCAAATCACTTAATTTCTCTGGGCTTTCATTTCCTCATTGTTAAAATGAGGGGACTGGCCTAGCTGACCTCGAAGGTCCCTTCCAAGTTCTGTGTCTACAATCCCTCTCTAAAGCCTTTATGGGAAAATATTGACAAGAGAATGTGACCTCCTTGGGGGCAGGGACTATTGTCATTTTTGTCTCTGTATCCCTAATGCCCAACATGTAGTACTCATATATTTGTTGAATTGAATTATTTGAATAGGATGAGAAGGTATAGGTAGATAGATTGTCACCTGAACCACTAGAGATTCCACAATTATCAAGGAGACCAGAGATCCATCAAAGCAGCAAATTTGTGCTCCTGATATCATCTGGCTCAGGTGTTTAAAATGAACCTGCATTCCATAGGTCAAGCCAAGGAGAGGGCCAGGAGTATGGCAGGCCAGGAATGCCAGGTCAGAAAACTCCACAGAAAAGTAGATAATCCAGCATTGTCTGCAGTTTAAAAGGTACCATCTTTCTGCCACCACTGCCTCAAGCATTTTATCCAATTTTCTGGAAAGCTCTGAAGCCAAAGTATCTCTGACGTTTCTCCATGTGCAGTTTTCTGGACCAGGCCCTGCCTGACATGGCCAGCCAACAACCTCCCAGTAGGTGGGGTCCCAGTTGCCAAAGTCACTGCTTCTACTTCTGCCCTTTCCTACCCTCCTTCCCCACCCCTTCCTCTTCCTTCCCCTCCTCTACAGCTCCTTTGCACACCCACCCCTAATGGGAAGTATTTCTGACACAGTCCCAAGGTCACTGCCTTGATCATCACCCAGACCAACAGATAACTTCTCTACCTACCTGGTCCCTAGACAGGGAAACGTGAAGAAGGTATGATAAAGGAAGTTGAGAACAACAGAGAACAAATTTGACATCCAGTGGTATAAAAGAGTTGAGCTTTAAATCTTGGCATTGGATGGGGAGCTGCCTAATTAGGGTGGCGCCATGTGTAACTCTGTAATTAACTGTGTGTCTGCGTTTCCATTATAAACTCCCATTTTCAGAGCTTTATGATCCAGCCTTTTAAGAGTTGCTCTGGCCAGAAAATTGGAGGCCTTGGCATGGAAGAAACACTGATTACTTCCCCTTTTTCCTTACCCTTTCCTCTAGGCCCACAAGAGGTTAGTGGGAATGGGGTTGTGGAGGCTTGAGCTTTGTTAAAGCATTAGTTTCAAGGCCCATACTCAAGAGGACCATAGCATGGCCCCTAGGTACTGCGTGGTCATTGGCAACAGACCAGAGGACAGAGAAAAGTTGGTCACAATTGCAGACCACAATCAGCTACCAGGAATTTTAAGGGCCATGATTCCAGGATTGTCCATTTGAATCAATGGAGATGCTTCTAGTATTGACTATATTTCTAATATTTTGCTAGACCTCTGACCTCAGGAAACTTAGGGTCTGGTTGGAGAAATTATAGGAAAACAAATATTAAAAACAGCTCAAAGATAACTGTTAACACCTGAGGGGCAGCATGTTACGGTGGATAATAAGCCAGCTTTGGAGTCAGGAAGACCTGGGGTCAAGGTCTGTGTCTGACACATACAGTCTGTGTGACCATGGTCAAATAATTTGACCTTTCAGAGCCTCCAGGCAATTCTCTAAATTGCATAGTAGATACTGATTTGCACTGGTAGAGGGAGTTTGCTAAACAGAAGTTACACCAAAAAAATTACAGGTCTGGAAGACTTATATGTGTGTATATATACATACATGCATACATACATACATGCATACATATACATTTTTTTTCCAAATGTAATTAGCAGTAGGATCCCAAACTCAGGGGGCATCAAGTAATGAGCTGGGCATTTTGTCTGTGTTCCAGTGGAGACACAGGCCGTCTCCTAAAGTAGTCCTGACATAAGGGCCAAGGACTGAGGGCTGAATGTCACTGAGGGTTTCCTCAGATGGAACCTTGATGCCTTCACACCCTCTTCCTACATGTGGCCAATTATAAGAATGGAGAGAAAGAACCCAGTACTAGGGAAGTAGAGAATTCAGTTCCATTAAATGTATTTATGAGATTCCTAGTCCACCTGAGGCACTGCTCTGAGAACTGGGGGCACAAAGACAAAAACGAAGATGCGCAAATTCAGTGACCCTTTAAAGCAGCGTTTTTCAACGTGTGGGTTGAGACACCTTTGGGAGTAGAACGACCCTTTCACAGGGGTCACAGGGGTCGCCTAAGACCATCGGAAAACACATATTTCTGATGGTTTTAGGAACACTCCTCTATCCATCTCCAGGTGGGTCCTCCCACATGCAGATACACCCATATACAAGTATTAAAGGGTCACAGCACTAGGAAGGTTGAGAACCACTGTTTTAAAGGGACTTAAAGAGGCCCAACATACTACCAAATAGGCTACCAGTGAACACTGGAAAGAGGGAGGGAAAGCAAGATCCTGGAAGTCATTTTTGGCAAAAAAAAAAAAATTGCTGCGGAAATCTGAAAAGGAGAAAAACTTTCCTCCTGAAGAGAAACTGTGTCTTCACATGTAATTAGAAAGAATAAAATATTATGGAGAGAGAGAGGGAGAGAGAGAGAGAGAGAGAGAGAGAGAGAAACTGCTCAGGGAGTTATTCCTCCCCTCTGCATCACCAAGACATGGCAGAAACTTTTTGGCTAGACAATTTAAACCAGAAAGGGACAAACCCCCTCATAAACTTTCGAAAATGAGAGGGTTGGACCTGGTTATTTCTGAGAAGTCTATGATTCTTTGATTTGCCTAGGATTTGACTTAGCTATAGGTCCAGAGATGGTACTTACGGGGGAGGTGGCTAGGTGGGGGAGGGAGGGTCTTTTGTTAAGAAGAAATTTCCAGAATTCTAAGAAATTGGAGGTGGTGGATGGGAGAAGAGAAATGGACTTTCCAGAAGTAACATATCACTTCTTCATTACCAATTCAAGGGAAATTTTGAAAGATAAGTAAGTCTTTAGAAATAAGAATAATTTGGGGAATTTCACCAAAGTGATATGGATGATTTTGCAGAATCATAAAGCAATCATAAAACATTAGATCTGAAAGGAATCATAAAGATCATCTCTAGTCTATCCCCCTCGTATACAGATAAGGAAAGTGAGGCCCAGGGAAATTAAATCACTTAGTACAGGTCATACAATGAAATAGAGTCAAATTCTAGACTAGAATTCAGATCTCTTGATTCTTAGTTTATTTATGTCATATTTAGATAGACAGATAATTGATAAACAGAAGATGGATGGATAATAGATGGAAATGGATAAATATATAGATGGAAGATAGACAGATAATAGATAGAAATGGATTGAGAGATGAATAGATGGATAATAGATGAGAGAGAGAGACAGAGACAGAGAGAAATGGATAGATAGAGGACATAAAGACATGGCTATAAAGACATGTAATTTCCCACTACCACCACCTTTGCCTTTAGCTGATTACCCCGTTTAGTGTATTTGTTGTTTGAGGACTCAAATTACCTCAACACAGGCCACTACAAGGCATTCCCTAAGAACACACACCAGAGAAGGGACTAGACACCCAGGGAAAGCTAATCAAGTGAGCAGATCCCTCCCTCACCCCAGGAGCCAGAAGGTCTCATTCAAATCTCTTGCTTTCCCTCTTTCCAACATGATTAGCCTTACAGTCACAATAGAAAGACCAGTAGTGAACACCTGTCTAAAGACCAAGATTCTAAGTGCCATCATAAGCTGCTACTAGGCAGCTCCTGAGTAGAAGAGGGGCCCTCCTCGTGGCTTCTGGCAATAGATTCCATCTTCCTGCTCTTGTGGTTCAGATGCCCTGTCTCCCAGCCACCAATGAGATACAAGAAGACATTCTTCCCTAAGGTCTATTGAACAGAGTCCAATAGGAATAAATAAGATGAGCATCTAAACAGTTATGATACAAGGTAGAAAGTAAATAGGGATAAAGTGTTCTGGGAACACAGAGAGAGAAAACAGTATTTCCTGCTGGGAGATGAGGAATTCTCTGTGTCATCTCCAGGAAGCATTTGCAAACCAAAGCCTTGAAAGATGGATGAACTCAGCAGATGAAGACGAGAGAGAAGACATTCCAGGTAGGAGGAAAAGCACAGACTACTGCCTTCAAACATGCCAGAGACTCCCCTATCCTTTCACACACACACACACACACACACACACACACACACACACCCTTCATTAGATCCCTCAAGTTATCATTCTATATTGCTCCTCTCTTTCTTGCCCAGTCTCCTTACAGTCTCACTTGACCCTTTAGCCCTCTGAGATCTCTGGTTTCTGAGTCATCACTCCACTGAAACTTCTCTCTCCAAAGTTACCCATGATCTCTTAATTGCCAGATCTAGTCATCTTTTCTTAGTCCTCAGTCATTTGGATATATCTAATAATGCATTTTATACAGAGGATGACCCACTCCCCCCTCCTCTGGAATACTCTCTCTTCTCTGGGTTTTCACAGAACTTCTCTCTCCTGATTTTCCTCCTAACTGTATGAACACTTCTCATCATCCATATCATACCCCTATGCTCTGTGTATTTCCCAAAGTTATGTCCAAGGACCTCTTCTTTTCTCTCTCCCTATACCCTCTTCATAACCTCATCAGCTCCCATGGATTTAATCTCTGTGTATATGACGTGTGTGTATGTGTGTGTGTGTGTGTGTGTGTGTGTGTATTGTAAGATTCAGTGCCATATCAACAACTGCGTATCAGAATTTCAGATTGGACATCCTGGAGACATTTTAAACTCAACATGTCCAAAACTGAACTCATTATCATTTCCTTCAAACCCTCTCCCCTTCCAAATTTCCCTATTTGTGTTAAAGGCACCACCATTCTTCCAGTCCTCCAGGCTGATAACTTTAGCATTACCTCAATTCCTCATTATCCCTTACCCCAGAGAACCAATCTTTTGCCACATCCTGCCATCTCCCCCATCTGATCCCTTCTCTCCATTCACACAGCTACCACCTTAGTTCAGGCCCTTAGCACCTCTTGCCTAGATTATTGCAAAATTCTCCTAACTGGTCTTCCTGCCTAAGTAAGTGTCTCATCATGCCCATCCATCCTAAACACTGCTGTCAAAGATCTGACCACGTGATTTTTCTGCTCAGTCAAAGCTAGTGGCTTCCTATTGCCTCTGTAATAAAATATTAACTCCTCTGTATAGCTTTTAAAGCCTTACCCAACCTGTCTCCAATCTATCTTTCCAGTCTCACTGTATATTATTCCCTCCACCTCCCTTCCCTGCACCCTTTGGTCCCACCAACATATCCTTCTCTCTGTTCTTCACACACAACTCTCCCATCTCCCATTCCTGTGACTTTGCACAGACCACCCAATGTGCCTGGAATGCACCCTCTCCATACCTTCATTTCACAGAATCTCTCACATCTTTACGATGCAACTCGGGTACCATCTTCTTCATAAAACCTTTCCTTGATCCCTTAAATGCTAGTACTCCCTCTCCCAAATTACCTTTGTATATGTTTACAATTATTTACCTTATGTCTATGCTGTATCTACTACATAGGTACTTGCCTCCCCATAAGAAAATAAGCTCCTATTCATTGGTATTGTTTCAGTCTTTGTACTTATATCCCCAACATACAGCACAATGTCTGCCACTTAATAGGCATATATTAAATAGGGGAGGGAAAAAGTACCTCCCCACCAAATATTTACTTTAAAAGGAAGAATACAGTGCGTCTGGGATCAGAGGGAACAAAGTGATCATTTATGACACAGAGACAGACAAGAGCCCAGAGACTGGAATGCCGTTGCCATGTATGGAGGACGATAAGGAGACTTGGCCAGCTTGAGGGAAGCCTATGTTTAGGAAGCAATGGAAGGTAAGGTTTGAGAGAGGCAAGGAGTGTGTATGTGGGGGATGGTCCAGTTGATGGAGGCCTTGAATGCTGGAATGAAGGGTTTAGAGGGCTCAAAAATATCATTGCATTTTCAGAATCCCAAAGTTCTGCTACCCCATTAGCTGCCTCTACTGCCTTCACAATCTATGCTGCCAGCTTGCCTTGAAGAAGGGTGGCATTGTAGAAAGAACACTAGACTTGGAATCTGAAGATCTGAGTTCAAGTTTTGGTTCTGGTGCCAACTAGTTGTGGACCTTAGGCAAATCATTTCTCTTTCTACCTTATTCCTCATCTCTAAAGGAGAGAAGTTGTACTGGATGATTCTGAAGGTTCCTTCTGTGATTCTATGACTCAGACATCAGCTCTGTCTGGTCGAGAGGCTTCAGATTCCAGTCTCACCTCTATTTGCTAGCTATAGCCACTGACCCCAAACAAGGAAGGCCCAAGGTCAAGGTTATCACTGTCACACTCCATAAAGGGGCTTCTCTATGCAATACACAGACACACACACACACACACACACACACACACACACGACCACCACCAGCACCACTACCACCAGTGAGCAGTGAATCTCAGACCAGACATCTGAGTGCCGAGATTACTTTCAAACGGTATCAGAGTGCAGGTCCACAAGTATCCAGGAGACGGGGGTCCCAGTTTGAAAGGGGGGGGAAGAAAAAGAAAAGGTCCCCCCCCCCAAACACTGGCTTTAAAGGGGAGAACAAAGTGAGTCCAGGATCAGAGGAAACAAGGTGATCGGTTATGACACAGAGACAATTAATCACTGCCAGATGTGAAGGGGCAGGCAGTGGTGCATGCTGGGAAGAGCAGCAGGGGGTCGTTGGATGAGGAATAGAGGGGAAAAAATAACCTGTCATGTCAGTGAGTGAGGAGGGGGCTCAGGGGCTCCTACCACTTAACTGTCAGGACCTTCTTAATAATAAAATGACAATGCACTTTTTTTTTTCTGGGGCAGAAGGTGCGGCAGGGTTGGGGGGATAGAGGGAATGACAGCTTAATAATCGCCGTCAGTCAAATGTACTAAAAATAACATCCCCATTCGCCATCCTCACTTTTGTGATGAGCACACCAGGGTTTCTGCAGGCTGAATAGCTGGCTTGTTGACTGACAAGGACAAATGTTTGCCTGGTGTTGGACAGACATACATAATTCAGATGAGAGCATCTGGGGGACGGCCTTCATGCAAAACCCACCCCCACCCCCTTCTGCCCTAGCCACCCAAGACCTTCCCTAAAGCCTTCCCTCACTCCAGTCTTGGCAGGCAGGGGTCCTTGCATGCCATGTCTCAGCTGGGCCAGGTGTGGGCTGGAAAAATGAGCTCAATTGTGATCCCAGGGTTGCCACACTCCCAAACCTCTCACTGCTATAATGCCCCCATGAACTGTCAGGAAGCGGGGCTTTCTTATTTCCCAGAGTTTTCCCTCTCTTGACAGATAGCAGCTCTGGGGACCCACTTCTCACTCACTTTGCCTCCTTAGCTGTCTCCAATGCCTGGAAAACTCTGCCTGCTCAACTTGGTTTTTGGAACCCCAGCTCCCTTCAAGGCTCCGTTCAAATTCCAGCTTCTAGAAGGAGGCCTTTCCTGATCTCCCAGCTTGAAGTGTCTTCTTCACCAAAAGAATTACTTTATATTTACTTCATATATATACTGGGTGTATTTTGAAGGAATGCATCATAGTGGACAAAGAGCCACCATCAGAGTCAAGAAGATATGAATGAGTTCAAGTCCTGACCCTGACTGCTTCTGTCATCCTGGTCATTAAGCAAGTTGCTTCAACCATTCTGTGTCCAAACAGCTCTTCAAGGCTAAAAGTTGCAAAACAGTTGCCGATCTGCATTGTCAGAGGGAGTTTTTCTCTCTAAGATTTCCCTGTAATCGATGAAATCAAACGGACGAGACATTTTCTTGCACTGGCACCTTCACTGAAACTTATAGTCTTGATGACTATGTATGTATGTGTATGTATGTGTGTGCATGTATATATGTATATAGTGTATGCATAATATGCATACATGTATATATAAATACACACATGCAAATGTGTGTGCTTGTATAGGCATATGTGTATATTTGTATGTATCAACACACAAGTATGTATGTCTATATGTATAGACATATATGCAAATGTGTGTTTGTGTGTGCATATACATATTACATGTATGTGTGCATGCATGCTTACCTAGAACAAGCTGAGCTTCTGACTTAAAGGTTTGGACCCCAAAGTGTACATGTTACAACAACGTAGTTATGGGTGATGGGAGGTAGTCACTTGGCCACAGAGCTAGAGGAATAGGAGGGTGACATCATTGACTGATCCTCAGTTGTGGAAAGATTCTTATGAGGAGAGAGACAGTAGAAAGAGAAAATAATAGAGAGTTCCTGTCCTCAGGGAGCTTACAGTCTTGAAATGAATTGATGATCTCAAAAGTTCCTTTCCAATTTAAACAATCCAGAATTCCACAAATGAAGAGATACCTTGAAGGAGTCCTCAATGTGAAGGAGGTAAGACAAAGTCCTACCTTCAGGGAGTTGTAACTCTGAAAGGCAAAATATAATCCCTGCCCTGGAAGAACCTCTAGACTGATGGGGGAGACGTGGTCCCTTAGATAAGATGGAGGAGAAGAATAGAACCTGGTGATATATGATTCAAAAGCTGGATCAGACAGGCTAACCTGTGATTAGACTGTAATTACCATGGAATACACCTTGCAATCTGGCTTCTGACCCATTGCTGGACTGAAGCTGCTCTTTCCAAGATTACCAATGACTTTTAAACAGCTAAGTCTAATGGCATTTTCACAGTCTTCATCCTCCTCAATCCTTGTTGCAGCTTTTGATACTGGCAACCATCCTATCCTCCTGAACACTCGGGTCTCCATTGCCTTTCCTGTCACTGCCCCCTCCTGGTTCTCCCTCTACCTGTCTGACTGTTCCTTCTTAGCTTCTCTTAGCTCCTCATCCATTTTCCACTCCATAAGTGTTTCTCTCTCTGTCTCTCTCTCTCTCTGTCTCTCTGTCTGTCTGTCTCTCTCCAAAATCTATATATTCACCCCTAATCTCTTTCCTGGACACCCCCACCCCCACCCCCATCCTGGTCCCACATGTCCAGCGGCCTGGTGGGAATGGATATCTCATCATTGTCTCAAACTCAAAATAAACAAAAGAGAACTGATTATGTCTTCCCTATTTCTGTCAAAGGCACCACCATCCTTCTAGTAACCCAGCTTTCAACCTCAATATCATTTTTTGCTTTTACTTTTCCCCTAGACCAAATTAGTTGCAAAGTCTATCTCCCTTAATCCTTCTCTCTACTCACATTGTTACTAAATCTATCACCTTTCACCTGGATTATTCTGTTAACTTGGTATTCAATATCACTGACAATCTAGCTCCAACCTGGCTTTCCCAATTTATTTCAAGTTATTCCCTTTAACACAGTCCACATTCATGTCAAACTAGTCTACTAATTGCTGTGAGATCTCAACATTCCATCTCCTCCCTCCACACTTCCCAGACCAGTTGACTCCATGCCTGGAGTGCCCTCTCTCCTTACCTCTGCATCCCACAATCCTTAGCTTCCTTCAAGGCTCAGATCTAATGTTCTCTTCTATGCAACACCTTCCCCAATTCCCCAGTCACTAATGTTCTCTGCTCCTCAAATTGCCTTAAAGTTACCTATTAGTTTACATGGAGATCATAGTAGCATAGAAGTTAAAGGTCATATAGTTCAAACCTTCTCATTTTCCTAATGAGGACATTTAAATCCACAGTGGTGAAGTGACTTGCCCAGGTCACATGGGTGATGAGTGGCAGAGCTGAGCTTCTAACCTAGGCCTTCTGACTACAATTCCATCCCTCTTTCCATCAATCCAGATGCTGTACCACCCAGTAGAATGTTAAGTTGCCTGAGGATAAGGACTCTTTTGGCTTTGTCTTTATATAGCACCTAACACCATTGAGGACTGATAGTCCCTTAAATGTTTGTTGAACATAATTGAATTTTTTAAAAGTGGATTCTGGAAATGCTTAATTTTTGTGCTTTTAGACTTTTGTTTTCCTCTCTCCTTCCCTCTCCCCCCACTTAATTTCCTAACTGATGTTGTCCCTGTTGAAGTAAGAGGGGAAGTATTCATCCCCACCTGGGCAGAGAGGATGAGAGCGCCCCTTAGAGACCAGGTGGGGGAGCTGTAATTGTGGCTGCAGCCATTTTAATGACCTGGAAGATCTCAAAGGAGCTAGGGCTGGGAAAAAGGTAAAAGCACGTGAGGGGGAGAAACTAGAAAGAAGTTTTAATTGTTGATTCCTTGGTACCTCAGGTTTTAACTCAGGGTTACCCTCAAGCAATCCCTGGTCTAGTAGCAACATATGTACAGAAAAAAATACACCGGCTCTGGAAGGAAGGAAAAAGGCGTTTATTAAATGCATACTATGTGCCAGTCACTGTGTTAAGTACTTTATTAATATCTCATGACAACCCTGGGAGGTAGGTGCTATTTTGTTTTTAGAGAGGGAAAGGCAAGGCAATTGAGGTTAAGTGACTTGCCCAAGGTCACACAGCTAATAAGTGTTGAGTATCTGAGGTCACATTTGAACTCAGGTCCCCTGACTCCAGATCCAATGCTCCATTCACTGTGCCACCTAGCTGCCCCAGTAGGTGCTATTTTTATCCCCAGTTTATGGATGAGGAAACTGAGGCAGACAAAGGTTAAGTAAGTTTCCCAGGGACACACAGCTACAAGTGTCTGAGGCCACATCTGAACTCAGGCCTTCCTGACTCCAGGCTCAGAATTCTCTCTACTAGACCACTTAGCTAATGTAGAATCAAAGGACCTGGGTTCAGGTCCTCTCGCTAACATTTAGCACTTTTGTGACCTTAAGCAAGGACCTTAATCTTCCCAGACCTCAGTTTATTTATCTGTAAAATACTGGAGTTGGACTCAATGGCCTTTTGAGGTCTTTCAGACTCTAGACCTACAATTCGTGCTTTTGGTTAGATGGGGGAGACAGAGACTCTGCCCACTGGGAGCCCCCAGCTGAATGAAGGAGATGACAAGTTCCACCCCTCTGCTTATTCCCATCTAGAAGGAACAGATGAGGACTGAGATGCAAGGGACCTTAGAGGTCTTCTTGTCCAATCCATTAGGCAAGTAGATAGCACAGTGGACAGAGTGCTCCACCTGGAGTCAGGAAGACCTGAGTCCAAATCCTGTCTCAGACACTTATTAACTGTGTGACCCTGGGCAAGTCACTTAACCCTATTTGCCTTGGTTTCCCCATCTGTAAAATAAGCTGGAGAAGGAGAAGGGAAAACTATTCTAGTATCCTTGCCAATAAAACTCTAAACGGGGTCATGAAGAGTCAGACATGACTGAAAAATGACTAAACAACAATAGCTCAATCTAATCCTGTTAGAAAGCAGAAACCGAGAGCTAGAGAAGGGACATCACTTGTCTAACATGATTGTGACACAGAGAGTGAACATCTGGGCCAGAAACCAAACAAGGGTTAGGGCTCTTTGATGTTCCTCCTAGTCTTAAACCCTATGATCTTATGGAATGGTGTTTTCTTTCCTTTCTCTGTTTTCTAACAACAGGCATGCTGTGAATGAGGAAGAAGTAAAAGACCAGGGACCCTGCCTTCAGGATCTTACAGTCTACTCAGGAAGGCAGACGATGACACAAGAAAAGACCATTAACTCCAAAAGGCCTTAATTAAAATGGACACTCAGTATTGGGATGTAGCTCTGTAGCCCTCTGCCGATATCCCAGTGGCATGGACCACACATTACATAGTTGACATTCAGGGTCCAAAGAGTATGAAACAGAGAATGAGTTCATTTAATGGGGGACTGTGGGACCTTGATCAAGTCACCTAGCCTCACCCACAAAGTGGATGGTTCAGCTAAAGGGAGCTCAGCTAAGTGACTGGAAAGGTGATTGTCAACCCTAAATCCAGAGCATCCATCTCCCAGGGTTGTTTTGAGGATCAACAGAGACAATCCCTGTAAAGTGCTTAGCATAGTGCCTGGCCCATCGAGAAGGCTGTGTGAATGTTAGTATGATAGTGACTATTAAATCCTGTGATCCACATCTCCCCCATCAGACTGACAGCAAGCAAAGAGAGGAGAGCTTGAAATGTGTTTCATTAACATTTGAGACTGCAGGGGGCAGATAGTCTGTCTCCAAAGAACAAGGAATAGGCTGCCCCCAGCAGACCAGGGCCTGCTTGAGGGTAGATGAGGGGTAATCATTTCCTGATTGGTTCTTCTGCTTCTATCCTTCCTCCAGTTCACATCTGGAACTCAATTTTCACATCTATGTAATGAAAAGAGGATTGACTCATCCCAATCCCTCCTGAGTGTTCTCAGGTTCTCTCATGAAAGAGACATCCAACTTGAACCCATAATATTAATCAGTCATTTCTTCATTCTATCCATATTGAGTGTGGTACTGTACGCAGAATAATAATAACAATAGTTCACACTGACATAGAATCAGTGGCATAGGAGATCACGGAGACTCAGAGCTGGAAGGGCCCTCAGAATTCTAACTCATACCTTAACCAGAATACCCTACACAAATCTACCCATCAAGTAGCCATCTAGCCTTTGAAGACTTCTAGGGAGGGGGGACTTACTACTTCCCAAAATATCCCATTACATTTCTGAATAGTTCTAACCCGCTCATATCCCAAATCTGCCTACTTGCAAGTAATTCCTACTTATTGCTTCTAGTTTTGCCCTCCAAGACCAAAGAGAAAAAAATCAAATCCCTCTTCCATAGAGGAATACTTAACAAAGCTCTATTGGTACATTTTATTTTTATTTATTTACGTCATTATTAAATGTATCAAACATATACTTATTTTATTCATAATTATTTCCTGAGAAGCCCTTCAATATATACAAAAAACTCTGCTTTGTAACAAAGAAAAAAAATTAGCCAAACCAAATAGTAACAGTCTTCATGTCTGAAAGGGTATATAACTTTGATCTTGTAGGTGCCCACTTCTCTACCAAGATATGTTTCATCATCTGTCCTCCGGGACCAAGACTAGCCATTGCATTTAATCCTGTCTCCCAGGATTTGGGTGTTCATAAAATTTACATTACTGTAGTTATTAGGCATAATGTTCTCCTGGTTCTGCTTTCTTTATTTTGTATCTGTTTACATCAGCATTTCCACATTTCTCTGAATTCCTTGTTTTCATAATTTCTTAGCACACAATAGCATTCTATTCCATTCATATACTAGTGTGTCCAACCAATCTCCTGTCACTGAGCACCCATTTTGTTTCCAGGTTTTTTTTTGCTACCAAAGAAACTGCTTCTGTGACTATTTGGGCACAAATGGGACATTTCTTTCTGTCATTGACCTCTCAGTGGCACATGACCAGGGGTGAGATCACTGGGTCAAAGGTTATAAACAGTTTCATTGCTTTACAATGTGGAAAGTCCTTTGATTTAAAGTTTATTAGGATTTAGGTCGTAAGTGCCACAAGGCAGTGCGACCTGTGTCACCACTTACCCCTGTATCCCAGCTTATACATGGTAGGCGCTTAGCAAATGTCTATAGAACTGAGTTAAATTAAATGCTCGACCTGTGCTATATTTTCAGAGAGATACAGTCTCTGTAAGAGCTTATGACTGAACTGGGGAGATAAAACCTGGAAATAACAATACTAGGCAGTGGCAAGTTCAGAATGAGGGCCAAAGACCAAGGCTACAGGAATTCAGAGGATGGATTGCTTCTAATTGAACAGATCAGGGTTTTGTGGAATAAAAATGTTATCTAGCATTTACATGGTTCTTTAAAGTTTACAAAGCACCATATATATATATGTGTGTGTGTGTGTGTGTGTGTGTGTGTGTGTGTGTATGTGTGTGTGTGTATATATATATATATAAAATCTCATTCAAATGCACAATACCTCTGTAAGATAGGTGCTATTATCCCCATTTTGCAGGTGGGGAAGCAAGGCCAGTTAAGTGACTTGCCAAAGATCCTAAATACGTGACTGAGACAGGATTCAAACTCAGATCATCTGACTCCAAGCCAATTGCTCTATGGACAACACCAAGCTGCCTCTGGAAGAAGTATTTGAGGGGAACCCTGAAAGCTGAGTAGGCTCTTGCTAAGTAGAAAAAAAGGAGCATATTTCAGACTGAACAAAGGCTCTGAAACAGGAATGAGGATGTGGAATTTGGGGAGACATTGAGAAGACCAGTCTAGCTGGGGCAAAGGGACATAAGTTTGGAAAGGGAAGCTGAGGCCAGAGCATAAAGGACTCTGGATGTCAGGCAGAGCAGGTTAGTCTTTCAGTGGGTGGCAAGGAGGCTTTAGCCTGGCCCAGTCTCCCCATCCACCCACTGGGGCAGGCTCATGGACATGGCAACACCAGCTTAAGCAAGAGTTCATCTCCCTCCTCCCTCCTCCCCTCTCCAAACGTTGACCCTTTAGTGTCAGCTTTAAGTCTCAAATCCCCTTTGAAGTCCCAGATGGGACATAATGGAAACAGGATCTGCCTCCCTTATTCCCCCTCCCCCCCCACCTGGATAAACAGGATTCCCTCCCCGGATGGACTCGCTCTCCGGAGGACACAGATAACTGAATTACCTTCATCAGACTCACTTCAAAGCTCCCTTTCAGAAGAGACCTGGAGACCTTAATCAGACTGGGATCCTTTATCCGGGGAGTCTCTCCCCCTCACCCACCCCACAACCCCTGTTGGCCACAGCTTCCTCAGTCCCTCTTCCCAGAGCTGTAATCAGTGGCAGAGCTGCCATCTGCTCCCTGTTAAGGGTATTGATAACTTTCTGGAGGGAACCGGAACGGGCATACAAAAGGAGCCCACAGGGAAGGGCTAGACTGGGGCTGGGGTGGGGGCGGGGCACAGAACAGCATCTGGACAGGGACTGGGACTGAGAAACCGAGCGGTTCCCGTCCTTGGGCTTTTAGACAGCAGCTGACCCAGCAGGGAGAGTGAAGCAGTCCTTGGGATGTTGGAGGGGCTGTATCTTAATGCTTGTTCATCGAGGGATAAGTTGAATGTTCCCAAACCTCAAACTGGCTATCTGGGGGTCACAGACACCCCAATGTCCTCTCAGGGACCAAGAAGCTAAAACAGGCTTAGAGATCACCTAGCCGAGGGGTTCATAACCTTTTCTTTTCGTCTTGGACTCCTGTGGCAGTCTGGGGAAGCCTGCGAACCCACTGTCACAATCATATTCATAAACACATAAGATCCCAAAGCAAATCAAGTATAGTGAAATAAAGATGTTTTTTCCCCATCCAAGGACATGTACCCCTGAAATCTATTCACAGACCTCCTGGTGTTAAGAATCCCAGTGACCTACAGCACCCCGTCATTTAATAAGTGGAGAAAGTACAACAGAACGCTGGCTTCCCATGGAACTCTAGGATGTTAGAGCTAGAAGAAGGCCCAACAAGACCAACTCATCCTCTTCCTTCCTCTAAACTCCCTTACTTCTGTTCAAAATAACGACAGCATTTGCATAGCACTTCTGAGGTTTATAACTCACATTTGAGCTTTACAACAACCCTGAGAGGTAGGTGCTATTATTAGCCCCATTTGACAGATGAGGAAACTGAGATAGACATAAGTTAAGTGACTTGCCCAGGGTCACACAACTAATAAATGCCTGAGGCTAGATTTGAACAAAAGAATGCCTGACTGCCAGGTCCAGTACCCCATCCACTGTGCCACCTAGCCACTAATGACATCACAATCCTCTTAATCACTCAGATTTGTAACTTCTCAGTTATCTTTGATGCTTTCCTCTCTGTCTCTCTCTCCCTCTCTCTCTTTCTCTCTCATTCCCAGTACCCAATCAGCTGATACATTCTATAGATTCTACCTTCAAATCTCTGGAATCCAATCCTCTTCTCTCCAGGCCACCACCAAGGTTTAGGCCCTCTTCAGAGGAATTCTCCTGAAATAATTGGGATAGCCTCATAATTAGTCCCTTTATCTCCAGCCTCTTCCCTCTCCAGGTCCTGCTTCAAGAACTATCAAAATATTCTTCCTAAGGCACATGTCATTCCTCTACTGCAATGAAACCAAAAACCCTCAGTGACTCCCTATTGTCTCTAGGATAAAATTCAAACAGCTTAGAATTGCAAGGCTTCTCTAGTCTGGATTCAATTTACCCTCTGAGCCTGATTTCACCTTACTCCTCCTTCACACACCCGATCCTGGCCAAGCTGGACTGACTCTAGTTTCCTATCATCCCTATCCTGAAGCCCCTGATGATCCTCCCCTTCTCTGAGCTCTGGCAGTGTAGTCAGGACCCCACCAGCTAGCTCCCGATTCCATCCTATCTTGTATCATTCCTGATTATTTTGTGTCTGTGAAGTCTCGTCTGCGGTGCTGCAGCGCTCCCAACTCACGCCCTGTTTCTTTCATTTGCCCCACAGCACTGAGCATCATCAGCTGCTCAATAAACATCTGCACTGGTTCTGTCAGGCCCCCTTCCCCACTCTGCCCCCACCTCCACCCCACGAGGAAGGTAGGCTCTGTACCCAAGGAGAGAAGGAAGCAAGGCTCATATTGAAAAAAACAGGGCTTGGCCTATGGAAGAAAAAAAGCAGTTCAGGAAAACCAGTCTTCAGGAGGAAGGAGGAGTGTTGACTGGTAGGAAGCTGGATTTGCAGGTTTTATAACAGTCATCCCTCTTTCAAAAGTGCCCCTGGGCACTGAAATGAAAAATAATCAAAAATCATTTTGCTTTGAGAAGTTTTTGATGCAATATAATGCACCAGAGGACGATACAGAGTTTAGATATGACACAATGCTGGATTTCATGGAGCCTATTGGTGGGTTACACATATATACAGACATGACCATCATTCACAATATTACAAGATGAGGAGAGCTTTAGAGAATTATAATAATAACAAATTACAGAGCCCTTCCTTCACAAACCCTGAGAGATAAGTAGGACCCATATCATTACCCATTTTATAGATGATGAGACTGAGGCCCAGAGAGAAGAGCTGATTTGTCCATCCATGGTCACACAGATATTAGTTGTCAGAACCAGAATTCGTATCCAAATTCTCCTACTCTGGGTCCAGAACTCTTTCCCCTCTATCATGAAAATGAACAGCTTTGTAAATTCTGAGAAAGTTGCTACCGATTGGAGAGAACAAGGAAAGATTCCTGAAGGAAGGGGAATTAGATTTGGCGTTTAGAGAATTGGTAGCAATGCAATGAATAAAGAGAGAGAGAGGTGTATTTTCCAGCCATAATCTCATGAAGAAAAGCACAGAGATGGATTTAGGGCACATGCTCTGAAGGCAGATAGGTGTCACAGGGGATAGAGCACTAAACTGGGAGTCAGGAATGTGCTGCTGCTCAGTCATTTCTCAGTCGCGTCCGACTTTTCATGACCTCATTTGGGGTTTTCTTTGGCAAAGATACCGGAGAGGTTTGTCATTTCCTTCTCTAGCTCATTTGACAGACGAGGAAACTGAGGCAAAGAGGGTTAAGTGACTTGCCCAGGGTCCCACAGCTAGTAAGTGTCTGAGGATAGATTTGAACTCAGGAAGATGAGTGTTCCTGACTGCTGGCCCAGCACTTTATCCACTGCACCCCCTCGCTGCCCCAAAGAGCCACGAATACGGAAGCCCAAATTCAGGCTCAAATCTGCCCAGTCTGTGATCCTGGGTCAGCCTCAGCTGTATGATCCACAAAATAAGGGTTATAAGAGCACCTACCTCCTAGGGCTGTTGTGAGAATGAAACAAGATATAATATTTGCAAAGTGCTTTGCAAACCTTAAAGCAGCATATAAATGTTTATTATTAGTATTATCATTACACAGAATGGAGAGTGGTACCAGAGTAAATGAAGTACAGACTGCTTGCAAGGGAAGGAATGTCAGATAAATTTATAGAGAGGTGAGGTGCCAAGGGATTGTGAAGGGCCCTGAATGCCAGCCGCAAACCAGGGATGGCATTATCAGACAGCAGGGAGCCACTAGGATTTTTCAAACAGAAGAGTGATATGACCGTATCAGTGTGTAAGGAAGATCCTTGTGGCCGTAGACTGAAGGACAAATTCAAAGAGGAAGAGAGTGAGGGCAGGAATAGCTGTGAGGAGGCTATTATTGTAAGAGTTAAATAGATTGTCATGAACTAACAGGGTGGCCATGGGAACGGAGAGGAGGGGACAGACTCCAGAGATGCTGGAGAATCATTGAACTGATTTGAGATGACAGCTGAGGAAGCAGAAAGGGTCAAAAATAATCCCAGTTAGAAGGATTTTTTAATGACAGGAGCGGCTAGATAGCACAATGGATAGAGCGCTGTGGGCCCTGGAGTCAGGAGGACCCAAGTTCAAATCTGTCCTCAGACACTTACTAGCTGCGTGACCCTGAACAAGACAGAGGTTAACTTCAATTTGCCTCAGTTTCCACAACTATAAAGTGGGGTAACAACAGCACCTACTGTGCAGAATTGTTGTAAGGATCGAATGAGATAATGTGTAAAAAGTGCTATATAGTAAGTTAGATATGATTATTGTGACAGACATAGCAAGGGCCTAGCAGAACTAGGCCTGGGACTCTGGGTTCCCAGAGTTTGGTGGGTGGAAGTGAGGGTGTGGAACGTTGCTCAGAGATCTAAGAGATGACAATATATCAATGGAAAATAGTAACTCGTGTGCTTTCTTCACAAGAGCCTTGGAAGGCAGGGATTGCTGCTATCATTAGCCCTAATTTACGTGGGAAGAAACTGAGGCTGAGAGAGATGAGTAGCTACTCAGCACCTGGGCTGGAACTCAAACCCAGAACCTCAGAGGCTCAGTTCCCTTGGGTCAATGGAAAGAGCCCAAAAGAGTATATCTAGATCCCAATCTTAGCTGAAATAGTTATTAGTCACGTGTTTTTGAATAAGTCACCTGAGGATCATCTGAGACTCTTTCTTCATCTGTAAAATGGGGACAATAGTCCATGTCCTGCTTTCTTCTTGAAGTGGTTGTGGAAACTGAGAAATGCAATGCATGGAAGAAGGCTTTGATAAAACTAGAGAATACTGCACAGCTACAAAGTTTAAAGACTTTTTTAGTCTCGAGGTCTCTATTCACCTGTCCAGGAGGCGTCTGCCTCAGTTTCCTTCCCAGAGTGCTCTGAGGAGCTGGAGCCTGCCCAGATACTGGGACTCTTCTCATAGGCAGGCCTGGGCGTTCTGGCCTCTCTGCCTCCCTGCTCTGCTCTGCCTGGGCCTTCACTATACCTCCCAGTCCACTTGAGAGCCAATCACTACCCAAGGGAAAAATCTTCATGGTTTATGTCCCATTTCCTCTCCAGTGCCAATATAGGCCGGAGTTCAAAGTAATTGCCGCTCATTGAATGGATGGTGTGATTTGTTTTTTTATCTGTTTAATTTTTTTTTAACAGATAGATCCCTGCAGTTTACTTTTTAGCAGCCTCTTATGGCATCTTTGGATCGGGCAACAAAGACAGCCTTTTTTGCCCCGGCAGGGGGTCCAATGAAGAGCCTGTTCAAAGTGCCGCAGAATTGGAATCAGGACTATTGGCCACCTCACCGCCATTGTCTTTCTCTGTGTCTCTGTTCCCCATTGTCGGGAGTCGCCATAACTGAATAGCAGTGCTCACAAAGCAGACCGACATGTTCAAAGTAGGCAACAGATGCTTTATTAGAAGACAAACCTTTCTTTCTGCTCTATTCATTTCATCCCTTCACACACAGGTTTCCAAGGGGAGGGGGAAATGGCCTTGAAGTGTTTTTTTTTTCCTGTTGTTTTTTTTTTTTTTTAAATTTAAGCCTATGACGGTATTTTTAAAACAGACCTTAATCTCCAACCTTTCCAGCCTCACTTCAGCTTTGGAACTGATAAGAGCCAAGGGGAATTCACACCCATGCAGTCCTCCTATGTCTCTCCTTGGGGGTGGGGGGGGGGGGGGGTTTCTCTCTCTCTTTCTCTCCCGTGGATATTTGGATCATTTTTACAGACAAGCATGATCAGAGAAATCCTGCCCTAGAAAAATAGCATTCTTAATGGATCCCTACTTCCCAAAGAGATCTTTTCTGAGCTGAGGGGAGTAGGGCCAGGGGAGGGGCTATTCTTTGAAGGAAGTATCCATCACTTTCCAAATGATGTAGTCAAAAGAACAATGGACCAGGAGACAGAGGGTCTGCCACTGACTAGTTGAATGATCTTGGACAAGTCCCTTCATCTTCCTTAGATTCAGTTTCCTTATCTATAAAATGGTGGGGTGGGATGATCTCTAAAATCTCTTCCAGCTCCATCATTCCATGATTTTAGCTCGCCCTTGTACTTCAAGGAAAGAATACTCCAATCTGGTCAGGGTTTAGAACTTGTGCATTTATTGTCCCCTTACTGGCAACTGCAAAATGTTGACAAGTCTTCCCTTCATTAGTCCCCCAGCCTTCCCTATACTATAAATAAAGAAAATCACCTTCATTTCTCAAAGGAGTAAAACTGAGGACCAGAGGGAAGACCCAGGTCAAATCTGACCTAAGTCAAATAATGGAAAAGCAAGAACCAGATACCAGGTCTCTTGTTTTCCCTACTGTATGCAGTGCAAGAGAAAGGAATGGAGGGAGGAATGAGCTACAATTGTGAAAAATGAGTCAAGCCATTCGAAACCAGTCATTGAAAAAAACAAGCAGAAGCTCAGTGGTACAAAGAACTGGCCTTCAATACCTGAGCTTGAATCTTATCTTAGACACTTACTAGCTGTATGATTATGGTCAGGTCTCAGCCACAGTTTTCATCATCTATAAAATGAAAGGGTTGTACGCTAAAGCCCCTTTCAGTTCTAAATCTATAATCCAATAGGTGTGTTAACAGACTGAGAAAAAAGTGAGGGGCACTCCAGAGGAAGAAAGTGGACTTTCTGTCATGAGCAAGTAAGTATTTACATAGAAAAGCAGACCCTGGGCAAAGTTCCCCTGTCTGGGCCTTGGTTTTTCTGCATGTCAAATCAGGGTGTTGGAGTAGATGACCCCTAACACCCCTTCCAGCTCTAATGATCTATAATCCTATGACTGACCACTCACTATGGATAGCTAGGGATGGGGAAGGCAAGAAGGAAAGGAGGAGGCAGGAGGAACTCATTTAATTGAAAACTGAACGACAGCTAGATTAAGGTAGTGAATGCTTGATACAGGCATTTCCTTCAACCTTCAACAATTTCTAAGGACCAAACCCAAGCTGCCACCTCAGTAAAATTAAATGAAGCTGGCAAATCTTCATTAAGCACCTACAGTGTGCTCAGCCCTTTGCTAGGCCCTATGGTTGACATAAGAGAAAGAGACACGGCTTCTGCCCTTCTGGAGCTAACCGTCTAATTGGGGAGAAGGTACCAACGTACATGACAATATCATAAGAAAAGTACAAGAGGATTTGCCATTAGCTGTTCAAGATGTAGTTGGGACAAAAAGTGTCAGGGGAAATCGGAGAACAGAGAGGTCATCATGGGCTGGAGTAATCAGGAAAACCTTTCAGAAGAGGTGGGACTTCTGCTGGGCTTAGGATACATGAGTTGTAAAGCCAGAGGTGAGGAGAGCAGCCCTGGAATGGTCAGAGTAAGAACACGTCATGGAGACCAAGGAGAAATTGTGAAAGTTAGAAAACACAGGCTCCTGCCCTCTGGAAGCTGACAGCTTAAACAGAGCTTCCAAGGAGAACCCTATAGAACCACAGGACTTCAGACCTCAGAGAGATGATCTAGTTCAGCACCCTCATTTTACAAATGAGGAAATTTAAACCCAAAGGGGTTAAACAGATTAACCAAAGTCAAATAGCTAGATTCAAAATCCAACCCCTAATCCAGACCAGAAAGCTCCAAACAGGAAAACATTTTGAAATCCTAATCTATATATTTTTATAGGTAGGTATATCCACTTTCGATCAGGGCCTCGAAGTCCAGAAATATGAGTGTTTTTGACATCTACACCAATCCATATTCAATTCAAGGCCTATAGGTGTGTTATGTTTATTCACTGGATAAAGGGCAGACTCCTGGTCATCACTGGGGCAGACAAATGAGACCAAGGCTCCACTTACCAGAGACCTGCAGGGGCATACTCAGCAGGTGCCAAGAGCCTGATGGATGTGCCCAAATTTATTTCCTGAAGGGTAAGAGGGAAGAAACCAGGAGTTGGGGCAGGACAGGCTTGTTTGACAGTCTCAACTCCATTTTACAGAGAATGATTTGTTCACTCCCCATTCCTAAAGGGAATTCCATTTCAGTGTTAAGACTAATGAGACTAGTTTAATCTCATCCCCACAAACAAATCAGCTTACGCCTAATGAAATCTCATTTTTCTGTAAATTAATGCACAGAGGAAACAGTTGAATGTAAACAAACTTGTAGCATCTACTGTTTAGAGACCATTGACTTTCAAATCAGCCTGCTTCTCAAACATGGCACGTCAGAAATATAGTCAAAATGCAAATGTAGCATAAACGACTCTATAATAAATGTTCATTCAACATTTATTCTTTCTCAAATCATCTTTTAAAGCTCTTTCATGCTAATGTCTAGAAGATGTGACATTAGAAAAATTGCTTTGACATGCTAAGGGGTTCCAAGATTAACAAAAAGAGAGAGAACAAGATAAAGGGTTCAGAAGACCTATTTCAGAGGAATTATTAGTCCCTTTGAAAGTCTTCCAAGGTTGCACTGCATTTCAGCTTGTTGGCATACATGTAAATGAAGCACTACAAAAGTATTCGGCTCATTTCGACTTGAATGAAAGCTCTGGGCCTACTGTAAAGCACGAGGAGAAAGGCCAAACTTCAGGAGACTTCAATAATGGCGGCAGCCTCTCAAGGGCTGCCTTTCTTGAGGACATAAGTAGAGAAAAGAGCCCTACCTACAAAAATGACAGAGAGGAAATGTCAACTGTGGAAATTATCCAGGTAATTCCTCTTCGCTGGGTAAAGATACACTAGGATTTTTCTGTGGAGAGGAGAACCACATTGGGGAAGCTGATGCATTAAACCTGAGCAACCAGATGCCTTGGAATCATAAACTTGCTATTTACATCTTCAGAGCTCTTCAGGGGTTCGAAAGCTCTTTCCTCAAAGTAGCCCTGTGAGGTAGGTGGTAGACGGGTTAATAACCCCATTTTCTATATGAGAAAATTGAGGCTGTTAGAAATTGAGTGACCTGTTCTTGTTAGGAAATTGTCAGTCCCAGGACTAGAGTGTACGTGCTTTGATTCAAAATCCGAGACTTTTCATACTATACCACATTACCCACAAGTAGGGAACCTGCTCCTCAAGGCCACATGTGTCCCTCAAGGTCTTCAAGGGCAGCCCTTTGACTGACACAGAACAAATCTCCTTAGTAAAAGGATTTGTTGTGGAAAACTTGGACTCAGTCAACAGGTCGTACCCAAGGACCTAGAAGGCTGCATGTGGCCTCGAGGCAGCAAGTTCCCCACCCCTGAGTCCTAGACCTTATAGACCATTTAGTCTAGCGTTTACCCTTGGTGGGACAAAGCTCACCAAGATGAAATGACTTGTCCAAGGTAAAAGAAACTAGCTAATGACAGAGGTAAGACTAGCATCCAACCATACTTTTGATTCAAGATACTTTGAAATGTATGTGATGCTCTATAAATGGTAGGCAATATTATTACTGATGAGATAATGATGGACAGGAGCAAGGCAGGCATATTATCAGAGGCCAGAGCACAGAGAGGCCGGCAACAAGCATTTATTGAAGACTTAACTATCCAGGAACTGAAGCCCCTACAGCTCACCCCTCCCTGACTCCAATAAAAGTATAGTAGAAGGGCTCAAATACTGAATTTACCACCTATTATCTACCTTATGACCTTGGACAAGTCATTTATTTACTCTGAGGCTCAATTTCTTCAACTGTAAAATGAGGAAGACAGACTAGATAATTTATAATGTCCTTCCAGCTCTAAATCTATGGTCCACATTACACAGTAGGCCTCTGGAAAAGCACCTTCCTTTCTTCCCCCACCCCCATACCCCACCACTGAGAAAAACCTGGGTTAGTGACTATATCATCTCCTCCAATAGCATCAGTCAAATGGAAACAAAGCCACTAACATGTACCTAAGGATCCTAGTGACCAAATGTTGGTTGAGAAAACCATATATTAACATTATCTATGCTCTATTGTGTATGTGTAGTTTTTTAACTTCGTAAATATTTCCCAATTACACCTTCATCTGGTTCAGTGACTCTTGGGAGTGCTGTGGGACAAATGTCACCTATAGCTGTATATTTGATGTCTTTCAGTCGTGTCCAACTCTTCATGACCCCATTTGGGGTTTTCCTGGCAAAGATACTAGAATGGTTTGCCTTTTCCCTTTCCAGCTCATTTTACAAACAAATCCTGAGGCAAAGAGGATTAAGTGACTTGCCCAGGGTCACACAGCTAGCAAGTGTCTAAGGTTAAATTTGAACTCAGGATAATGAGTTTTCCTAACTCCAGGCCCAGCACTCTATCCACTGTACCACCTATGATACAGAAACTATCATCGCTACCCAAATTGCTGTTACCCCCTCATTTATGGTTCATATATCCCTGTCTCAGTAACAACTAGAGGACCTCTTTTCTCAGTTTGGGGGCACAAAGATTTTTTTTTTCTCTGATTTAATTACTATATAATCTATTATAGAATTTTAAAAGAGACCACAGAAATCACCTCATCTAACCTTAAGGTAAATTTCATTGTTTTTCCCTCCGATCCTCCCCCTCTACCCCACTGACAAATGCAAAAGCTTCCAACTCAGCCCAGACTTTTTATTTCCTGGATAACTCTCTTAATCGCTCCAATTCCATTTGTAAAGCTGGTCTCATTTACATTTAGCCAGGCTTACAGTATCTTTTATGCTATTACATCAAAGGTTTTGAATTTGATCACAAGTGCTTGTAATATTCATTGAGCTGCATTTTACAGCAAATTAAATGAGCTAATGGATGACATTCCCTATCACCTAAGTGTCTTAGAACTTACTAGGCTCCATTCTTCAAGCTTAGACTTTTAAAGTCATTCCCAAGACTGAAGACCTTCTCTAATCTCATCTGCCCACCATATTACATTATCCGCCCCTGATCCCCCTCTCATTTTGGCCTCTTTGATTTTTTTTTTTTGGTTCCTTCCTACCTTTCCCTAAGCAGCCTGGAAGTGGGGGGGGGGAACTTGCCTCAGAGCCAGGAAAACCAGAATCCAAGTCCTACTTCTGACACATACTGTGTGGCTGTGTGGCCTTGGGCAAGGTACTTGACCTCTCAAGTGTTCTAGGGACTTCTCTAAGCCTATAAACCGAAGAGAAGGTTCAGACCTGCCCTACTAGAAAGAGTATCCCCCATTCTAATAGTATCACAACTCCAATGCCTAAGCCTATTCCCCTACCTTTCTGATACCTTTTCCCTGAATTTCCTGTCTTCTCTGGGCTCTCATAATAATAATGTCTTCCTTTTGTAAAACGTTTTTTCCAAGTGATTTCATTTCCATTATCTCATTTTGCTCTCACAATAGCCCTGTGAGATCACTATTATTATTTGACAGATGAGGAAATTGAGGTCAAAAAGAGGTTAAGTGACTTGCCCACAGACACCGAGCAATGGCTGGAGAGTCTAGGCAGAGGTACAGGTCTCCTGAGTGGAAAGCATCGTTACTTTAAACAATAAGAATAACAAAGATTTACTCAGTGCCTGTGAGATGTCAAACCCCAGGCAAGGGTTGGGGGATAAAGAAGAAGAAGCCTTCAGTCGAATAAGGGAGGTAAGGCTTGGCTAATTGAAAAGGTAATTATAAAATCCTGCAGAGGACATGATTTTGCATCAGGACTCCATTGCTTACCATGTGTGTGATCTTAGGAAAGTCATTATGTACAGGTTTAAAATGTTGAGGTTTAGGGGTGCTTGGGACCCCAAAATACTGACATGCCCAAATGAATTCAACCCAAACCTTCTTTCAGCCAAAGAAAAACAAAGTTTATTAAAGATTCACCATACTGGCTAGACTCTTAGGGAGCCTAAGCATTTGTGACCCTTGTATTGACAAGTGGGACAGACTGAATCTGAGCTAGATTGAATCTGAGCACCTTCATGGGGGTAAGATGGATCTTAAATACAGAAACATTGTGGGAGGGAACTAGGGGTGGGCTAGTAGTCTGGAGTGACTAGAGGAGGGTTTAAACAAGGTCTTGAGGAGTCTAAGGAGGATCTTGATGGGCCTGGGGTGACTAGAGGTCAAACTCCAGGAACCCAGAGAATAAGATTTTGATGGGATCAAGGGTGGGAAGCAGTCAGAGGCAATCCAGAGGTAACAGACAATGGAGGGCTAGGCTAGGTTAAGGGTAACAGAAAAAGCCATATCAAGTAGGAAAATTCAGGGAGAATTCAAGGTGAGGGCTTTGTCAAGGCCTATGGACAAATTGGACTCAAATTCTTTTGGAGTAAAGGGAAAATGTCTCAGCTTGGGCCCATACCCCATCGATTAGACTGATAGCTCCTTGAAGGCAGGGATTGTCTTTTATATTTCTTTGTATCCCCAGCATTTAGTGCCCGGCACATATTAGGTCCTTAATAAATGCTTATTGACTGAAATCACCTCTATGGATTTGTTTCTTCTTCTGTTAAATGTGTTAGACTTATTGTTGTTTGACTCTTCGTGGGTGTTTTCTTGGCAAAAATACTGGAGTGGTTTGCCATTTCCTTCTCCAGCTCATTTGACAGATGAGGAAACTGAGGCAAATAGGGTTAAGTGACTACTCAGGGTCACATAGCTAGTAAGTGCCTGAGGCCAGGTTTGAACTCAGGAAGATGAATTTTCCTAACTCCAGGCCCAGCCTTCTATCCATTGTACTACCTACAATAGCTAAGATTCCTTTCAACTTTTAATTGGTGACCCCACCCTCAGGGTCAAATGGGTGGCAAAGACAAAGCATTAAAAGGAGTTGAAGGTGGGGTGGAGCCAAGATGGCAGAGTAAAAGCAGAGACTTGCTTGAGATCACCTCTAAACCCCAACAATTACCTGTAAAAAAATGACCCTAAACAAATTCTAGAGCTACAGAACCCACAAAATGACAGAGTGAAAAAAATCTCCAGCCCAAGACAGCCTGGAAAGTCAACAGGGTCTACTGTACCAGGCTGGGAACAGAGCACAGTCCAGCATGGGCAGCACCAGCACAGACAGGGCTGGAGCAGGTCTGAGAGTACTGAATTACTGGTAGCTGTGGCACTTTCCAGACTTCTTAACTCACAAATGCCAAAGACGATGTAAAAGGTCAGTGGGAAAACTCTGTCAGACCTGAGTGAAAAGGCCCCAGCCACAAGGCAGTGGAGGTGGCAGTGGCAGTAGCAGCAGCAGCAGCGGCAGCTTCTTCCAGAGTTCTGGGCCCATAGAGGATGGAGGAATTGAGCACCTGATCAGAGTAGGATTGCAGTAATCTCTTTGCTGGCACTGAGACAGGATTCTCTTGCTTTGCCCTGCTTGGATCTGGGTTGTGGTCCTGGTTGGCAGTCCTGGAGTGAGCAGGAGTGCTGGGATGGCAGAGCTTGCGGCTACCATGGAAAGTGAATCCTCACAGTTCCAAGGCAGAAAGAAGTGCTTGGGGTCACTCACAGACCAAAGTACGATCATACCACCTCGGAAATGTTGAAAATTTATAGGTCCCTAGAAGTACCTCTGAAAACAGTTGCACAAAACCCCTGATGCTTGGGACAGTACACCTACCCCCCTCCCCCCCCCCCCCCCACTGAAAGCAGAGTTCTACCTCGACAAAGAGTTAGAAAGTCGAGTATTTGCCTGGGAAGATGGGCAAATGGCATTTAAAAACTCAGACTATAGAATCTTACTTTGGTGACAAAGAAACATACAACCAGAAGAAGACAATAAAGTCAAAGTTCTTATGTCAAAAGCCTCCAAGAAAAATATGAATTGATTTCAGACCATGGAAGAGCTCAAAAAGGATTTTGAAAATCAAGTAAGAAAGTAGAGGGAAAATTGGGAAGAGAAATGAGAGTGATACAAGAAAAACAATTCAACAGCTTGCTAAAGGAGACCCCCCCCAAAAAATACTGAAGAAAATAACACCTTAAAAAATAGACTAACTCAAATGGCAAAAGAGGTCCAAAAAGCCAATGAGGAGAAGAATGCCTTAAAAAGCAGAATTGGCCAAATGGGAAAGGAAGTCCAAAAGCTCACTGAAGAAAATAATTCTTTAAAAATTAGAATGGAGAGGCGGCTAGGTGGTACAGTGAATAGAGTGCCAGCCCTGGAGTCAGGAGGACCTGAGTTCAAATCCAGCCTCAGACACTCAACACAAAAACTAGCCATGTGACCTTGGGCAAGTTACTTAATCCCAATTGCCCTACCTTCCCCCCTCCAAAAAGCAAAAAAAAAAAAAAAAAATAGAATGGAGCAAATGGAAGCTAATGACTTTATGAGAAATCAAGAAATTATAAAACAGAACAAAAAGAATGAAAAAATAGAAACAGTGTCAAATATCTCATTTGAAAAACCACTGACCTGGAAAATAGATTCAGGAGAAATCATTTAAAAATTATTGGACTATCTGAAGGACATGATCAAAAAAAGAGCCTAGACATTATCTTTCAAGAAATTATCAAGGAAAACTGCTCTGCTATTCTAGAACCAGAGGGTAAAATAGAAATAGAAAGAATTCACTGATCACCTCCTGAAAGAGATCCCAAAAGGAAAACTCCTAGGAATATTGTAGCCAAATTCCAGAGTTCCCAGGTCAAGGAGAAAATATTGCAAGTAGCCAAAAAGAAAAAAATCAAGTATCATGGAAACACAATCAGAATAACACAAGATTTAGCAGCTTCTTACATTAAGAGATCAGAGGGCTTGGAATATAATGTTATGGAGGTCAAAGGAGCTAGAATTAAAACCAAAAATCACCTACCCAGCAAAACTAAGTATTTTTTCAGGGAGAAAAATGGATATTCAATGAAATAGAGAACTTACAAGCATTCTTGATGAAAAGACCAGAGCTGAATAGAACATCTGACTTTCAAATACAAGAATCAAGAGAAGCATGAAAAACTAAACAGGAAAGAACTCATAATGGACTTATTAAAGTTGAAATGTTTGTATTCCTACATGGAAAGATGATATTTGTAACTCATGAGACCTTTCTCAGTCTTAGGGTAGTTGGAAGGAATACAGATAGATAGATAGACAGATAGATAGATAGATAGATAGATGGATGGATAGCACAGAGTGAATTGAATAAGGATGATATCTAAAAAATAAAAATAAGGGGTGAGAAAGGAATATATTAGGACAAGGAGAAAGGGAGAGATAGAATGAGATAAATTATCTCACATAAAAGAGGCAAGAAAAAGCTTTTACAATGGAGGGGAAGAGGGAGGAGGTGAGAGGGAATGAATGAACTTTACTTTCATTGAATTTGGCTTAAAGAGGGAATAATATACACATTCAGTTGGGTATCTTATGCTACAGGAAAGTAGGAGGGAAAGGGATGGGGGGAGCGGATAATAGAAAGGAGGGCAGATTGAGAGAGGAGGTAATCAGAAACAAACACATTTGAAAAGGAACAGGGTCAAAGGAAAAAATAGAATAAGTGGGGGACAGGATAGGATGGAAGGAAATATAGTTAGTCTTTCACAACATGACTATTATGAAAGTGTTTTGCATAACTACACATGTGTAACCTATATTGAATTGCTTGCCTTCTCAATGAGGGTAGGTGGGGAGGGAAGAAGGGAGAGAATTTGGGACTCAGAGTTTTAAAACCAAATGTTAAAAAAAATTTTTTTTTTTTTTTTTGCTTTTTGGAGGAGGGAGGGCAGGGCAATTAGAGGTAAGTGACTTGCCCAGAGTCAAACAGCTAGTTTTTTGTGTTAAGTGTCTGAGGCCAGATTCGAACTCAGGTCCTCCTGACTCCAAGGCCAGTGCTCTACTCACTTCACCACCTAGCAGCCCCTAAAAAATATTTTTTTACATGCAACTGGGAAATAAAATATACAGGCAATGGAGTATAGAAATCTATCTTGCCCTACAAGAAAGTAAGGGGGAAAGGGATGGAAGGGGTGGTGATAGAAGGGAGGGCAGACTGGTGGAAGGGGTAATCAGAATGCTTGCCATCTTGGGGTGGGGGGAAGGGAAAAGATGAGGAGAAAATTTGGAACCCAAAATCTTGTGGAAATGAATGTTGAAAACTAAAAACAAATAAATTAATTTAAAAATAAATAAAAGCAGTTGAAGGGAAGCTGAGCTTTCCATGGGCTGAGAGATAAGGGGTGATTAAGAGAAGGTGCTCTGGAATGGGGATTTCATTTGGTCATTATAGGTGTTCTAGGGAAGAGGAATGACATAGGAACATCTCTGAGATGGGGAAAGACAAGAGATGGGACTAATAATGACTGCTGGCATCAATCGAGGGATTGGAGGTTTTCAAAACACACATAGAGATAGAGATAGATATATACAGAGGGAGTGAGAGGGGACAGAGAGAGAGAGAGAGAGACAGACAGACAGACAGACAGAAAGAGAACAGAGACAGAGAGTGACAGGTAGGGAGAAAGGGAGAGAGAAAGAGAGAGAGAGAGACAAGCAGGGAGAGAGGGAGAGAGAGAGACAAAGAAAAAGAGAGAGAGAGACAGAGAGACAGGGAGAAGGGAGAGAGAGAACAGAGAGGGGGAGAGAAAGAGAGACAGACAGACAGACAAGCAGGGAGGGAGGGAGAGAGAGACAAAGAGAAACAGAGAGAGAAGAGAGAGATAGGAGGAGAGATACAGGGAAGGACAGGGAGAAGGGAGAGAGAGAAAGAGGTAGAAAGAGACAGGAAGGGAGGGAGAGGGAGGGAGAGAAAGACAGAGGGAAAGAGAAGGGTAGAGGGGAGAAATTATCCCATTTGATTTTCTCAAGAGCCACAGCCCTGTGAGGTACTAGAGTACATAGGATCATAAGATCATAGATTGAGTTGGAAAGGGCTGAAGCCAGCTAGTCCAATTTCCTCATTTTTCAGATTACTAAACTGAGTCTCAGAGTGGAAATTAAGTGACTTGCCAGTGATCACTCAGCTAGTGTCAGAGGCAGAATTCAAACTCGGATCTCTTTTCATTCTAAACCTGATATAACACAGAGAGTCCTGGTATAACGGGGAGGGTCAGCAAAGACCTAAATTTCAATCCAACATGAACCATGAATTATCTGTGTGACCTTAAACAAATCCCTTTTCCTCTCTCAGCCTTTCTTCATCTGTGAAATGGAAATAATAATAGCACCAATTTCCCAGGGCTGTTGTGAGGATCAAATGAGATAATCTATATAAAGCATTTTGTGAACCATGGGGGGTGGGGGGTGGGGGCGAGGAATTGAACCAAATCTGTGATTTCTTCAGTGCTGAGAGCTTCTGGTGAAGCAACTTAAAGACTTAGACGAGTCTCCTGGAGGCCCTGGGAGGCTAAGCTACTGCAAAGTCATACAACAGGCAGGATCTGAATCCAGATCTTCCTGCTTCTGAGACCAGCTCTCTCTTCATTTCCCCACATACCTCTCTATGCAAACTATAAAGTCCATGTAAATGTGAGCCAAAAAGATGAACCAGCACTACCTGCTGCCACTGGTAGAAGCCAAGGACCTTTCCCTCCCCCATCCTCATTGTCCCATTGTCCAGTTCTCATTAGGTGTTGGAAGTCCCCTGCCGGCTGAATATTGACTTCCCTCTCTCTCCCTCTCTGCTAAGGTATCCCTGAATCCTGGCCCTTGGACCCAATGTTCTCTAACCAGGGACCATCTGCCTGCCATTTCTCCCCAAGGTCCTCAGGAGCTTGCTGTCTGAACTGTATCTTTCCCTGACAGAGTCTAAATACTACCTGGTCTTTCCATATGCCATAAACTGAACATAAACATGTTGCTGCTCAGTCGTGTGTGACTCTTCATGACCCCATTTGGGGTTTTCTTGGTAAAGATACTGAAGTGGTTTGCCATTTCCTTCTCCAGTTGATTTGATAGATGAGCAAATTGAGGCACTTAAGTGACTGGCCTAGGGTCACACAGCTAGTAAGAGTCTACAGTCAGATTTCAATTCAGGAAGACTCATCTTCCTGACTCCCTTCCCAACACTGTATCCACTGTACCATCTAGCTGCCAAGCATAAACATGAGCCTTCTTTTATGTGCTGCTTCCCCCAATTAAAATGTTAACTTCTTGAGAGCAGGGACTATCTCAATTTTCTACTTGTATGCCCAACATTTAACTCGACCCTCAACACTGTAAGAGCTTAATAAATGCTTTTCCATTCCATTGCTATGGCATGGCTGGCAGCTCGACTAAAGTGTTCATGAACACTAGAGAGTTAACAGTAGAATGGTAAAATGGAACCACTTTGTTATCGAGGGTTTTGAGTGAGGAAATAAGGGATACACTTTTTCTCCTGTGTGTACTTGGGATCCCTTAATGCTTAAAGAGTTTGAGAGCAAGGGAACACCTCCCTGACAATGGTATTTTAGAAAGAAGAACCTGGCAGTAGTATGAAGAAGTCCAGTGACCTTCCCACCCTGTCATACTATCTCAGATTATTGTTCTCAGGGGGCTTGGGTTCTAATCTCACATCTGATACTCTGATATATGTGTAACCTTGGGTGAGTCACTTAAGCACTTATGAGGAGGTCAGACTAAATGGTCTCCAGCTCTAAACTCATGATGCTATGATACTGCATCTCCCCCAGAGAAGGTTAGAATAGTTCATCATCTCATGTAGCCTTAATATTCATCTAAAGCTTCACTCTTCTATCTCTTGGACAGCTTCTAGTCTCAACCTAGTGAAGCCCGAAGTCCCAATCATTCTTCTCTAGTCTTTCCTTCTTCCCACCATGATCCTGCCCCCATACAAAAGCTCCTTCTTTGTTCTACCCCCATTCCAAGTGAAAATGTAAAGTTTATCACTGGCTTTTCTCCCTTTCCACATCACCTGCTTCAACAATAAAAGTTGAGGGACTTGGTAGAATTGTTTAATTTTCCTGCTTTTCATTTAGTAAATTAATCTTCAACTCTTTTCCTTCCCTCCAATTGCTCCAAAACTCTTTGTTAATATTTGCTGATCTAGTCTCGAGAAGCTCCAAGTTAGATGAGTTCAACCCTCAATTCAACCCCATCTTTGGGATATTTCTAAACCTGAAATCATGGAGGTCACCTGAATCTGGGGATAGAAAAAAACCAATAAACTTTTGAGCCCTTTCTCACCCTGGTATTTCAACCAAATCTTCTCTGGCATCTACCTTCTCACTAAAATAAAAACCAAAGATGCTTAGTGATAAAGCCTCAAGTTCAGGTTACACACAAAATGGGAGAAGAATTGAAAGACACTGCTACCTCCCACAGTGTATTTCTGCTACGTAGCACCTAGGGTACCATCTGCCTAGCAAACAGGGTTAGCCTCATGTGCCACCACTCAGCACGATGCCTGGAAAGATGCTTTATCCAGATTTCCTCCTTCTCAGCAATGAATCCAACCTGTGTCCATTGGCCTGGCCTTTGGCAAAGAAAAGCCTGTGTCACCCATGTTAGCTTTCCAGTATAAATGCTTTTAAACCCTTAACATGTTACATAAATGAGAGTTATTAAAGAAATACAGAAGTGTCATTGAACAGTATTTGAGAATCCTTGTTTTTTATCTCCAGTCGATTTCTGTGTCAGGCCAATCAAAGCTACCTGTCTCTCCACTTTAGAGTTCACATAGTCCCTTATCAGTTTCTGCCTGGTATTTTAGTTACCTGTTTATATATTATGTCCCCTTACTAGACTGGCAAGGCAAAGACCATGTCTCACTCCTCCTATACCTCTTAGTGACTTTTTGTTGTTATTCAGTCATTCAGTCATGTCCAGCTCTTCATGACCCCATGAACCATGTGGTCCATCGGGTTTTCTTGGCAAAGATACTGGAGTGGTTTGCCATCTCTTTCTCCAGTGAATTAAAGCAAACAGAGGTTAAGTAACTTGCCCAGGGTCACATAACTAGCAAGTGTCTGTTGTTGTTGTCTGTCTTTCATTCTCCAAGAGGACCATGACATCAGAAAGATGATGCCGTGACTTTCAAGTGAATTGGATTTGAGTGAGGGAGGGCTGTGCAAAGTCACCAGCCTCTCTGTCTCCTCCAGAATCATCTGGGTCCAGTGGCCAAATATTAATCAGGACAACTAGAGATGTTCCTGAAACTGTGGATTTGGGTGGATTTGGCCTCAGATTTTCCTAAATTCAGGTCCAGCATTCTATCTACTGAGCCATCTAGCTGCCTATCCTTAGAGAAGCGGTTCTCAACCTGTGGATTATGTTCAATTTGTAACAATGAAAATACATCCTGCATATCAGATATTTACGTTACGATTCATAACAGTAGCAAAATTACAGTTATGAAGTAGCAACGAAAATAATTTTATGGTTGGGGGTCACCACAACATGAGGAACTGTATTAAAGGGTCATGGCATTAGGAAGGTTGACAACCACTGCTAGAGCCTTATGATAATAATAATAATAATAAAAAACTAACATTTATATAGCACTTACTCTGTACCAAGCACTTTACAATTATAATTATCTCACTTGATCTTCACAACAATCCTGGGAAGCAGGTCATGCTATTATAATTTTTACATTTGAGGAAACTGAGGCAAACAGAGATTAAATGACTCACTTAGGATCACCCAGCTAGTAAGGGTCAAAAACCAGATTTGAACTCTGGTCTTCCTAAGCACAGGTCCAGTGCTCCATTCATTTCACCACCTAGCTGCCTAGCAAATCCTCAAAGAACACTTGAATGAATCAATGAATGAATGATGAGTGAAAGATTAACTTCCATTCAAGGAATAAAGAGCTGTGAGGAGTCAACTTATTTCCGTATGAATGAACACAGAATTTCGAGTATGGAATCTAGTCAATAGCCACTAATCTTGCATGAATGTTGCTAATTTCCATACTTTGATGTCTCCAAGGCTCTTTTCTCACCAATGGTACAGATGGTGACTCTGCCATGCCTTCCTCTTCTGTGTACTGCTTGTCCATGTGTTTCTATAAAATGTCTACAGAGGATCCACCCAACACCCTGACGACCTTCTGTTTCTTTTAATATGTCATGAATATCAGTACAGCACTCAAGCTATCTTTCATTTGTAATATCTTATTTTTGCTAAGTGACCAGCACACCTCCTTTTCTGGTTATATGTGTCCTTAAGGATGTCTTTTACACCACTACTTGTATATAAGCCATGATGCATAATACATATGCTTCAACCTACAGTTCATGGCTATGTTTCTTTACATCATCCTTAAAGTCATTTGGGATTTTGATTATTCAGAGACTGTATTGTTTCCTACTTCATAGGCCGATAGCACTCCCCAGAGAATACTTACATTCAAAAGTTGGATTTTGATGGCAAGGATTATCTCAGGAGCACATAATGTGCTACACAACTCCCCCAAAGTGATCCAGAATTGAATTGAATTCAGGATATAAATAATTGTTCATCTGTAGCACTTTTTAAATATGTGTGTATGTTTATTTACATATTTATATGTATATATGTTGTAATCTAGATAATTTTTTTTCATCCACTTTGTATGTAGTGTGGGTGATGATGAAGTCACTCTCTTCAGAGTAACGACAGTTTCACTGAGGAAGTTTTGTAGTGGTTCAAGGAAAGAACAACCTTGGTGAACACATTTTCATGTTTTATGCCTTGTTTGATGTTAAAGCTAAGCAGAACTGAACAAAGTTATCTCTATGGTTATATGGAATCTAATAGGATTTTAACATACATGTGGGGGACACCTTGTTTGAGAAGGGTCCTTCATGGCTTTATTTTGTTTAAACAAGTTAAATACTTTTTTAAAAAAATCAATAGAAGATAGCAGTATCTTGGATTTTCTATGATTCTTACTTGTGCAGATAGAACAACTCTGCTATAGAAAATCATCTGAAAGAGTCTTTCTCTCCCCTTCTTTTATTTTTTTCAGGGTTACTCTGAAAGCATACATAGGCCATTCTCAAAGATTTTATAGAGGTGAGAAAAGAGGCACATCTGCTGGTGGTTGCCAATGTCTTCTCAGTAGTTATTGGGGAGCAGGTAAAAATACCATCTAGGGGCTTTTTTATTCTTCTGGACTTTTTCTGTCTTTGAGATATCTTGATCCTCAAATGCCTAAAAATTAAATTTCCTGTAACACAGATTTTTTTTCTTTGGGAATTTGATCAGATACAGTTATTCTTTCAATTTTATCTTCTTAGATGGACATTAACACTTCTTCATGTAATACAACATATACTCAGGTGACAGAGCATAATTGCGATAGCTCCACCATCATTGCCAGTGAAAATATAGCACTATAGAAACACCAGCAGGTCTGTGTCATTATACATCTGCTTTGTTATCCTTCAAGTTTCACTTACAAATGCTCTCAGGATGATTTGGCTTAACACCAGTGGAATGCTGGTAAATGTTTAACAACCAGCTCTCTCCCCCAAAAAGGTATGCATTAATAACATTTGTTCTATTACTTCCTTAAGTCTCAACAATCAGAGAAACAAAAAAATTGAGCCCTGATTTTAGCAGTTGCTGGTTTCTAATATGTAAATGTTTACAGCAAAAATTTAACAATCAGTTCTTACTAGCTGTTTTGAACTAGTTCCAGCATACCCCTGAACAGATAGATATTCATTTGAGAGGCAAAAGAAGAAGCTGCAAAATTTTGTTTCATTGTCACCCCAAAGGTGAAAAGAAACAATATTGTTTGGGATACTTGCTTTTCTTGCCTTACAATACTCTTAATAAAGGTGAGCTGGTTGAACCAGCCTGTGAGAGCCAATTGTTAAATTTTCATTAGGAGCATTTATATATCAGAAAGCAGTAAAAGCTAAACAACAACAACAACAACAACAACAACAACAGAACCTGGTTTATTGCTTTGTTGATTGTCTAGACTTTTTAAAAAGTGATGAAAAAATGCTAATTATATATACTTAAAAGTGTACCGTATATACCTTTTTTGGGGGGAGGGAGTCAATTGTTAAACATTTACTAGCACATTGTTACCTGTGAACCATCCTTCCATTTTTGTAGTTTTTAAATGTTTTCTACTTTAATTTACAATAAAAATGTCAATATGGATGTGATATATTAAAAATTCAAGAGATAGTTTCTGGGTAACTAATCATTTTATTAATTATGCTAGAAGATAATTAATAAAAGGGGTCAGTGGAACTCTTGAATGCCAAAAATCCTTCATGAAACCCACTCAACACTTATATGTCCTCCTTGAAAGAGTGGGCATTTCTGATGATGGCAATAAACTCTGATTGGTTTGTAATTGATGAGAGAATGAACATTACAATGAGAAGTGGAACTATTCTGATGAGGAGCTGGGAGGACATGACTCTGATTACTCTAGCTCCCAGACCACCCCTAACCTTGGACAATCTAGACAAAGGATCTACAAGCCTGAGTAGAACATAATGGGCTTCCCCACTTAGGTGGGGTCTGCACGAGATTGAAGAGAAGGTTAATCCAATCTCATTATCAGCAAATATCCTTCAGAGATGCTGGCTTGACCTAGGAGAGAATGAGGCTATAGGAAGTGGAAAAACCCTGAATCTCCCCAATAATTTGTTATTTAATAATCAGTTCTCTGATGGCTTTGTTTGTCAGCTTTGCGGTTGTTGGACCATGATCTCCCATTTGATACCCATAGTCAAATTCGCATTCATAGATGGTTTTTAAGACAGTGGTTCTCAACCTTCCTAATGCCGTGACCCTTTAATACACGTATGTGGGCGTATCCGCATGTGGGTGGACCCACCTGGAGACAAATAGAGGAGGAGTGTCTCAGTTCCTAAGACCATCAGAAATAAGTGTTTTCTAATGGTCTTAGGCAAACCCAGTGACCCCTGTGAAAGGGTCGTTCAACCCCCAAAGGGGTCACAACCCACAGGTTGAGAAGCGCTGGTTTAAGATCTGTGTTGACTCTTAGCACATACCCACTTTTATACTATCCAGTCACCATTACTGCAGAAGTAGAATAGGGTCACACAGGACAAAGGGCCATTTGTTAATGTTTTTTTTCCTATTCCATGGGTCTCCATGACAAAAAAAATTATAGTACAGATGGATATATATAGAGAGAGAGATAAAGATATATCTATCATCTAAGTGACCAATCTTCTGGTGTTTAATCTCTTCATATTTAGCTAGACGGATCCTCAGATAACAGCCACAGTTTGTTGCTGAACCCATATTTGAAGGCTTTTTTCCAACTTTGTAGATGCTACCATGGTTCATATTACACTTGGAGAACCCAGAGTCTCTTCTGATGAAACATCCAAGGAGTGGATTATTGATACTCAATCAACTTAATAAAGATTTATTGAGGGTCTAGTCACCAAGGACCTTCCCAGTCAAGTACACTCACCTACCACAACTTCCTAGAGGAGGACCAAGGGAAGGTATAGCAACAAGCACATTGGTATACCCAGGATGGCTGCTAGCACAGGTTCTTAGATCTGCTTTACTAAGAAAGACAGCTGTTCAAGGGGTCAGTAATCTTTTTTTAAATTACATTCACTAGTTCAGGGGAAAAGTCAGCAGCCTGAACTTCAGAGAAAATACAAGCAGAGAAATAAAGACGAATAGACAGGGCTCTGACTGACTGAATCAACTATACATTTTACATACATCCCTGGACCAAGAGAGCCTTTACATCTGAGCAGTCAGGGAGCTCTGAACATAAGGCCACTCAGAACCTCAACAAGGGAATCACAAGATCCTTCTTATAAGCAAGCTCCCAAAGCAAAATACCAGCTCAGAGTATATATACACTTCTCAGAGCCAGAAGATATCACAACCCTTGTGACTAAGTGCCTAATTAGAAATTAGCAAAAGGTGTGAAAGCCTTCCTACAAGCAAGCCTTCCTATAAGCAAGCCTCCCCTAAGCAAGATTCCTTTAATGGGCTCCAGGTGAGGCCTATTAATGGGCAGGGAAGATCTTAAATCCCATCAACATTACAGAAGGCAACATGTAGAAGGGGTGCACAGAAGTGGGGTTGAATCCTTGTAGCAGAAGATTGGTCCCAGGAGAGGGACAGAACTCTGGTTGTATGACATGGGAGACAGTGGCACAGGACCACTTAGCATGGCGTGCCCACATCACAGAAGGTGATGTGCTATGAGCAAAGCAGAATTGAAATAGCTCAAGAGAAATGCAAGATGAGCAAATTCAGAGAATCCACCCCAAATGTTTATGAGGATTTTTTGTGCCTGATCTGTGGTAGAGCATTCCTAGCTTATACTGGTCTGATTAGTCACAGTAGGACACACTAAAACTTGACTCTAGCATAGTGATGCCATTTTGGTCTTCTTCAAAAATGAAGGACAATAACCAACCATCTAGATCAATTAATCAATAAGGATTTATGTGCTAAGAAAGAACAAAAATGAAATAGTTCCTGCCTTCAAAGAGTTTACATTCTATTGAGAAAGACATCTTGCACATAAGTAAGAACAGACCAAATAAGTACATTTGAAGTGTGTGTGTGTGTGTGTGTGTGTGTGTGTGTGTGTGTGTGTAATTTGTAGGGAAGGGACCAGCAACTGAGAGGACCAGGAGGAGCCTCATGTAAGCAGTAGCATCTGTGCTGAGATTTGAAGGAAATTAAGGAACTCCAAGAGACTAAAGTATGAAGGGAGAACATTTCAGGCATGCAGGATGGCATGTACAAAGGAACAAACACAGGAGAGAGAATGCTTTATACTTTTTCCTTCCAACGACTTTGTAATTTGCTCCCAGCAGCAAGCATAATGCCTTGTAAAGAGCCAGTGTTTGCTAAATGAATGAATCATAAAAATCAAAGAACCTCAGAGCGGCTAGAGACTTCAGAGGCTGTCTGGTCTGCCATGTCCCTAAACAAGAAGGCCCTCTAAGACATCATCCAACAAGTGGCCATCTACCCCGCATCGAATGGAAACCCACTAGCTCCTCAGGCAGTTCATTAATACATTGTCTAAAAAGGGATTTTAGGATCTTTGCAAATACTTTTTAGACCAATGACTACAAGGCAAAGCAGTGTGGTTCATATGGAATTCTGAAAGGCACACACCAGAAACAAGGTTTTTCTATGCCGCATTTTCCTAGTGTCTCCCAAGTATGACTATATTACAAATTGGCCAATTGCCTGCCCACTCACACAATTCTTCCAGGTGCTTCTTACAAATAGTACAGGTTGGGTGATGGGTTCATCTCAGGCTTTGCAGCTGAACACATGAAACTGGGAATTGTACAAAATACAGGGTGAAGTGCAGTATTGTATGTTTGCCCCTATGTACATGCCATGGGAGGTGGGAAAGATCACTGTAGGTGGAAAAGAATAGGGAGGAAGAGCATCTCAGAAGAGGTAATGCTAACGTCAGCAATGATATAAAATTGCTGGTACCCTGGCTCAGCCTACCAACTACTTATAGTTCCATGATATACTCGCTCTGATTAGTTCATAATATACTGGGTAGATCTGGTCCTTTTTAAGTACAATAATTCTGGGGAAAGGAATAAATAAAATCTTTAGCCTGGAGAAAATAAGGGAGTGATAATCATCTCTCCCACTCTGAGAGGAAAGCAGAATAACTTGTCAACCAGTCTGACTTCCAAATAAAAGATAGTTGAGGCTTGCTTAGCGGTGACTGCTCCCATAGACTATTGAAGCATTTTTTGTTTGGTCATTACAGTAGTGTACAACTCTTCATAACCCCATTTGGGGTTTTCTTGGAAAAGATTCTGGAGTGGTTTGCCATTTCCTTCTCCAGTTCATTTGACGATGAGGAGGTTGAGGCAAAGAGGGTTAAATGACTTGCCTGGGGTCACACAGCTAAGTAAGTGAGACTGGATTTGAACTCAGGTCTTCCTGACTCCAGACCTGGCATTCTATCCACTACACCATCTAGCTGCCCTTTGGAACATTTGGGAAAGTGTAAATGAGAAACAGGAGAGCCTAATGGACATGTGGGAATGAGAAGGGGGATAGTAGGCACAGATAGATACAGAATCAGAGTTGAGAGGAATGTTAGTGGTTGTCCAGGCCAATATGTTCTTGAAATAATCAATCCACAAGCATGTGCTGGGCACAAGGACAAGATCACTCTACAACATACTCATCAAGTGACCATCCAGCTTTTGTTTAGAAACCTCAAGTAGGGGAGCTAGGTAGCACAGTAAATAGAGCACTAGCCCTGGAGTCAGGAGGACTTGAGTTCAAATCCAGCTTCAGACACTTAACACTTACTAGCTGTGTAACCTTGGGCAAGTCACTTAACCCCAACTGCCCAGCCGTCTGCCTCCAAAAAGCAATGAGAAAGAAAGAAAGAAAGAAACCTCAAGTGGAGGGGGCCTGTGTAAACTTGAGCATTCATCAGGCCTCTCTCAGGAATCAGTTTGGTTATCTGTAAAATATGGGATTAGACAAGAATACCTTTAAAGTCCCTTCTTGCTCTATTCCTCTGGGAGCAGACCATTCCAATTCTGAAAAGGTTTTGAAAAGTTCTCATCATTAGGAAGTCTTCCTCTCATCAAGCTTATATTGTCCCCTTGTGGCTTCTGTCCTTTGCTCCTTCACTAGCTGTGCTCCTTGGGGGCCAGCAAAACAAGGCTAGGGAGGACATTTTCATTCAACTCTGGCCTAAGAGCCCTTCAGATATTTGAAGACAATTATTGTATTTACCCTAAGTCTCCTCTTCTCCAGGAAAAAAATTCCCATTTCCTTAAAATGATTCTCACCTGGCATGACCTTAAATGCCTTCCCCATTGTGGTTTTCCTTCTCCTATTAGTGCCCTTCTTAGAATTTGGTGCCCCAAAGCTGAACACCATTATTCAGATATGGTCTGACCAGGACAGAGTTCAGCAAGACTCTCCTCTCCCTATTCCTAAACATGATGCCTCTCTTAAAGTAGTCTAAAATCTCCTTATGGTTTTCTCTGTCACCATTTCACGCTACTGATTCACATTGCATTTGGAACCCACTAAAACTGCTAGATCTTCTTCAGAAGACTTGCCATCTAGCCATACTTCATCTAAGACTTGTGAAATTTATGTTTTTGGTTTTTTAAATCCAAGTATCACTTAAATGTATCCATATTAAGTTTTATCATATTAGATTTGACCCCAAGTTCTGTTCTGTCAAGATTTTTTGAATCCTGACTTTGTCATCCAGGGCATTCTCCTTCTCCTTCAGCTTGGTGTTAGTCACAAATTTAAGGAACATGTCATCATCTGTCCCTTTATCCAAGTCATTGATAAAAATGTTAGATGGTACAGGGATAAGTATAGACCCCTGGGGGCACTCCACCAGGGACATTCTTCCAAATGGACATTAAGCCATTAATGACTCCTGGTCGAGTTCATCTATTCAACCTGTTCCAAATGCACCTGGTTGTGTAGCTCATATCTCTCCACCTTTTACTCAAGAAGAGCACATAACACTTGGCCAAATGCCTTGTCAGAGTCTTTAACCGAGCAATAAAATACAGCTATTGGTAACTCAACTAGTCTATCACTATAAATCACTATAGTGATTACTATAGTTCCATGATATACTCCCCCACCTCAAGAATAATTAATTAGATCTCCCCAGTCCAACCTTTATCCCAGGAAAGGCTTCCTACCCCTGCTATAAACATTCCCCAACACCCCCCCACCCATATTCCTCCTCCTGTGGTCTATTTCCTTCTGCTTAAAGAAATAAAGATTGGGGCAGCTAGGTGGTACAGTCAATAGAGTACCAGCCCTGGAGTCAGGAGAACCTGAGTTCAATTCCGGTCTCAAACACTTAACACTTACTAGCCGTGTGATCTTGGGCAAGTCACTTAATCCCAATTGCTCTGCGTTCCCCCTCTCCAAAAAAAAAAAGAAAAGAAAGAAAGATCAAGGAAACTTGACAGAAAGGAGATTTCCAAAGGAAGGGATGATGGTTATCTTTTCTCCCAAAATGGGAATTTCCAACTCCATTCTTCCAGAGTGGTAGAGCTTCATCTTTTTATTCTATCTGTCCTCAGATAGCTGCCCCTCATCCCTTGACCTAATCCTCTGTGATAAACTTTCTCTAGTTCTATCATAAAGTAAGGGGGCCAGAACTACTTAAAGAATCCCCGATAGAGATCCTTCATAATTTTCCACAAGAAGGGGAGAATCTATTATCACTCGGTCAATAGCTATTTCATGAACAGACATCGTGTGAAGGATCTCAGGTAGTAAAGGATACAGTTTGCTGCCCTCATAGAGCTCTTCATCTAGCAGAGGAGATAAGACATACATGCAAATAACTAAAACAAGACAAAATGAGGTCACTGTCATAGGAAAGGTCAAAAAGGTCTCTGGGAATTTGAATGTTCAGAGGAGGGAGAGCATTTCTAACTAGAGAAATCATGGAAGACTTCATGGAGGAGGTGACATTTGAGCTGACTTTGAAGGATCAGTAGGAATTCAACAAGCAGAGAAGAAACACAGCGAACAAAGGAACAGTGGTGAGAAAGTGTAGGATGTTTTAATAATATAGGGTACATAAGGGATAATAGTGGGTCATAAGGCTAGAAAGTGTGTTTTAACGGAAAGAACACTGATGTTGTTACTGGAAAGAGCATCATGTAATACTGGGTCCAGATCCTAACTCTGCTAACCTAAGGGACCTTGAATAAGATACCTCTCTCCTGACCTCATTCTCTTCATCAGTAAAGCAAAATGATGGCACTAGATGTCCAATTCAATTCAACTAGATGATCCTTTCAACTCAAAGTCCTATGATCTGTTAAACTGGGGTCAGATTATAAATACCATTCATTCTTTACAATTCCACTATGAAGATGCCCAGCATGTAGGAGGCATTTGTAGCTACATTAGTACAATGGTCGATTGTCTTTAGGGGATAGCAAACCAGACATCAGAAGAGTCCAGACTTTACCATGAAACCAATGCCTTCCTGACTAGAGACCTAAAGGTTCTCTGGGCATGGGCAGAAGCTGGGCTTTATTTAGATGAAGAAAACAATTTCCAAATCTCTGTGGAGAGGATATGAGGCCAGTATCCCCCACATGCAGGATGCTACCCATATGCTGCTGCCATTCCAGGGAGCACAGAGATCCTACTTCCTCTATAAACATCCTTAGAAATGGAAAAAGGCAAAAACAGAAAGGTGTGCTTTGATGCTGCCAAGCAAGAGGAAGCCATGTATGGAGTCAGGAAAAGAAAAGGATGTTTCCTTTGGCCCCCCGAGGTGGCTTCCCATTGAATTAGTGACGGGACCAGGTTAGGGTCTTAGATTCTATCCCAAACCAGGAAGCAGAAAATTCTCCAAGAGCATACTTTGAACCAAATTTAAAGCACCTCCATCTGGAGGGTGCTATGTGTTTTGGTCAGTCTCTTGATACAATAACAAGAGCTCACATTTCTGTAGGACTTTAAGGTTTTCAAGGCATTTTTCTTATAACCATCCTGTGAGAGAGTACTAATATTTTGGTATTTCCATTCTACAGATGGGAAAACTAAGAGCCAGGGAAGAAAAATTACTTATCCAAAGGGTAAGTGTAGATAATGGATGAAGTACTGGGACTTGAGTCAAGAAGACCTAATTTGAAATCTGACCTCAGATACTTACTAGTCATGTGACCCTGAACAAGTCACTTAGCCCTGTTTGCCTCAGTCTCCTCAACTATAAATGAGGACAATAATAGAACCTCCCTTCCAGGACTGTTGTGAAGATAAACAATATATTTTTAAAGCACCTAGCATAGTGCCTAGTACATAGTAGGTCAGCAAGGGGCACAGTGGATAGAATGCTAGGCCTGGAGTCAAGAAGATTCATCTTCCTGAATTCAAATCCAGCCTCAGACACTTACTAGCTGTGTGACCCTAGGCAAGTCACTTAACTCTGTTTGCCTCAGTTTCCTCATCTGTCAAATGAGTTGGAGAAGGAGATGTCAAACCGCTCTAGTATCTCTGCCAAGAAAGCCCTAAATGGGGTCATGGAGGGTCAGACAGGACTGAAAAGCGACGGAACTAACAATAAATGCTTATTTCCTTTCTTCTTTTCTTTCCTTCCTTCCAAAGTGATACAACTTCCAGAACTAGAATTCAGCCCCAGGTCTTTGTATCCCCAATCTAGTCTGTTCTCTACCATGCTGCGCTATTCATCCTTGTAAGACAGTGAGGGTGATATTAGCACACCTTGTTCTCAATGAGCTCACAATCAAATTGGGGGAGGGAATATTAATACATAGCACAACCTGGAAAACAATATGAGAGAATACCACAGAGCTTCAGAGGTGGAAAGGATGCCAGAAGTTATCCAGTCCGATCTGTACTTAAACAAACATCACTGCTGCAACACATCTGCCAAGCAGGTATCCAAATTTCACTTGGAAGTCTTTTTTTTTTTTTTTGGAGGGGGGAAGGCAAGGCAATTGAGGTTAAGTGACTTGCCCAAGATCACACAACAAGTAAGTGTGATCAAGTGTCTGAGGTTGGATTTGAACTCAGGCTCTCCTCACTCCAGGGCCGGTGCTGTATTCACTGCGCCACCTAGCCACCCCCACTTGAAAATCTTCCAAAAAAGAGGAATCCTTTAGAAGTCATTCTGTCTTTGGATAGCTATAACAGGAAATTTTTACAATTTGAAATCCCATTCCACTCATTGCTTCTCATTCAGACTTTTGAGACAGAGTCATAACAAAGAATTCTGGCTTCTGGGACAGATACAGTTGTGAGGGAGGCTTGGGGGATGCACTTAAAACTTTCCCATTCAAAAGCAGTCACTGTGGACAACTCCCAGGATGAGGCCTGGGGAAGACAGCAAGTATGAGGTTGGGTAGGATTTTTGTGGACAAAGGTGAAACCTGGGAAAAGTGGAGAACTTTGGGGTTTGTGTGGGGCACAGAGGTATGAGGTGATAAAGCCAGAGGGCCTATAAAATAAGTGTATATTGAATTATTATATTATTGTGTTAATACACATAAACAAAAACATGTAGCAGCCCTTTCTCTCTCTCCTTCTCTCTCTCTCTCTTTTTTTCTTTCTCTCTCTCTCCCTTCCAAAATTTCATTCAGTATGTGGTTTTAGCAGTATGCCCTAGATACTGATACCCTGAAGCCCTGGTTGCATGACCCTAGTTACAATTCTGTTTCAAGGTCAAGTACAGAACACTTAAACCCTTCTTCACACTCTGGAAGACATAATCCCATTTCCTCTGACTCTTCTTTTCTTCCTACTAGACAGCCCTATTTCCTGAAGAAGCAGATCTTTATGGGACTTGACCTCCAAAGGCCTCTCCCCGTTCTTGCTACCCTCCTCCAGACATATATCAATGTCCTTATTAAAGCAGAGTCTGAAGAGCGTAACACCCCGATGTGGGGTCTGCCTCGGGCACAGCACAGTGGGGCAATCCCTCTGCACCCCCTCCATCTCCTAGGAAAGAGCATTAAGCAGCCTGAGACAGCATTTGCTTTTTGAGTGGCCAGGTCTCACTGTCGATACCTATTGAGTCTGCAATATGATGTATGATATAAAATGAAATGCTCTATTGTACAGAGAAGGCTGTTAATGTCAGAAGAATCCAGAGAAAAGAGAGGAAGTGGGTAATGGGGAAAAGGTATAGGCCAAGACAAACAACTTACTTTATGATTTTTCTACAACCAGCCCTGTCCTCAGCCCCCAAAAATGAGAACACAATATACCCCGAGTTAGCCCAGTGGTAGAAGCTTTCCACCTCACCCCTCCCTCTACTGTGATTTTAGAACCAGGACACCCCAGGGAGAAAGACCAAGGGCAGGAATTGAACTCCCTTCTGTTGTATGCTCTTTTTGGATAGGCCTCAGGACAAGCCCCTCCTGGGCTCCCACCCATCCTGCTACCATCCCTCCATGCATATGTAATGAAGCTGCTCTCCCTTCTTCTCAAACAGTGTCATTAATCTGCTCCCTGGCTGTGCGGAATAACATCCCTCAAGAGCAGGCAGCTTTTTGAATATTTTATCATTCCTCATTCTTCCTCCCCGAACTAATATATATTTACACATTCAACCTCCTGCAGCAGACACTATATTGTTTTCTCTCTGTGCCTGAGAACTTAGACACAGACATTGCATATAAGTAGAAAAATCTATCTGCTGTTATTGATGTTGAAAGAGAGAACCAATCACATATCAAGCTGTGAGGGAAGCTGAAGAGAAGATTTGCATACTGCCTCCCCCCTCCCCAAAAAAACCCCACCATCCCCACAAAGGGACCACATTAGAGCAGGGAGACATCTTTTATATTTCACAAATGGAAAACACAGTGCTACAGTCCCATCCTCTCTGCGTTCACCAAGTCTGAGTCCCAGGGAGCAAAGAGGTATTTTGTTAGCAAGGTCAACAACTTCCTCCTTGGAAATCCAAACCAAGTGAGCCAAAATTCTACCAAGTTTCTTCTGAGTCATTTCGATCATCATTTAATATATTTATTACAGGCTGCAGCCTGCCATGTGCCCCTCAAGTTGAGCTGAGCACAGCCCACAAAGGATCCAGGCTCTGCCACTTATTTCTGAGCCTAAGCTCCCTCATCTGTAAAATGAAGGGACTGGACGAAATGATCTTTTCCTTTCAGTTCTAAATTCTATGATTCCATGACATGTTGTGGGGAAAAGTTTTTCTTGGAAAGATGGCATCTACCAGAGATACCCTCAGCCCTTGTAAACCCAAAGAAATTAGACTTGATCAGAGAATATTCACGGGGAGCATTCTTCACCAAGAATGTTTGTCATTCTTTGTCATTCACCAACATTTATTCCCTGCCTGCACAGAACTTACAGTACGGCAAACTCAAGCAAGCACAAAAGTAGTCCCTGCCCACAAGGGTTTAGAGTCAAATCTAATTCAGTTCGAAAAATATTTAGTAAGGTCCTAATAGGTGCATACCACTGTACCAGGTACCCAAGAGGCCAACACCAAAAAGGAAATAAGAGCTCGTTTTCTACTGGGGAAGTACATAGATAACTAAATTCAAGATCATTGAAGAGAGACAATCAGCAGCTGGGAAACTCAAGAAAGGCTCAGGCAAGAGGGGACAATTGAACTGAACCTTGAAGGAAGACTGAGAGAGCATCCCTGTACACTAAGGAGGAAAGGGGAAGGCTGAGCTCAGGGAACAGCATGGCTCTAATACAGAGTGTATGAAAGGAGAATAACAAAGTTAGAAAGGTAGCTGGCACCATTTTGTGGAAGCCCTTAAATGCCAAACTAAGAAGTTTATCTGTTATTCTGGAAGCAATAGGGAGCCACTGAGGTTTTTGAGCAAGGGAGTAATATAGCTGGACTTGGGCCTCAGGAAGATTATTTTGGCAACTGTGTGGAGAATGTAGAGGGAAGAGACTATAATCAGAGAGAACAAGTGGGTAAGGAGATATAGTCATGAAAAACAAGTAAAAAACACGTAAAAACAGCAAAAACAGCAAAAAAAAAAAAAACCCATTTAAGTCACCATTCAAGATAGGCAGAGAAGACAGTATCTGACTAATTGCCCAATGAAACATCTACATAGACATTACTTTAGGAATTCAGAAGGAGGAGAGATTCTTTCATGATGCATAGTCAAGGGAAGTTTTGTGAATGAGATAGGATTTTAGCTTCATGGATGGGTAAAAATTCTGACAGAGCGAGGGGATGGAGGGACAGGGACAGTAAATCTATATATGTTATATGGCAGGGAGGAGTGATGATGAACCTGAGCATGCCCTAACTACCCCTTCATCAACATGAACAGTGACCAAAGGCTGCTTTCTGCACTGAGAAAGTACCCACAGTCTAGCTCTCCAGTTTCTCAGTTGGGGAGCTCACTCCTAAGGATTTCACTAGTATTTCTAGGCATATGACTCCCAGAGGTAGATAGACAGAGAGACAGATTAATGGATAGATAGATAGATGAGAGAGAGAGAGAGAGAGAGAGAGAGAGAGAGAGAAGGATAGACAGAAAGAGAGATATGGATAGATGGATAGATGGGTGGATGGATAGATGGATGGATGGATGGATGGAGCCTGCCCTGGATTCTTTCTTTAGTGCCAATCTCACCCAACCAACTGCATATTAGACATTTCAAAATAGATGTCCTGGAGGCATCTTAAACTCAAATTTCCAAAGCAGAAATTTACTTTGGCCTGAAGCCTACCCCTTTTCCTGACTTTCCTATTTTCTACTGAGAGCACCACCATCTTTCCAGTCACACAGGTACACAACCTCTCTGTTGTCTCTACCTCCTTTCTCTCCCTCCTGACACAAATCCAAATAGTTGCCAGATGTTGTTTCTTCCTCCACATCATCTCCTGCATCAGTCCCTCCTCTCCACTCACCCAGCTCCCAATTTGGTTGAGTCCTTCATCATCTCTTGCCTGGACTCTACAATAGCCTCTTAATTATTTATCCAACCTCAAATCTCTCCTCTTTCCAATCCTTTTCCCACACACATCTTGCAAAATGATTTTGCTAAATGGAGGTCTGACTGTTTCACTCCCCTATTCAATAAACTTCCATGGCTCCCAATTACCTCTGTAGTCAAATATAAAACCTTGTTTGACTTTTAAAGTCATGTATAAGCTGTGCCCAAACTACCCTTCCAACTTTGCTATATTTTATTCCCTTTCACATACATAGCCCAATCAAATTGTCACTTAATATTTTTTATGCAAGGTAATCTATCTACCCCATGCCTAGAATGTTTTCCCTCCTCAAAGAATCCCCAGCTTCTTTAAAGACACAGCTTAAGCACCACCTTCCGCATGAAGTCTTTTCTTACCACCCAGCTGTTGGTGTCCTCACCTCCTAATCATCTTGGATCTATTTTGAACATACTTACATGTCTTCCCTCAATTGATGACAAACTCCTTGATGACAAGAAATATTTCACTTTCGTCTTTGTAGCCCCCGCACCTAGTGTGCTAGGTCTGGGACGTAGGTGGTGTTTAATCAATCTTTGTTGATTGATAAAACATTATGCCAGGTTCGGTTCTTAGCAAGTGAATAAACATGACCCTTGGAGGCACAGTGTAGTAGAGTGGGAAAAGTTCTGTATTTGGATCCGGAAAACCAAGATTCCAATCTCAGTCCCTCTACTTAGGTTTATATCCATGGGAAAGTCATTTAACTGTATAGGCCTTAGTTTCTTCATCTGTAAAATGAGGGTGTTGCACTAAATTACCTTTAAGGGCCTTCCAGTTCTAAATCCTATGATTCTAATATGTCCTTGGAGCTTACTGTATGAGACCTTCAGTAAAGCCATGGGTGAGCATAAAGAGCAGGAGGGCGCTGAGTCTTTAAATTGAACAAGGAGTGTTTTACTTCCTTACCCATGCCTTTTAATTCCTGGCATGCTGCAAGCTCCACCTCACTTTCCACCCCTTTCTGCAGGAGGCCTATCCCAGTCTCCTCAGCTACTAAGGCCTCCCCTTCTGGCCTTGCCATGTTATCTGTGTCTGAATGTTGAATAGGCCTATTTGTACACACAGTTTTCTCCACTAAAAAGTAAGCTCCTTGAGGGCAGGTTCTGTTTTTACTTTTTGTTTGTATCTCCATCTAAGTAAACACTAAAAACACAGAGCAAAATCAGAATTCAATTCAATTCTAGAAACAATTATTAAGTGCCTACAATATACAAAGCACTGTGCTGGGGATAGAAAGATTTTTAAAAAGAAAGTAGTCATAGATCCAGCGCTGGAAAGGACTTCAGCTATTTAATCTAACATCCTCATTTTTACAGATGAGGGAAACTGAGACCCAGGAAGAGTCAATGACTTACCTAAGGTCATAAGGATAGTGTCAGAAATGAAATTTGAACCCAGGTCCTCTGATTCCAGAGCCTAGAGCTGATGAGTGAGGCAGGATGGAGCACAGCCCTCCTCCCCATTCACCGTGCCTTGACTGCAAAGGGGCCCACTCTTGTAATTTGCACGCACCACTGAGTGTTCTTTCCCTCTTCAGTCATTAACTTTGCCCCAGAACACATAATGCAGCAGCAGAGACATGAAACATACACTAAATAAGATGAATTCCAAAACGCAATTCATTTAATCAATTGCTTAAGCTCATTTGATCATAAAGGATGAGGAGCCCAAACCATTATAAAAGCTCCATTTTCTATCAGCTGGACCAATTCCTCCTTTGATCTGTTAATCCCAAGTTTATAAGGTTAGAAGATAAGCAAGCAGAACTAAATTCCTTTCTCTTTTTGTCCACCTAATAGTCTATAAAGCAAAGCAAACATAATAAGCTTCTCTGTGGCTCTTCAGACTCCTCTCACTGAATAATTCAGAATGTGCATTACGGTTTTAGGGCTACAACTGTACACATAGAGCAGCAATAAGCTAGCATCTTCTCCTGACATTGAATCAAGCTGCTTCCCTGCCTCTCTCTCTCTCTCTCTCTCTCTCTCTCTCTCTCTCTCTCTCTCTCTCTCTTCCTCTCTCTCCCTCTTTCTCTCTCTCTCTCTCTCTCTCCCTCTTTCTCTCTCTCTTTCTCTCTCTCTCTCTCTCTCTCTCTCTCTCTCTCCCTCTCTCTCTCTCTCTCTCTCTGTGCCACTGTCTTAGATCTGCATTCATTAAATTTCCCTTTTGCATTTCTGACACTGAAGCTGCCTGCCTCCTCCTTTTGGGGACTTTTTATTTTGGCTTTGATGTGAGAGCTGGAGGAGAAGGCCCCTTTTGTTTCTGATAACCCTCAGGCAAATCTAGGTTAGCAAGAAAGTCAGAGGTTCCAGGCTCAGGAAATGTCACTGGGATAGCTGGCTCTTTGCTATGGGAACACCAACTTCCTCCTCCAGAAGGGTGAAGTTGAATGAGTTGGGGAGGGCCAGGCCCTTCACTTGTTAAGAACTAGGCACTCAGCAGCCAGAAAAAGGCACTGAAACCTCTCTCTGTGGGTCTCTGGCCAGGGCACTGCCTAAGGATGAGCAAGCTGAACACTGACTGATCCTGGCTGTGGGGAAGCAGTCAAAGTCGCAGCTTCATCCTAGTCCATGCACCCATTCAACATGCTTGCTTTTTCTCTTTCTTTTTCTTTCCTCCTTTCTTTCTTTCTCCTTTTCTCTTTCCCTCCCTTCCTTATTTCTGTCATTCTTCCCTACTTCCCTCCCTCCCCTCCTTTCTCCCTCTTTCTTTTTTCTTCTTCTTCTCTCCCTTATTCTTTTTCTCCCTCCCTCCCTTCCTTCCTCCCCCCTCTCCTTTCTTTTTTCTTCCTTCCTTCCTATATTTTTAAGCACCTGCTGTATACATTGCCCTCCCTTAGGCACTATGGGTATACAAAGTTTAGAGAAAACATGGTCACTACCCTTATAAGCTTACAGTCTGATAAAATAGTTCCCTTATTCATTTGATGAATATTTATTAAGGTTCTATCTAGGTAGAACATTGAACTAGGCCTTGAGGGACATAGAAAGTTTAGAGAAGATTTGCTGACCCATTCATCTTTACTCTTCTTGAGGAAGAACCTGGTATTCCCCTTACAAAGAGGCTCATCTCAATGAGCTTACAGTCTAGTAAGGGAACAGACCCAAACACAGCTAACTGTAATACACAATATCTCACATTAGGTGCATCAGAGATATGTAAATTGCTAGCTGAGGTCCAAAGGGATGCTTTGGTGTGTTGTTTTGTTTTGTTTGGGGAGGACAGGTGCTATGGCTAGGGAACAGAGAAAGAAGACTTCATGGAAGAAGTGGCAGCAGGAGGTGGTAGAATGAATACTAGCTCAGGGGCCAGAGATCTCCTTAAAATCAAAGGCTGTGCTACTCCCTGCTTCATCAGCTTAGATAAGTCACTTCCCTCTCATGAACCTCAGGTTTCTTCATCTCTAAAAGGAACCAGTTGAGCTAGATTATATTCTTATGTCTTTTTGTGTTCTATGATCTGAAGGCATTTGAATTGGCATTTAAAGGGTAGGTAGGAACTGAACAGCTAAGTGGCTATTGGGTAGCTAGAGAACATAGTCTAGTACACTTATCTTCCTAAATTCAAATCTGGCCTCAGACTCTAGCTGTGTGACCCTGGGCAAGTCACTTAACCCTGTTTGCCTCAGTTTCCTCATCTGTAAAATGAGCTGGAGAAGGAAATGGCAAACTACTCCAGTATCTCTGCCAAGAAAATCCCAAATGGAGTCACAAAGAATCAGACACAACTGAAAACCACTGAACAGCAAAGAATTGAACAAGGACGAAAAAGGTATTCCAAGCAGAATAAAATGTATGAACAACAGCCTATGAATCTTTTACTATTTATACCCAACTCACGGCCCAACCCTGAGGGAAAGGGTAAAATGTATACAGTGCTGCCCCTCAAGGTACTGGTGGGGGAGATGGGTACATACACTGAGAAACCAGCTCTACCTTTCTGACCCTCCCCTCAACACAGTCTACAGTACAGCAAGATGAGGAGGAGTGAGCATAGTGAGTAAGCCCTCTTCTCCTGCCTTGGCACTGGCTGATGCCCCCTCCCTGGGAAACTCTCTCTTCTCACATCCTCTCTGATTTTCCTGAGTGAATTCATGTCTCAGCTCAAATCTCATTTTCTGCAGAAGGCCCTTCCCAGGCCCCCAGTTCTTAGTGCCTTCCCCTCTGAGATTCCCTGCCATCAACTTGGTATATACCATGCATGTGTCTAGGCGTTCGCATTCATTCTTGCCCACATTAGAATCTGAGGTCCTTGAGCGCAAGGACTATTTTTGCTCTTCTTCATATGTCTGGTTTTTAACATAGTGCCTGGTACATAGGGAGAGCTTGGTAAATGTTTGTTGGTTGATCAAAACCCAGGCAATACCAGAAAGCACAAAGTTAACTACCAAGTGGAGTATTATGGAAAGTGAGTGCTGTGGGAATTCAGAGCAGGGGGAATAGGAAACTGTATGATGGGACAGAAAGATCAATGGACCTGGACTCAGAAGGCCAGAGGTTCAAATCCTAGTTCTGCTGATCTCTTTAACTTTTAACTCTATACAGGGAGTAGAGAGATGGTGCAATGGATAGAATGCCAAGAGTCTGGAAGACCTGAGTTCAAATCCAGCCTCAGACACTTATTGGCTCTGTGACCTTGGGCAAATCACTTAACCTCTGGTTGCCTTAGTTTCTTTATCTGTAAAATAAGAATGTTCAACCAGGTAATCTCTAAGAAAGGTCTCTTCCAACTCTGAAAGGATGAGCCAAAAAGCACTGGGGTCCAGGGTAGTCAGGGAAGGCTTCATGGATTAAGTGGGGCTTAAACTGAGTCAAATCACCATACTTAAATAATAATTAAGTAAATTCAGAATTCATTCACTTGGCCATCACGTTGTTCACTGATTTCAGTCATGTCCCACTTCATGACTTCATTTGGGGTTTTCTTGGTAAAGATTCTGGAGTGGTTTTCCATTTCCTCCTCCAGTTAATTTTATAGATGAGGAAACTGAGGTAAACAGGGTTAAGAGACTTGCCCAAGATCACATAGCTAGTAAGTATCTGAGGCCAGATTTGAACTCCAGAAGATGAGTCTTCCTGACTTCAGGCCCAGTACTCTATCCACTACACCAGTTAGCTGCCCTCACTTGGCCATACCTGGAGAGTAATCAGTAATGATTCAATGTCACCTTGGAAGGAAGTCTCTAATGAAGTACCTGAGGGATCCTTTCTTGGCCCCATGCTATTCAGAATTTTTTATTTGCAGTAGACATATTTGCTAGAAGACATAGCTAACCTATTGAATTACTACATCGAGGTCTAGAAAGAACTTCACAGGTCAGAAATTGGGCCAAACATAATAAGATTAAATTTAATAGGGAGAAATATAAAGACTTACACTTGGATTCAAAAATCAACTTCATGCATCCAAAATGGGGAAGGCAGGGTGAGAGAACAGGGCATCTGCAGAAGAGCTAGGTGTTGATGGAAGCATACTATTTTTTCTTTTTTTGTTGCTTTTTTGGTTTTTTTCTTGTGTTTTTTTTCTTTTGTTCTGATTCTTCTTTTACAACATGACTAATGTAGCAATGCATTTAATATGATTGTGTATGTATAGCCTATATCAGATTGCATGCCATCTTGGGGAGGGGGAGGGAAGGAAGGGGGGAAAATTTGGAACTCAAAATCTTATAAAAGTAAATATTGAAAACTAAATATTAATTAATTTTTAAAAAAGAAGAGTTGGGTGTTTTAACAGGCAGCAAGATCAATAGGAGGTAGAAGTATAATGTGACACTTCCCCCAAAATTAATGTCATCTTGGAATGAATTAGGAGAGGCATAGTGTCCAGACTAGGGAGATGATATCCTGCCCTGGTCAGACTATATTTGGAGTATTATGTTCAGTTCTAGGGACCACATTTTAGAAAGAACATTGGCAAATGGAAGGCAGCCATCCCCAGGGAAGCTGTTAACATGCCTTAAAGTATTTAAAAAGCAGTCACATGTAAGAAGGTATTAGGTCTGTTCTGCATAGAGCTTCTAGGGGCAGAGAAGTAGCAGAAAGGATAGGATGCCAGATAAGAGTTTCCTGGAGTCAGGAAGACCCAAGTTCAAATCCAGCCTCTGACACTAGTTGTGTAACCATAGGCAAGTCACTTACCCTCTGTTTGCCTTAGTTTTCTCATCTGTAAAATGGAGATAATAATAGCAGCCACCTCCCAGGATTGTTGTGAGGATCAAATGACACTTGTAAAGCATCTGACACACAGTAAGCTCTATATAAATGTTAGTTATTATTAGCATTATCATTGTCATTTTGCTAGGCCCTAGAGAGAGGACTTGGGAAAGAAAGAAGTGCAAAGAAGCAATTTAGGCTTCATGTAGAGACAGCGAGGTGGCACAGTGGATTCAGTACGAGATTTGAGATCAAGATGAAATGAGTTCAAATCTGACAATACATGTTAGCTTGTGTGAGCCTGGACAAGTCACTTAAACCCATTTGACTCAGTTTTCTCATCTATAAAATGGAAAAAATAATGGCACCTACCTTCCAGGATTATTATGACTATAATGGGATAATATTGGTGAAGAGCTTTGTGACCTTAAAGCATCATAGTTGCTGTTCAGTTTGTTTCAGTCATGTCAGACTGTTTGTGACCCCATTTGAGCTTTTCATGGCAAAGAAAATGAAGTGGTTTGTCATTTCCTTCTCTAGTACATCTCACAGAAGAAGTAACTTAGGCAAATAGGATTAAGTGACTTGTCAAGGGTAGCATAGCTAGTAAGCATCTTAGGCTGGATTTGAACTCAGTACCTTCTGAGTCCAGAACATGTATCCATTGCACCACCTCTGTTCCATGAAGCCCAGTGCTCTAACCACTGTGCTACCTAGCTACCCCAAAGCACCATATAAATGCTAGCTATTGCTGTTGTGATTGTGAGGAAAAACTTCTTAACAATAAGAGGTCCGCAAAAGTGGAAGGGGCTCCTGAAGTAGTGGGATTCTTCCCACTAAAGGTCTTCTATCTGACCAGTGAGATGTGTCATAGAAGAGCCTCATATTGAGGTCTAGAATTTCCCTCAAAACTATGGGAGAACTCACGTTGGCACTGGAAGGAGGTAAAGTCCGGTGAGACGTGGAGGCTCCATTTGTGTGATTGTCAGTTTGGTTAGAGAACCACCAAAGCCCTATTCTGATGTTTTATGTTGGCCCAGAGGTGACCCTGCATTAATTACTGAATATTATGCTCCATATCTGGCAGGTCCTATTAGAAAAGGCTAGATGGGGGTGGGAAACCTGCAACCTCGAAGCCACATATGGTCATCTAAGTCCTCAAGTATGGCCCTTTGAATCCATGGGAACCTGAGGCAGGTTCCCCACCCCTGATGAAAGCTAGAAAGTCTTCAGGTATAGACTCAGTGCTGAGTTACATGATGCTGTCAGAGGGATGGATTAGCTAACTTCAGAGAGGATCATGACCAAGTTGGCTGAGAGCTGATACATGTTTTCAGCCAGAATGACTCTCAGATTAATCAGTCAAAAAGCATTTAATTAAGTTCCTACTATGTGGCAGGCATTGTTCGGAGTACTGAGCAAACAAGGTTTATACATAAAAGTAAATTAAAATGATACAAACTAAAAACAAAATAATTGGAGGTGGAGAGAGGCACCAGAAACCACAGGGATCAGGAATGGCCTCCTGTAGTAACCTGTGTTTGAGGTGAGCCTTGAAGGAAACTAGGAATTCTGTAAGATGGAGGAGAGGACAAAGGAATCACAAACATGGGGGACAGCCAGTGCAAAGACACATCTACTAAATTACCAAGAAGCTTCTATTTGCATTAGTGGCGAGTAACCCCAAATTAAACCATGGATTCTTGAAGTATCAGATTAATTTTTTTTTTGGAGGGGAAGGCAAAACAATTGGGGGTTACGTGACTTGCCCAAAATCACACAGTTAGTGTGTCAAGTATCTGAGGTCAAATTTGAGCTCAGGTCCTCCTGACTCCAGGGCCAGTATTTTATTCACTGCACCACCTAGCTGTCCCTATCAGACTAATTCTTGAGAGTGTCATGGGGACCCATATGGGATTCTGAATGGAGTTCTGAATGGAGATCCTGGCCTGGGAGCAGGCCAGGCAGGAAATCTTTAATTAATATATGTTGACTCTTTGGAATTTTCCTTCCTACCTCTCTCTTTGGCTAAAACCAATGATGGGAAAGGCAGACCACTTCCCAACTTCCTGCCTCCCTGCCTCCAACTCCCTCAAAAGAACTTAAATTGATAGCTGTACACTTTTCGGAGCACTTTCACAGCTGTTAATTATTTGATCCTCATAATAATCCCTTGAAGGGGTAGCTTGGTTGTGCAGTGGGTAGAGCACCAGCCCTGGAGTCAGGAGGACCTGAGTTCCAATCAGGCCTCAGACACTTGACACTAGCTGTGTGACCCTGGGCAAGTCATTTAACCCTAATTGCCTCACAAAAACAAAAAACATAATAACCCCTTGAGGCTGGTTAGGCTAGTATTATTATCTCCATTTTACACATGCAAAAATGGACCTGAATAACTGAGTACTTAAGTTGAAGGTAGGGCTAGAATCCAACCCCAGGACTCCTAACTCCTAGGTTACTCACAATTATATCAAGCTTTCTGCCCCCACTTGTTCTATCTCCATTTCCTTTCTACTCTTCTTAGGACCCCCAATAACCTTCTTTGCTGAATGTAAGCTAAGCTACCCTGAACCTTTTTTTACATTTGACTTTAGAGTTGTAAAGCTGGTTTCTGTCACCCTCAATTCTATGTCCTTACCCTATTCCCACCCACCTGGAGGAACCACTTTCTCCATGGTATCAAAATCATCAATATCAACTCTGTATCATTTTCTTATTGATTTCTAGTTACATCTAATGCATTTTTGTCTTGTAACTACTTAAGCCATGGTTCTTTATCTCTGAACTTAATTTAAAAATTCAGCTAGCCTGTAATGGGTTAAGTTTAAAAATCTACCTCTCCTGTTAATCACTGAACTATTCTTGCCTCAAGGAATTTAATTGACCTTGGGGAATGCGTATGAACTCAAGAGAGCAAGGCCCAATATCTTTACACCACTGAGCTATCCTTCAAGGATGTCTGGTTTGCTGTCCAAAAGTCTGAGCCACTATCTCACACCTGCATTCAAATAATGAGCCCTTAGTCTCCTGAGAGAAGAAGGGGGAGATGGGGGTCATTGCTAGCCCCATTACCAAACTTCCAACCATTCACATTGTTCCCTGTGTCTTACCTTTGTAACCCATCACGTTGTTCCCAATCCCATGATGTCATCTACCCTGTTCTGTTCTTTGTTCTATACTTGCTAAAACTTATAAAAGGGGAGCTGTCCATCTGCTCAGAGTCTTAGGCATAAACTCAGGCAAGCCATTGACAAATTTATTGATAGGGAGCATGTCCCTGCTAATAAATGTTATCTTACTCAGACAATTTCCTCAGTTTACCATTTTGTTAAATCTTACTGGCAACGGAATCTATATTCCAGTTGATGCATGCTAATTTTTAAAGGAAATACAATATACATTTGTGGACCAGACCAGTGATTTGGTAGAAAGAACTTCTTGCAAGGAAATTCCTTTTACCAATCAAGATTGGCAAATGCTCTGCAATTGATATTCGTGGAGAATTCCCTGGGGGGCACTTAGAGGCTCAGTGACTTACCCAGGGTCATACAGCCAGTATGTATCAGAGATGGGTCTTCAGCCAACTTCCAAATTCTGGGGCTAACTCTAACCACTATACTAGGCATTTTCTCAACAGAAATGGGAAAAGACAGAGCAGTGCCCAGGACAGTTCCAACTACGTACAAAGGTAAGAAAGGACATTAATGAATCCAGGGAGTTGTAAATAGAGCTTAATGCTCAGTGAGTTCTCTTTTTCTCCCTGTAAAATTGCTTAAGTGCATTATATTTTTTTAAATGGAAGTGGGGGGTGGGGAAGAATCCTGGAGAGACCTGGGAATAGTAAAAGGTTAGCAGGCCTGAGGGCCAGAAGTCAAGAACGCCTTTCACAGCTACCTAGGATTTTTTAAAAAGGAGGGGGAAAAGGTTATATCCTAAAACATACACGTTTTCAGGCAGTTTGGCTTCCCCATTCTCCCCAACTCCATTTAGGTTTAGAGTTACCCAGAGCAAATAAACAGGCCTGAGGTCTGCAGCCCAATTCACGCCGGAGATTCTCATCTGCATTGGTTGGAAGCACAACAAACAGTCCGCCAGCAACATGATCTTCCCTCCCCGTGCCCAGCCCGCCAGGGCAGTGGCAGGGAAAGCTGGCGCTTGGCGGGTGCGGGTGGCTTGGGGCACAGTCTCCACACCCGGGCGCCACTGAGGGAAGTGTTCACACTGGTCAGCAGCATCTCGGGCCAGGTGGGTGAGGCTGCCAAGATGCCCCGAGAGGCACAGGTGGGTGGGTGACGAAGCTGCCCGATAAAGCGCCTCCCCATCCCCAGGGCGGCTCTCAATCTCCAGCTAAAAATAAAACCTAACGATTAGCGGCGCATTGCTGGCATGGCCGGACCATGCATAAAACATTGGAGGATTGGGTTTCATTTTCTGAATGGCTTCATTCAGAGGAGTGCAGGGGTGAAGGGTTTAATCAGAGGGACTATTTGCTTTTCTGGAGCGGCTCCCGGCAAGCGGGCCTTCTGTCCCCATGGGCCAGGGGCGCCTCCTCTGTGTCCCCTGGCCCTGATGCAAGCTTGCCCCTGCATACTTGGCACGAGGGTAGACACTTGTGAGACATGAATCATGAACGTTCAGCCCCACATGGCTATGCCCTCCCTGTAGGAGCTTCAAACCAGCCACAGACCTGCATCCCTCCTCCCAAGGTGTTAGGGAGAACTGAAGCAAATCTAGGGAGAATCCCTGAATTTAAGCAAACTTCAAGAGTCAAAAGTGGAATGTATCACAGTGGAAGGTACTGAGGAGGTCAACAAGTCCAACCCCTATCCCCACACACCCAGACATACACCTCTTACAAAATTGTTGTCAAGAGATCATCCAGCCTTCACTTGGAGACTTTCGGTGATGGGGAACTCATTCATTACCTGTCCCCCCACCACCAAGGCAATCCATTCTAATTTCAGATAACTCTAATTGTTGAAAAGTTTTATTGTTATTCTAATGTTGGGTCTGTCATTTCTACCCATTCACCTTAGTTTTTCCCTCTTCTACACCAACTAATCAAAATGAATTTGCTAAGTCTTTTGTGCTAGGTACTATTCTAGGTGTTGTAGGAGACACAAAGACAAAAGTGAAACAGTTCCTGTCCTCCAGGAGCTTACACTCTATCCAAGGGAGAACGTGGCAGAGAAATGTAAATAGACTCATACAGAGTGCAGATAGAAGGAAATTTGGAAGGAAGGTACCAGCGACTTCAGGAACTAGGAAAGGCTTAAGCCTTCGTGTCTGTAGATGGTGCCTCTTGAGCTGAGCTTTAAGAAAAGCTGAAGTTCCTGAGGTGCAGCAGTGAGGGAGGGCTACATTCCAGACTTGGAGCCAGGGCAAAGACTCAGAGCTTGGGGATGAATTGCTGCACGTGAAGAACACTAAGTAGGTCAGTTGGACCGGACTGTAGTGTGTGTTAAGGAAAATAAAGTTAATAAGATGTGAAATCTTCCAACTTTTTAGACTGCTTCTGTTCCCAACCAGCCAGCCAGCTAGCCAGTCACCTACCTACTTTGCTTTCCAGGTGAAATATCTACAGTATCTCCCCACCAATCCTCCTGTGGAATTGTTTTGGATCCACATCCCATCCTGCTTGCTTTCCTCTGGACACAGAGGACAGAGATTTAGAAGTGGGAAGGACCTTAGAGGCCATGTGGTCCTACCCTCTCAACTTAGAAATGAGGAAACTGAGTCTCAGAGAGGTTTAGTTACTTGTTTATGGCCACACAGAAGCAATTCTTGAACCCATCTTCCTAACTCTAAGCCCAACATTTTAACTACTACATCACACTATTACATTCTGAATCTTGTCAATATCTTCCTAAAATAGGGCGCACTGAATACAATGCCCCACATTGTGTCTGACAGCAGCAAAGAAGAAAGCATACCTATCACTTCCCTCATTTGAGAGACTATGCATTTAGAACTCAAGTTACATTTCTAGTTGAATGTCCTGGGTTTTAATGGATGGATGTTATAATATCTATTTTGGCTGATTCTCTATTTCTGTGTAGTTTACCAAAGGGCCTTTGAATTTGATTATCTTATTTTTGTCTGCATAATAAGCCCAGAGAGGTAGGTAGACATTAGTATCATTAACATTGTTAATTAATGTCATTAATATGATACATACAGGCAAAGAGAGGTCAAGTGACTTGTACAAAGTCACACAGCCACTTGAGTTGTCACTAGAACTCAGGTCATCTGATTTTACCTAGGCCTATACTCTTCCTACCATATTATACTACTTCTGCCTAGTTCAGTAACCAGTGAGAATGCAAGAATGCCATGGATTAAAGAAAGGGCCCAGGAGAAGCCCTGCTAATGGAAACATCATTCCTGGTGGTGATAGGACAAAGGCCTTCTCCAGGTCCATCTTCACCCCAAAATGTCCAAAGGATGACTAAATCACTAAGAAGGAAGCAACAAAGAGAAGTTTGATCCCAGCCAGCGGTTCTCAAACTTTTTAGTCTCAGAAGCCCTTTATGATCTTAGAAATTATAGAAGACATCAAAGAATTTTTGTTTAGGTAGGTCATATCTATCAATATTTACTCAGAAGTTTAAATGCCTTAGTGTTGTTAAGCAAATGGTTTTGACTCCATGGACCCCCTGAAAGGGTCTCAGGGTCCCCATTCCACACTGTGAGAACCACTAGTCCTTTTTACTACAACAACTGATAATGAAGAAGTGCCTTCCACCCTAGAGCCCACTCCATACCCTTAAAGCCCTTCAAAGGACCTCAGAGCCCCTTGGAGGTCATCAGATAGAAAGAAGACAATAAAAAAATCACATTTGTACAGCCCTTTAACATTCACAAAGTACTTTCTCCCCACACCCCTGCAAGGTAGATAGCCCCATTTTACAGATGAGAAAGTAAAATCTCAAAGAAAGTGGCTAGTGTCAGAACTGGAGTTCAAACAAAGGCCTACCGACTCCAAGTACTGAGCTTTCCCCATCAGACCATTCCACTCAGCTTTCCCGAGCAAGGAAGAAGGAGCATATTTTAAGATGCCCTTGATTAACTGAGCTATAAACTCCCCAGGAAAGTCACACGCTCTCCAGGGGAAAGCCCCCCCTTTTCTCTTTCTGTTTCTAACACTACTTCAAAACTACTGAGAGATTAGGGAAAACACTGTGCAAAATGGCCACTAAACAATCCTGTACCTCAGAAGGTCTCTGGAAACCTCACTGTGCCTGTTTTCTTCTTCCAACTGACCAGGCTGAGGTTTAAAATCATTTGGTCCATGTAGTACCCACTGATCTAGTGCCCTGGTCATTTAAAGGACTTTTGCTAAGGCCACATTGCCATAGTGCTCCTGGTGGGCAGCAGTCCTGTGAGGACGAAGACCAGGAGGAAGAAGTGAATCTTGCCATAAATTTAGGAGCGCACTAGCCAGTTGGCATGGGCTCTGAGGGGTTCCATTACCAGAAAAAATTCCCGATTTCACAACAGATTTAAAGATGACTTCTGAGGGAACCCTAACAAAAAGGGATACCTGTGCTCTCTTTTCTAACCACTGCCCAGTGGTTAGACTTGACTAGAGTTCTGTGTAAAGGTTTGGGGTCTCCCCTGTGTGATACCTCCATTGCAGCTTTCAAATGCTAGAATGAATGATGATGATGATGGTAGTGATGATGTTGATGATGCTTTATGATTCCAAAATATTTTAGAAGTATTATCTCATTTTGTGAAGTGAGCAGAACCAGGAGAACATTGTACACAGAAACTGCCACAGTGTGTGATGACTCACTTTGATAGACTTAGCTCTTCCCAGTAATGCAAAGATTTAAAACAATTCCAAACGACTCATGATGAAAAATGCCATCCACATCCAGAGAAAGAAAGAACTATGGAGTCAGAATGCAGAGCGAAGCAAACTATTTTCTTTTTGTTTTGTTTTTCTTTCTCATGGTTTCTCCCATTCATTATAATTCTTCTATACAACATGACTAATGTGGAAATGTTTAATAGGAATGTATATGGAGAGCCTGTATCAGATGGCATACTGTCTTGGGGAGGGGGGAAAAGGTGGAGAAAATTTAAAACTTGCAGAAATGATTGTTGAAAACTAAAAATAAATAAACTAATAAAAAATTTTTATCTCATTTTATTCTCACAATCACCTGTGAGGAAGAGGCTATTACTATCCCCATTCTACAGATGAAATAACTGAGGCTGAGAGCGATTAAATGACTTGCCCTGGGTCACACAGCTAGTTAGTGTTTCAGGCAGCATTTGAACCCAGGTCTTCCTAACTTGAAGCCTGGTGCCCTTTCCTCTACAGTCAACAAGTCAAAAAGTGTTCATTAAATGCCTGCTATGTGCCAGACACTGCTAAGTGCTAGAAATACAAAGAAAAGTAAGACAGGCCCTGCTCTCGAGGAGCTCACAGTCTGAGAGGAAAAATGTAAAAACAATTCTATACAAACAAGATACAAGTGAGATAAACCAGGTGTATCTAGGTGGGGCAGTAGGTAGAGCAATGGCCCTGGAGTCAGGAAGACCTGAGCTCAAATCCGACTTCAGAACTTACTAGTTGTGTGACTTCAGGCAAGTCACTTAACCCCTATTGCCTTGCCTCCTCCCTTCAAAATAAAAAATAAAATTAAAAAAGAGAAAAACTGGAAATAATTAAGAGAGGGAAGGCAATAGTATTAAGGGCTTCCTGTGGAAGGCGGGTTTTTAGCTGAGAGCTGCAGGAAGCCAGGGAAGTTAGAAGGTAGAGATGAGGAAGTAGAACGTACCAGACATGGGGAGGGAAGAGGGCATCAAGTGAAAGTGCCCAGTATCAGGAGATGAAGCTTCTGGTTTGAGTAAGAACGAGCAAGCTCTTTGTTCTGGGAAGTTTAGATTCAAAGGGCCACCCTTGAGGACCTAGAGGGCCACATGTGGCCTCAAGGCCTCAGGTTTCCCTCTCCGGGCCAGGTTACTGAGCACTCTAGAGGCCAAATAGAGGATTTTACATTGGATCCTAGAGATAGTAGGGAGTCACTGTGGTTGACTGGATAGGAGGAGTGACCGGTCAGATTTGCCCTTTAGGGAGATCATTCTGACAGCTGAGTGGTGGATGTGTTGGAAGGGGAAGAAGCTTGAAGCAGGGAGACCAACCAGCATACTATTGCAACAATGTGATGCAAATGTGAGGTGATGAAGGCCTGCCCTAGGGAGGTGGAGGTATCAAAGGAGAGAAGGAGCCATGAAGAAATCCTACGGAGAAAAGCCTCAGGAAAGGAGGTAGGAATGACCACGTCAGCATCGGGATACCAAAAAACAGGATTTGTGTGTAAACTCCACAGGGGACAGCCAGCCTAAGATACCTCTTACCTGAAATCCAAATGTAGAGAAACAGATACGTGAGGAGAGGACTCCCTACATTAGAAAAAGGGTTTTGGCTTCAGACTGAGCTCCCCTTCACAGCTTCTCCTTAAAGCATGGAAGGGTCTGTTTGCAGAGTGATGACTTCTGACATAGAAGCCCAACCAATTTCACAAGGTTTTACTGAAGGCCTGCAACTGAGGAGGCAGCATGGAGTCATGGAAAGACAACTGGCCACTGCAGCTTGTTGACTGCATGACCCTGGACAAGTTCCTTCCTCACCCTGGGCCTCCGTTTGCCCGTCTGTAAAAGAAGGGGATTCGTGCTAAATGATCTCTAAGGTCATTTAGAGGCTTCAAGGGGATGCAGCAGACAGAGAGCTGAACCTGAAATCAGGAAGACCTGAATTCAAATGTGACTGCGGACAGACATGTATTATCTGTGTGGCCCCGGTTAAGTCACTTAACCATTGTTTGCCTCTGTTTCCTCATCTGTAAAATGCGGATACCTCCCAGGATTGTTACAAGATTCAAATAAGATATTTGCAAAGCTCTGCGCATGCTTTAAAATATCATACAAGTGCTAGCTGTTAGTGTTGTTGTTATTCAGTCATTTTAGTCACGTTCAACCCTTTGTGACCCCATTTGGGGGTTTCCTGGCAACCATGAGTGATTTGTCATTTCCTTCTCCAGCGGATCCATTTTGTCAGGCAATCAAAGGTTAAGTGACTTATCCAGGATCACATAGTTAGGAAGTACCTGAGGCTAGATTTGAAATCAGACCTTACTGACTCCAAGTCCAGTGCTCTATCCACTGTGCCACCTAGCTACCTTCTCCCTTTTAGGATTAGGGGCGTCTTCCTTCTGTTCCCTCGGAATTGATGATCGAGTAATCTCTAATACCAGGCCATCTTTGCCCTTCATGAGATCGGGAAGATAGGAAGGGGTTAAATGCAGGTTTATCAGGAAGTGAATTACCAGTGACTTACTCAGCAGGTCCTCCCTCTGCCACTTGGAACAAACTTGGAAGTTCAAAGCATAGCCAGAGACCACAAATGTCAGGGTCAAGGCCAATTCCAAGCTGAGACAGCTGACAGCAGGGGCAGCCTAGCTTTGGTGAGAATCAACTGTGGCTATATGACAGCCTACTACAGGAACCAGGCCACTATAATAATAATAATAAAGACAACAACATTTACATCGTACTTACTATGTGCCAGGCATCATTGTGTTAAGTACTTTATAGTTATCTCATTTGATCCTCACAACAACCCTGAGAGGTAGGTGCTATTATGATTCTCATTTTACAGATGAGAAAAGTGAGGCCAACAGAGGTTAAGTGACTTGCACAAGGTCACACAGTAAGTATCTGAGGCTGGATATGAATTCAGCTCTTCTTGACTCTTTTCACAGTCACCTAACTGGCCATGACTTCGAAAACTTGACCACGGGAGAGAACCACCTCTAACCCACCCAGAAAAACAGCAGCCCAAAAGCAGGAGAAATACTTATTTGCTTTATATCTGTTTCTTGCTCTCTAGAGTTTACCAGGAACTGCCACACACTGCACTTTTTTTATATCCCACAGTTAAAATTCTTAAAAGATTTATTCATTGCTTTGGTTGGCAATGCAACAAAATGTACCTCCAGTGCTCAGGTAATGGGATATGGTATTAGTCCAAGCAATTTGCTGAACATGGGGTTTTGCACACCAAAATATATTACAGCATTTAGTGGTGTCACTCAGAATTGCTCTAGCCCCAGTAACCGCCTGGCAGATAGAGGGTGTCCAGAAGTCTCCAAGTCCCCCAGGGGGGGAGCCAGGGGAAAAGCCCCTATTGAAGGCTTCAGATCGAGGGCCCTGTTCTAAGGGCAAAAGGCACCAAGAGCCCAGAAACTCCAGATAAAAAGGCTTAATGGAATAGTTCAGCCATTTAGCCCCAGAGATAGAGCTATAATTAACCTCTGGGGGCCAATTTTTTGTCCCAGACACCAATATGAAGAATGGACTTGTTAGTGTGGGAATCACACTTCCCCCTGCCAGTCCAGAGAGTTCTTCCCTGTGCCAGGCTGAAGAAGAGTGGGACAGGTTTCTTCCTCTCCCAGTGTGACTGTACCCAATGGGCTTGTTCCCCCTCACAGAATGCCCTTCTGCTGCCCACAACTGTTTTTGCCCTAAGTGAAAAAACAGTCTTAAATAAACCTCTCTCTAGAGGCCAAGAACAATGGCATCTAGGTAAAGCAGGAGTCATAGGAGTCTAGGACTGCCCAAACCCAAGATAAGTTTCAAAGGGTGAGCTAGAAGAGAGAGCTCACAAGCCAGAGGGAAGGAATGATACAGCATCCTGTTGTTCCCTGAAAGTTTACTACCCATCAGCACACTTATCTGGAGTCTTCTACTATGCTAGGTACTGTAGCAGATAGAAAAGACAGGGCAGTCCCTACCTTCAAGGAGTTTATGGCCTAGCTGAAGAGGCCTACAAGCAGAAAAACAATTAGAAAAGAATTGGTTTGATCATTTGAGTCATGTCTGACTTTGTGACTCCATTTGGGTTTTCATGGCAAAGACAATGCAGGGATTTGCCATTTCTTTCTTCAACTCATTTGACAGATGAGGAAACTGAGGCAAAGAGGGTGACATGACTTGTCCTGTGTCACATAGCTAGTAAGTATATGAGGTCAGATTTTGGGAGGAAGGAAGGGAGGGAAGGAGGGAGGGATGGAAGAAGGGAGGGAGGAAGGGAGGAAGGAAAGAAGGAAAGAAAGGAGGAAGGAACAAAGAAACAAAGGGACAAAGGAAGGATGGAAAATAGAAGGAGAGAGGAAGTATGGAAGCATTTATTAAGCATCTGAGGTCAATGCTATCATTTCCTCCATTTTACAATTGAGGAAACCGAGACAGAGAGAGGATAAATGACTTGCCCAGGATCATACAACTACCAAAAATATCTAAGGGTGGATTGAAATTTAGGTCTTCCTGACTTCAGGTCCAGCGCTCCATCCACTGAGCCATTTGGCGGTCTCTTAATCAGCCACCAATCAGCAAAGTAATGACAATGCTTTATATTTATTTGCTTCACACTTTATAAAGCTCATCTACGTTATCTCCTTCCATCCTTAAAATAATATGCCAAGGTAGATAAGGCAAAATTTATAATCCTCATTTGACAGATTACAAAATAATAGCTCATACGTAGATAAGGCTCTATGGTGTTCACAGCACTTCTCTCACTGTGTTGTTATCTCCATCTTGCTGATGAGGAAGCTGAGGCCCAGAAAAATGAAGTGGCTTGGCCAAGGTAATACATCTGGAAAGCTGAAGACCTTGCACTGAACTCCAAGCAGGCTGCTCTTTCCCCTCTCTCACCCTCCACATCCAAGGTGTTGCCCAGGCTTGTTGAGTCACCTTTGCAACATCTCCCCACTATGGTCCCATTTCTCCTTGGACCCTGCCACTACTCTGGTGCAGACTTTCCTCACCACACACCTGGATTATATTGCAGCAGCCTGCTGGGGGCCCTGCCCGCCTCAAGTCTCTCCCCACTCCAATCCATCCTCCATTCAGGCGCCATTCAGTCAGGCCTCTCCCCTACTCAATAAATTGCAGTGGCTCCCTATTGCCTCCAGGAGCAAATACAAAACGTTCTGTCATTCAAAGCCATTCAAAGCCCTCCTACCTTTCCAGTCTTACTTGCTGACTGCTTCTCATTGATCCAGTGACACTGGCCTCCTGGCTTTTCCACAAACAAGACCTTCCATCGCTTGACTCTGGGCATTTTCTCTGGCTGTCCCCCATATCTGGAATGTTTCGTCCTCATCTCCATCTGCTGACTTCCTTGGCTTTCTCTAAGTCCAATCAATCAATCAACATTTACTAAGAGCCTACTATGTGCCAGGAACGAAAATCCTACCTTCTACCAGAAGCTTTTCCCAATCCCTCTTTATTCTAGAGCTGCTCCTCTCCTAATTACATCCTATTCATCCTGTATCTAGCTTGTTTGTACATATGCATTTGCTTGTTATCTTCCCCTAGTAGACTATGAGTTCCTTCAGGGCTGGGACTATCTTTTATCTTTCTTTGTATCCCCAACACTTAGCCCAATAACTGGCACATAGTAGGTGTTTAAGAAATATTTATTTCTCCCACACCAGGTTATCTCTGAACTGAGGGTTTTTTCCCCTTGGATCACAAATTAGAGCTAGAAGGGACCTCAAAGTCCATCTAGTCAAATTGCCTCAGTTTACAGAAGAGGAAACTGAGGCCCAGAGAGGTTAAATGATTTGCCCAAGGTAACACAGAGAGTGTCAGAGAAGGAATTGGAACCCAGGCCTTCTGACTGCAACCAGCGTTCTTTCAAGCAACACATACCTCCAAGTAACCCCTCCTTGCTCTCATCTTTGACCAAACAGATCACCTGTTGATCAACAGGGCTGAGAATGAGAAATGACAACAGGCCCTCTGCATCTTTTGAACTGCTCTATCTCTAGAAAATCCTTTAGAAAATAAATACATTGTGTTATGGGAATGGTTGCCATGGTGCAGCCAGGAGCAGGCATTTCTAGGCTTTTATTGAAGAGAAAGAATTGCAAACACTGTGGGTGTAATCAGTATGTTCCTGAAACTGTGGACAAAATGAGAAACCGTGTGTGTGTGTGTGTGTGTGTGCATGTGTATATGTATGTGTGGGTGGGTGGGTGTGAGAGTGAGGGTGTGTGTGTGTGTGTGTGTGTGTGTGTGTGAGAGAGAGAGAGAGAGAGAGAGAGAGAGAGAGAGAAAGAGAGAGAGAGAGAGAGAGAGAGAGAGAGAGAGAGAGAGAATAGCAATGCAGCTGAACATGTATTTTTCTAACTGGCCATCCTTAATTTTCTCAGCTTTTTTGTGGCTTGGTGTACTCTGGAAGGAGATGCCCAGCCTTAACTGAAGAGATAGTGTGCTATGAGGGATGCAGCAGGACATAGAGCAAAGAGTCCTGGAAGGTCCAGGTTCAAATCCTACTCTGCTATTTATTATCTGTGTGACCTTGGAGAAATCACTTCACTTTTCTGGATCTCAGTTTCCCTTTCTATATAATGAAGAGATTAGACTAGATGGTCTCTTCTAGCTCCATCCAATGATTATCTTGAAGGTCCCTTCTATCTTGAGATTATGAATTTTAGTTGTCCCTAAAAGGACTTGATATGCTAAAAATCCTGCCCTATTCAGTGAGTGACACCTCAAATTTTATCTTCAGTTTCCCTTTATCTTGAGGGAATCTAGAGATCATTGAGAACAAACTAAGCCTACTCCTAAATTTGATCTAGAGCAAGGGTTCTATACCTTTTTTTTTTTGTCATGGACCCGTTTGGCAAATTGGTGAAACCTATGGAACCCTTCTGAGAATAAAGGATTTAAATAATTGAAGGGAATGCTATATTTCAGTTAGAAGTCAATGCAAGTAAAGATGTATTTTTTTCACCATCCAATTTTATAGATCCCCTGAAATTTATGCAGGGGCCTATTTGAAGGTCCACAGACCTCAAGTTAAGAATGCCACCTCTAGACTCCATCTACTCTCCCTAAACTACTGTGGGAGAATCTGACCTCCCTGTGAATTTCCTTTCTTACTCAAAGAAAGATGGGATGAGGTCAGAATGTGAAGGTTCTTAAGTTACTTTCCAGAGATGGCAAGGACCAAATCAGCAGAAGAAAAACCAATTCAACTGCCACCTTGTCCAGAAAGCCTCTCTGATCTCACCGGTAACAATGACCAGCTTCGTTTTCACCTTTCTCCTCATCATACTTTTTATTTTATTCAGGTCCTGTGATTCTATTAATAAGGATAGGGAGCTGCTGGTGAGAAATTTGTGATCCATGAACTTCCTCATCAATGCAAATCAGCAGCTCCTCTGAAACTTACAATCTTCATCTCTAATCTTTTAATTATAAGCTTATAGAGAATTGTCTGTTAAATGAGATGATTTGCTCAGGGCCACATAACCAGCATGTGACAGCTAGGTGGTACAGGGGATAGAGCACTGGCCTTGCAGTATAGAAGACCTTGAGTTTAAGTCCTGCCTCTGATACTTATTAAGTATGTGATCGGGGCAAGGCACTTACCTCAGATTCAGTTTCCTTGTCTGCAAAATGGGTTTATAAGAGCACCTACCTTATAGGATTATTGTGATTATCAAATGAGATAACATAGATAAGGCACTTTACAAACCTTGAATCAGCATAAAGATGCCAGCTATTATTACTACATGTGCCAGAGACAGAACTTGTACCCAGGTCTTCCTAACACAGAGATCATCTCTCTATGACACTATGCTGCCTGTCTTTAGTTTTCTTATGTCCTCCTATACCAGTGGTTCTCAACCTTCCTAATGCCGACACCCTTTAATACTCGTATGTGGGCATATCTGCATGTGGGTGGACCTGCCTGGAGACTGATAGAGGAGCGGTGTCTCAGTTCCTAAAACCATTAGAAATATGTGTTTTCTGATGGTCTTAGGCGACCCTGTTCAACCCCCAAAGGGATTGCAACCCACAAGTTGAGAACCACTGTTCTATACTCTTATATACAATAGTCATGTGGCAATGTGTCACATCACCTTATACTCTAAGATACATGGGAACAGGGATCAAAACAAAAACAGAATTTGGATTTTCCCCAATGCCTAGCACAGTGCTTTGTATACAGTAGGCGTTTCATGTTTGTTGGTTTGGATTAGTTGGACTGGATTGAATTGGAAGGTGAAGGCTCTGAAGTTTTTCCTACCTGCCAATTTAGGGATGCATCAAAAAGTAACAGAAAAAGTTTCTGTTCTGTGAACATTTATTGAATGGCTACTAAGTACAAAACACTGTACTAGGCATTGGTGGGAGGAGGAATAGAAAGATCGGTGAGAATCTGCCTCTACCCTCATGAAGCTTATATTCAGCTTAGGGAGTAGTAACACCTAGAGTAGGGCTAGGAAATCACAGATGCCACTAACTGACCCCTGAGAAATTGTATAACCCAAGAACGAGTCATTGGGAGATAATTGCTCCCATGTCCTCTACTCCTACTTGCCAATTTAACTGTGTGCCAGGAATAAAGAGCGAAGGATAATGGGAGACAGAACCTTAACAGTCTATTGAAGCAGAGGGCTAACCAGGCAAGACAATAACCCATCAATTCCATCTTTCATGTTCAGGGGGCAGCATTCTCTTCCCCCCTCCCATTCCCCTCTACTGATCTAATGGGGTCAGGAAGTTGTTTCCAGTGGTTCTGCCTCAGCCCCTGGGGAGGAGAAAAGGGGGAGGAGGGAGAGTTGGAAACCCAGAACGAAAGAGCAACAACAGTCAGGATTGCATCGAGGGAGACTTCCTGCCATTGTCATGGGAAGGATGCAGGAAATAGATGGGGGTTGATTGAAGGATAGAGGGGGCCCATTTTCTTTGGTCCTGAGACTCCCTTCACAGAGGCCAGAGGCACCCTGGAGCAGGCAGGAAAGGCCCTTGAATCAATGACAAAACCAAGTCCTCACAGTCCACCAAGCCAGGCATGCTATTCAGATGCTCTTAAGAACCTGGCTTTGGAAAACCAGATGGAATACTCAGATATTGCCCCCCTTGGTCATTTAGGCTTCCACATTTTCAGGATTCTGGAGAACAAACAATTCAGCATTATACTCAACCACTCCCACTAATAGATGTCTTCCTGTTTTCTAAGCCAATTTTTCCTTAAAAAAAAAAAAAAAGGGTAGTACTGAGACAAGCCAGGGTCCCTACCACAAAAAGAAAACCAAGGGTACAAAGATGGCAGCTGTTAAATAATGACTCCGGCTGGGAGATGGCAAAAGGTTGGAATCAGAGGGTACAAATGGTTTGCTCTTTCACACTGGGCTTTGTGGGGTGTCTAGTTACTTGGCAGGGTTACCAACAAGCAGGGTCTGGTCCTCAGCTTGTCAGGTTCAGCAACTGAATTCGATCAGTTCATCCCTGGGGTATCAAGCTCTAGGAAATTGTTCATAGAAACTATAGATCATAGATCATGCATCACAGATATACAGCTGGAAAGGACCTTAGAAGTTTTCAAGTCCAACGCCCTCATTTTACAGATAAGAGAACTGAGAGCCAGAGATTTGTCTCAGGTCACACAGGTAGTAAGTGACAGAGCCAAATTTGAGCTAAGGTCCTCTGACTTCAGCTAAGAGCTGGTAAGGTTTTTCTTGGGTCCCTTTTTATCTCCCCTTTCAACAACCTGTTCTCCTATTCCTAGTATCCCCACCCCCAAACACACTCCAATTCTGTACTCCAACTCTGCATCCTATTTTTCAAAAGACTTTGCCATCAGCTAGCTGCCAGTGAAAGGAAGGAAGGAAGGAAGGAAGGAAGGAAGGAAGGAAGGAAGGAAGAAAAGAAGGAAGGAAGGAAGGAAGAAGGGAGGAAGGGAAGGAAGGAAGGAAGGAAAGAAGGAAGGAGTGAAGGAGGGAAGGAGGGAGGGAGGAAGAGAGGAAGGAAGGAAACAAGCATTTATTAAGTGCCTAGTATGTGCCAGGCACTGTGCTAAGCACTTTACAAATCTCATTTGATCCTTACAACAACTCTGGAAGGTAGATGCTATTATTATGCCCACTTGAGGGAACCGAGGCAGACAGAAGTTGTGAAATCCCCAAGACCACACAGCTAATAAGTTTCTTAAGCTAGATTTGAACACAGGTCTTCCTGACTCCAAGCTCTATCCACTGTATCACCTAGTTGCCTCTAAAGTAATAACATGAGAAAAGTTTTACCCTTCCCAGGAGTATTTGCACAAAAGACAGCATAAAGATGACTAAGAATCATCAGACCTGAATTCTAATCCTGTCCTTGCCACCTTTTAGTTTTTTGATGTTGAGCTTAGCTTCCCTGGGTCTTCCTTCAACTGTAAAATGCAAACATTATTCTGAGCCTTCCTCCAAAGATTATTGTGAGAGTCAGAAGAGATTTGTGTGAAAGTATTCTGTAAACTGTAAATTACTCAAGGAAACTATCAGGTATCGTTATTTAATAGGGCACCCACTGCCCCCATAAGTGTTTCAGAATCAAAAGAATTACATTCTAATACTAGAGTTTCAGATCCTGAAAAATCAAGAAGGAAGAGAGATTTTGAGGATAAGGAATCATGCCCAGTATTCCTAAAATTTACACCACTTAATTGGTCTTTAATTCCATCTACTCTTAAGGGGTTAGGGTAGTGGAACGATGTATTCTCTAAAAACGATTCCTAGGCTGGGAACCCTTCAAAGCTAGTCTCCCAGATTTTTCCTAGTAACTATCAGCACAATCCATATGGCCTTTGTCCTTGGGTCAAAATGTAAAGTCAGGCTCTGCTGATAAATAAAGCCATTTTAACTAAAGAGCATAAAAGATATCTTTTTTCTTCCTTTCCTTCTTCTTTCCTTCCTTCCTTTCTCCTCTCCCTCCCTTCCTTCCTTCCTTCCTTTCTTTCTTACTCTTTCTTCTTTCCTCCCTCCCTCCCTCTCTCTCTTTCTTTACTCAGTTTTCCAATATTGCCCAGGTTGGAAAAGCAATGGCCCAACATCAAACCAGAACTAAGTGAGTGTTGAGATAAGAGCTAAGCATAAAGCCTTTCTTGATCCCTCCACCAGCACCACCACTGGGGGAAAAAAAATCATTAACTTGTAGAAACTTTGTATTTACTTAGATGTAAACATGTTGTATCCCCTTGGTAGACTATAAGCTCCCTGAAGGTAATGGTTAAAAAAAGAGGCAAAGGGAGAAGATCTTGAGCCTAATAAGGAAAAGGAGACAGTGAAGGCATTTTGGAGGGTTATGGAATTGTGAAGAAGGTCAGAGGTTGAATTTGCAGAGGAGAAACTGAGGAAATGCTGATTGAGAATAATCTCCATGTTTAAAGCTTACTTCTATGACAGAAGGGTACAGGAGGGACAGGATTAAAGAGCGAGACCCTGAAGACGAGAACTTTAAAGGAAGAAGGTTTTTGACAAGGTAAGGTAAGAAAAGATAAATAAAATAAACTGCTAAGATCAAGCAAAACAAACTTGTGAACATTTAGAGATGAATGCTGAATGGGAAGGAAGTATACTTGACTATAAAGTCATTGCCAAGACAAAGGAAAGGAAATTGAGTGTGGCTATCACTTTAAGTGATGAAAGGCTGAATGAGGTGTTTGGGAGGTGGGGTGTAAATACAAGTAGTTTTGTTTTGTTTTGTTTTAAACAGGCTGAGAATCTCAGTATAAAGAGTAAGGTTGATTTTGTAGTGACTTACACTAAGTATGCGATGTTTATTTTCTGCTACAGACAAGGGATTACTCTATATTCCAAGCATATACCAGTCTCCTTTTGTGAATAAGATGAAGAGATTCAAGGAACACCTTGCCATATTCCAAATTATCAGGAACAATGAGGTATTCCTTTAAAATAAAAAACTGAGTGTCAATGGGGGAAAGAATCTGAGGTGGCAAAGGATTAATGTGGTCCTTAAGGTGATGTTAAAGACTGGAAGAATGTGACACAGAGGAGAACGGGAAGGAAAAAGATAACTGCATATTTGAATCTCGAAAAAACAAACTTGGGGTTCTTCCCGGTGAGAAGGGAGTTGGGTCTCTGAGGAAGGACATTGATATGCTGGGGAGCATCCAAAGGAAGATGGAGGACTTTGAGCCCAAGTTACATGAGGATTAATGGAAGGAGCCACAGGTGTTTATTCTAGAGAAGAAATGACTCACAGGGCACATGGTAGTTGTTTGCTATATTTTAAGAATGTTCATGTTGAAGACACTTCTGTTTGACCATAGGAAGACTGTACCAGGAGCAAAGGCTAGGAGTTATAAGTGGCAAACTTATTCTTGATATCAGGAAAAAAAAACTTCCTAACAATTAGCTACCCAAAAGCGGATGGGCTGCTAACACAGTGCTTTGCACATAGTAGGTATTTAACAAATGCTTATTGAATTGAATTTCCTTAAACTAATGGAGAGACTAGCCAGACCAGTGGGGTGATGGATCGATTACAGTGTGACAACGGACAGGCCAATAAGCCCAGTCTTTATGAGCTTGTACAGAATATTCAGCTGCTGCACCCCTCATGTAGGCTTTGGAGCATGAAAGGACATTTTGCAATTGGTTCTGATTTGCTAACTATCTGGTAAAGCCAAGCCTCTTTGATTGACTGAGTGGTCATTCAAAGGTGCTAATGGAATTAACTGTACCCCCTTCCTACTCTTTCAACTGATTCCTTCCTTCCTGACTGGGTTCTTGGAAAGAGACGACGCCTAAGAGAAAAGGCCTTGGACCCTCCCCATCCTCAGGCCAATGTGCAGCCTCTGTTCTTTGCCTCAGCATTTGTTTTCATTTTAAATGAAGGAGATTAGAGGCTATAAATAGTTTCAAAAGATCTGAAGAGCAAGCCACCAGGAGGTCCAGGAGTCCAGGCTAGGGTTTGTAGCCCATTGGGCCTGAAGAGCAACTTTAACACCCAGTTATGTAGAAACTCCATTAATTCTAAGCCCAGAGATGGAGATGGTATCAGAAAGAGTGTGCCCCCACAAATGCAGAGGTATAAAGTATGTGTTTCCATTCTTGCCATATCTCTATAATAACATATCCCTTTTTTAAAATTACTTGATATTAACTAGTTAAGTATAACTGGGTCATTAATCACTGGTGGCTAATAGAGGCAGTGCGGGGCAGTATGCTATACTAGAAAAAGAGAATAAGGGGCTGAGTTGATAGCATTAGAGAAGAGACATCCTTATTCCTTGAACTTCAATGTGGAAGATATAGCCAGTCTCATTCAACTACTACAAGGACAGAGTAAGAATAATCACTAGAAAAACATCAAAGTAATTTAAGTAAAACCACAGCCATATTGTCTCTGCCTCTGGTATACATCTTAGAAAAAACATAAATAATATAACTAATCATCAACTGAGTTTAAATATATATAATAAACCAAAGAGCAAAATCTGTTTTAAACTGGACACAATCTTATTATTAAAGTTCCACAATGAGAAAGCCAGATCCTACACAAGTGAATAGGAGAGTGTTCCCCATTTTCTACCCACTCCTTTTATTCAAAATAAATGTTTTGTGGGTGTTCTTTTTATTTTTAAAACATTGTTATTTTCCAACGACTCACACACACAAAATGAAACCTTCCTTTGTAACAAAAAGTAGAATTAAGGAAAACAAATGAACACATTGACCTTATAAGACAACATGTGTTTATTTTTTTTCTTAATATTTTGAGTTTTTTTTCCCCAATTATGTGTAAAGACAATCTTTGACACTCATTTTTAAAAATTTGGAATTACAAATTCTCTCCTTCCTCCCCCCGCCATGGTAAACAGTTTGATATAGGTTATACATGTGCAATCATGCAAAACATTTCCATATTAGTCATATTATGATAGAAGACACAGACCAAAAATCAATCAATCAATTAATTAAAAACATTCCCCCCCCCCCAAAAAAATTAAGAAAGTGAAAAATAGTATGTTTCAGTCTGCATTCAGACTCCATCAGTTCTTTCTCTGGAGATGGATAGCATGTGTCCTTTGGAATTATCTTGCATCATTATATTGCTGAGAATAGCTAAGTCATTCACAGGTGACCATCATACAATATTGCTGTTACTGTGTACAATGTTCTACTGGTTCTGCTCATTTCACATTGCATCAGTTCATATAAGTCTTTGCCAGTTTTTCTGAAATCATCCTGTTTGTCATTTTTTATAGTATATCTATAGTCTATTCTGTGTATGGAGAGGTGGAAGCAGGGCAGAAATGCTTCTCTGTAGGTCCTCTCCGGTCATATTTGGTCACTGCATTGATCAGAGTTCTGTTGTCTCCTAGTGTTGTTTTTCTTTACATTATTGTGGTCATTGGATGATTTTTCTCCCTCATGCTCTTTAGAAGTTGTGAGGACAAACAACCATTTATGAAGTTCAAACTATGTGTCAGGCATTGTGCTAAGAGTTGGAGATACAAAGGAAAGGCAAAAGACCAGTCCTTGCTCTAAAGGAGCTCACATGGGAGGAGACAACATGCACACTGCTGCATAGTAACAAGACATGTACAGGATCAATAGGAATTAATTGCAGAGAGAAGGCACTAGAATTAAAGGGGATTGAGAGAGGAATCTTGTAGAAGGTGAGGTTTTAGCTGGGATTTGAAATGAGCCAGTGAAGCCAGGAGGTGATGAGGATAGAGAAAATTCCAGGCTTGGAAGATAGCCAGTGAAAAGAGAAAGTATCCTGGGGAAGGAACAGTAAGGAGCCCAGTGTCACTAGGTGGAAGCTTGTGTGCAGTGAGGGGTGTACAGTGCAGGAACACTGGAACTGTAGGAAGGGACCAAATTATAAAGGGCTTTGACTGCTAAATAGGATTTTATATTTGATCCTGGAGGTAAGAGGGAGCCACTAGAGTTGATTAAATGGGTGGTGGATGATGGGTGACACCATCACCATAATCAGTAGTATTTATCTAGCCCTTTAAGGTTTGCAAAGTGCTGTACATGGGCTATCTCATTTGATTCTTACAACAACACTGGGAGGTAGGTGCTATTATTATTCCCATTTCACAGTTGAGGCAACTGAGGCAGATAGAAGATAAATGGCTTTCCCAGGATCACACAACTAGGAAATGTCCAAGGCTGATTTTGAACTCCAGACTTGGCACTCTACCCACTGTGCCACCTGGCTTGTAGGAAAGGTTATTATCCCTACTTAACAAATGAAGAAGCCGAGGTCTAGAAAGGGAAGGTTGGTTATCTTGGTTACACAACTAGACAGTGACAGAACCAAAACAAGAAACTCAGTCTCCGGTGTACCATTTTAGGGCTCTTTCCACAACTACCAATGGTGTTATTAGCCCCAAGACTTCATACTCACAAGCCTAATAATAGATATGAAAAATAAAATTTATCTGCGTCTGAGATCATTTAGATCTGGAGGTAGGACTAGATGACTTTGGACTAGATGACTTTTCACTCTAATCTTAGGTGTCTCTGAACTCAGTTAATGATACTGACAACTGAACATGGTCCTAGAATATACTCACTCCATGGTGAGGACCAGTGAGCTGAGGGGAGACGATGTTCATTTGGGTACTGCAACAGAATTACCTAGCACATAGTTGGCACTCATTTAGTATGTAACGATTGACCTTGAGGGGTCATAGTTCTGTTCCTATGACCGAAATCAGAAAACTATCTAAAAGGAGGAAGGGGAGAGAAAAAGAGACTCTCCAAACAAAGACCTAAATTAACCACTAGCAATATGAGGAATTAACCAAAGACAGACACAGATTTTTAAACACAAAAAAGACAAAAAGTGCCCCCAGATGCCGGCCATCAGCATAGTATATCAGAACGTAACTGAACTGGGATTCAGGAGAATTGACTTTAACTCCTGACTCTGACACTTACTGGCTGTGTGAATATGAGCCTCAGTCTCCTCGTCTGCAAAATGAAAATCATACTTGCACTCCTTGCCTCACAGGGTTGTGATGAGACAACCACAATGAACACATCTTCTTAACAGTCACAGAATCCTAGTGTTTAGAGCTAGACAGGGCAATAGAGTTCACTGAATCCAATCCCCTCATCTTCCAGAAGAACTAGAAGCCCAGCTGGGTTCAGTGACTTGTCCAAAGTCACACAAGTAGTAAGTCAGAGCCAGGATTTGAAATCTGGTCTTTTATTTCCAACTCCAGCGCAATTTCCTTGACTGAATACTTTGTAATACTGAAATACTTTGTAAACCTGAAAATATCATAAAATTTTCAGTGTAAGACCCATGACCCAAGGAAACTCAGTTGTGGCTCACATGTATAGGACCTCTAAAGGTTTTTTCTTCTACTCTGTCTCAAGCCTGCACCCCAAAGAAGAATTCTAAGGAAAATCTATAAAATGAAGCTTAGGAAATGCTTTTATCTAAAGTCTTCCCAAAAGAGATTAATAGGGAGTCCCTTCTAGAAAAGTTGTAACAAAGTATATATGAGAAACCAGAGAGTTTTTTGTTTTCACCACTACATAAGAAATGCTTAAAATACAAAAGAACAGTATGGCTGGGTGGCGCAGTGAATAGAGCACCAGCCCTGGAGTCAGGAGGACCTGAGTTCACATCCAGCCTCAGTCACTTAACACTTGCTAGCTGTGTGACCTTGGACAAGTCACTTAATCCCAACTGCTCTGCCTGCCCCCCTCAAAAAACAAACACAAAAACACAAAAGAACTCATTGATGTGCACGGACAACTACTTAAAACATGAAACAATAATCCATTATGAGACTCATAGGAGCCTATAAAAAGACACAGATAATATTCCTGGAGGGTCAAGACTCCTGGGAGCACTTTGGGTCTGCCGAACAGATTTCATTTCCACCTTGGATTGGCACTGTTCTTGAAATTCACTCAAGGTCTGGGACTTCTGGTCAACCAAGAGTGCGTGTCCCATCCTCCTGTAAGTCACCTTCTCATCCAGGAAGGGATATAGCTGCAGAGAGCACGTCCTGCTGCTGGCATCTGGACCTCTTAACGAATGGGAACTTCTTCAGCTCACAAGATATAGCTGCCAAGGCTGGAAACATCCATCTCAAGAATGCTGTTAGGTCACCTATGGTTAGGGAGAGAAACATGGGCAAGTCACTTAACCCCAATTGCCCTCCAAAAAAAAAAAAAGAAAGAAAGAAACACAAAACGGAAAAGGCAGCTAGGGACCTGAGATACAGTCTCAGATAAGTCCATGTATTCACTGCTGTGTGTATGTGTGTGCGTGTGTATGTATGTATGTGCACTACTGCTAAAGAGGAGAGAGAAATACTGTCTCTATCACCACACCCAACTCCACCCCCCCATTCCCACCCCAGCTAAAGTGCAAGGAAGAGCTGTCAGAATCCTGTGCTATACATTCCAAAGAGGGCAAGAGAAAGTGAAATCAGACGTTGTTTCTCTTTTAAAGCCTACTGAGTGGGTACCTCTTCTTTGCCAGTCATCCTGAACAGAGCCGCCAGTAAATGGGATTATAGCAGCGGTTCTCAACCTGTGGGTCATGACTCCTTTGGGGGTGGCCTAAGACCATCAGAAAACACATATTTCTGATGGTCTTAGGAACTAAGACATCGCTCCTCTATCCTTCTCCAGGTGGGTCCGCCCACATGCAGATATGCCCAGTTGTTGTTGTTGAGTCATTTCAATAGTGTCTGACTCTTCATGAACCCATTTGAGATTTTCTTGACAAAGATACCAAAGTGGTTTGCCATTTCCTTCTCCAGTTCATTTGACAGATGAAGAAACTGAGGCAAACAGGGTTAAGTGACTTGCCCAGGGTCATATAGCTAGTTAGTGTCAAAGGCCATATTTGAACTCGTCTTCCTGACTCCAGGCCCAGCATTCTATCTACTGTTCCCCCTAGCGACCCTATTACATAAGCTATGATCATTCTTATCTAACAACTCTTTATCTATCAATGGTTTATAATTGATTGGAGCCCTTCTCCTTCTTCACTAGAGTTCTCTGAACAACTAAAGTTCAGTTCTGGTTTCCTTATCTACACACTGAGGTTGGCTAACTTTGGCAGAATTCCCAGAGCCCTTAAAATTTGCTGCCAGTGTCAAGACCAGCCTGTATAAAAAGTGAGCTGTCCCTTTTGGTGTGAGTCTGACACCATCTAATCAGGCTCTTGATGCTCCATCCTGATGCTGGGCTGTGTGCCTCCAGAATGGGAACCATTTGTAGTCTGATAACTAAGACAAAAGAACTGAAAATCATCTCCTCTGCTTTCAGAGAGCCAAGCAGCTTTCTTCTGAAGAGTCTCATTACAATGCCAGTGGGCAGAGTCAGGAATTCTCTATTAACTATAAAAGATCCAGACAAGGCAAACAATCTGGAAATAGTGGCCCCTTCATGAGAATGCCCCCACTAAAACAAAGGCAGCACCTGACTTTCAAATGATTCAGGGTGTTAAGAAAAAAGACAGCCCATTTAAACCCTGAACAAGAATTATGGATAAGTGTAGTAAAATACCCCTTCCTTAATCAAAAGACTCCAGGGGCTCTCCATTAGCTTGAGGATCAAATAAAAACTCTGTTAGGCATTTATAAAGCCCTTCCCAATCTGGCCCTAACATACTTTCCAGCTTTACTGCATCACACTTTCTTTGCACACTCTTGGGTCCAGTCAAAGTGACTTTCTTACTGTTCCTCATATGTGATGCTCCATTTTCAATCTCCATGCTTTTGCACCGGCTGTCTCTGGTGCCTGGAATAAATCCCTCCTCGCTTCTCTAGCTTCCGTCAAGACTCAGTCCAATGTCCACGTTCTCCATGAAGCCATTCCTGATAACTCCAGCTTTTAGTGCCTTTCCCTAAAACTGCCTTGTATTTATTTTGAATATGTTTTTACCTATATATCAGTGGTTCTCAACCTTCCTAATGCCGTGACCCTTTAATACAGTTCCTCATGTTGTGGTGATCCCCAACCATAAAATTATTTTCGTTGTTACTTCATAACTGTAATTTTGCTACTGTTATGAATTGTAATGTAAATATCTGATACGCAGGATGTATTTTCATTGTTACAAATTGAACATAACCCACAGGTTGAGAACCGCTGCTATAGATAGACTATATGTTATTTCCCTTAATAGAACATAAGCTCCTTGAAGGCAGGACAATTTCACTTTTGTTTTTGTGTCCAGCATCTAGTACAGTACTTGGCATATAGTAAGAGCTGAATAAAGATTGCTTGAGTCACATTCTCTTTTGCCTATAGACAAAAGTTATGTTATGGAAAATAAAAGCTTACATTCATATAGTGCTTTAAGGTTGCAGAATGCTTTTTAGCAGCATAGTGCAGTAGAAAAAGGAGGACCTGGTTTCAGATCCTGGCTTGTAATACCTCTTTGACCTTGGGCAAGAAATTTCACCACCCTGGACCTTGGTTTCCACATCTGTAGAATTAATGGGTTGAACAAAATGACCTCAGTTTCCTTTCAGTTTTAAGCCTATTATCCACCTGCATTTTCCGATTTGAACTTCACCACAACCCTATGAGGTGGACAAGAGCAAGGGCTCTCTGGCTTCACATATGGTTTAACCACTTAATTAACATGAGGAGCAGAAAGGTTAGGTAAAGTCCTACAATTAGATCATAATAGAGCTGGGATTAGAATCCAGATGTCCTGAATGCCAGACCAGGGTTCATTTCACATTGGAGAGAAAGAAATCAGGGCTAGAGAGCAAAGATGGGAAAGTTGGCCAAACTTGGACCTGGGGTTGGCCGGTAGGGGTTGGCCTTCATTCTTGAAGAGCAAAATGACATTACTACATTAGAGTCGAGGTACAGCGTGTCCAACTGTGGCTGATCCGACCACTATGAGCTCAGAGGACTCTACTACACGTCAAGCACAAATAAGCCGTATGAACCTGGGGTATAGGAACATCAGAAGAAAGATTTGTGAAAGATCTTCCGAGTGAAGAATCTGAGGGAGCAGATCACTCAACGGGCTTAGGCTGCTCCAAAGAGAGCAGTTTCCACTGAAAAATAAATTTGAGATTTTACTTGTACTCAAGTAAGAAAGGACCAAGTGTCACCAAAGAATAAGCAAGCTGAAAGGTGTGAAACTAAAGAAGCCAGTTTTATGTAATTTCAGTGGTGGCAAGCTAGATTCAGTGACTGAGCCAAACACCTCTAATTTATCAAGCTGCATATAGCTTATACACCTGAAATTCTTCATATTTTAGTAAAGTAGATTTTACACTCTCAACAGCTAGCTGCACATGTAATGCACTGATGACCCATTTCAAAGCAGTATGGGGCTAAGTCCCACGAATGCAGTCTAAGGGGGTGAATCCTTCTTTTGCTGGGTAGAAGGGATCACTAGTGAAGTAAGGGTGTCTTCTTTTGGGGGAATCTCTGGATAGTTTCACCAACATAAACCATGGCAATGTGCCAGTTAACAAGATTGATTTCAGTTTTCCTTTTAGTGGGAAAGAAGTTGAAAGAACGTGGTATCAGATTGAAACAGGTTGCACACAGAGAGAAATCCAGCTGTTTGCACTTCACAGACAGAGCAGGAGCCCTCTGTGAACCAAGGAGCCTTTGGACTGTTCCTCATTCTGTACAGAGAAGGTCACTGCCTCTACCCCCTCAAACTGCACCACCCCCCTAGGTCAGTGCTGTAAACATCAGCCCATCAAGATAAGAAGGAGAAGGCAGATGATATTAATTACCTGGTCTTTTAAGTTCTCCACAGCCTCACATCTGGTTTAATCTCAGTAACATTCATCTCAGGCCAACAAAAGCAAAGTAAAATAAAGAAAGGACTAGGTCAGTGGCCTGGGTGATGACTGGGCTGCCGATGGTCCATAGGGGATTTCCTTCCCACACCCACACACTCAAATACAGAAGAAGCCAATGGTCAAAGCACAGGAGCCATCTGCTTGGGTTCACTCGGGGGCATAAGGGTGCAGTGACCCCTGTGCCTTAGAATTCCATCTTCCATGGTACCCTTGGTAGGGGATGGTAGAAACTAGGGAAGTGGGGAGTTCTAGGAATGGGGACTGATCTTGTCAGAAGTAGGAAAAAGATGGCCCTTAGGATCATAGATTTAGAGCTATAAGGAACATTAAAGGGCACTGAGTCCAAACCGCTCCATTTTACACATGAGAAAACAGACTCAGGAGTTCAACAGTGAATAAATGTCTGAAGTAGGATTTGAACTCAAGTCTTTCTCACGCCAAGTCCAGTATTCTATCAACTACCTCACCTAGCTGCTTGAAAGGCAGAAGGGGAAGAAAAGGAACCTCAGAGGATATCTAGTTCAATCCTCTCATTTTACAGCTGAGGGAAACTGAAGTTTTCTCAAGGTAGCTTGCCCAGGGTCAGATATGTAGTAAGTGGAATTTGAACTCAGATCCCATGACTTTAAGTCCCATGACTCTTCCTATCATACCATGTTGTCTGACTTCTGTCTACCATGTTGCCTTAGTATATTGTTTCTACAGCAAACACCTGTAATAAATTATGGATTTCTTAAATTTTGCAAAGCCTTAGAGGACACAGTATTGCTCTCCTTCCTAGCCACAGGTGGTTATTTGTCACCTAAATCCATGTTGTCTCTGAAGTTTTATACTAAGAGTTATAATGTCCATGCCAAAATGGAACTTAGAGGTTACCTAGTCTAATCTGCCCATTAAGTGATGGGAAAACTGAAGCCTAGGGAAGGGGAATGACTTGCCAGAGGTCACCAAAGAACATTAATGAGAGACCCTGAACTAGAACTTGTCTTCTATTTCCCAGTCCACTGTTCTTTCCATTACATTCTGCTGTTTTCATTGACCTTGCCAATGTGAAAACTGCCCAGGAATGTGACCTTTTGAGCAATCAGGAGGGGCCAGACACTCTAGCAGAGCAGTCTTGTTGGTTATTAGTCTGTCTCAGAAAAGGAGATGTGGATGCGAAAGCAGCCATATAATCCAGAGATTCCCATGGGCAAAACCCTCACCCAAAGTCAGCCATAAGACGCAGAATAAGCAATATTCTTCTGAGAAGTTCTAACAATTTCCCCACTTAGTCCAAAAATGTATCTTCCATCAGTTCATCACATTGCCTGAAATTTCGCCATGAAAAAATATCACTCCTTTCATCATTTTGGTCTTCTGGTGTCTCCTGGTGAAAGGCAAAAAGCCAGAGGCCCTGGTTAAACCATCATGGGCTAACACATAAGAGACCATGCTCAGTTAGTTGGCAGGCCCCTGAGAGTAAGGCCTTAAACAGTGAGGGACAAAGGGTAGGTATCTGGGTGGGAGTGATGGAGATGACAAGCAGAAAGACTGAGTGAACTGAAGGAAATAAGAAATGGTTAAAGGCAAACTTCCTCAGATTCCACAGTTTTGCCCAAAAACAATCAAAGGGCAAAGCCAGTACCCTCAGATTCTGAACCGTCTTTTGATTCTGGCCTTAACAGCCTAAAACAGAAATCATTGCAACTCCAGCCAAAACTAAGACAACTGGTGGAAATTGAGAGGAAAGTGGGATCTGAACTCTAAGAAATCAGTATAAGGAAAAGGAACAGAGGTCAGGCCCATTTGGTGTGGCTGAAACTTCCAAGCCTTCTCCTAATCTGTTGCGCTGAGACTTGAGTGTGGTATAGAATGCTAGGCCCTGAGACAGAAAGACCTCAGTTCAAATCCCACCTTTTATAGTTACTAGTTGTTTGAGCATGGGCACTCACTTAACCTCCCTGAGACTCAGTTTCTCTATCCTCATCTGTAAAATGGGGATAATAAAAACCATGCCGTCTTCCTCTGAATTGCCAGTGTGGCATTGTAGTGGATAGAGTACTGGCCTTAGAGTCACTAAGACCTGGATTTGTGTCATGCCTCTGACATATACTAGTGATGTGACCATGAGGAAAACCTGTAGACACTCACTGACCCAGGCCACGCTCTAAGATGATGAGATGCTGTACTTTATAAACGAAAAGAGTGAAGTTCAGAACCAAACACAAAACAAAACAAACCTACCTCACAACAGGATTGTTGTGTGGCTTAAGTGAGAAAATCAGCATAAAACACTTTGCAAACCTTCTATATAAATATTTCTGTTATGAATGGATGGATGGATGGATGGATGAATGAAAACGTAAAAATATTCATTAAGCGTCTAGTGTGTGCCAGGCGCCATGCCACGCGTTGAGGACACAAATACAAAAAAGCAAGATGGTTCCTGCCATCATTGAGCATGTCTTCTATACAACATGTATAGCTTTTATGATCATTGTTATATCTCCTTGCCCCCCAGTCCTGGCACTGGGGACACCAGCTCTCTATATGTTTGTGCATGATCTGGTTTTCCATTTGGAAACTCAGGATGGGATCAGAGGATTTTAACTTTTTTTTTTTTTAGAAGGGAATTCAGAGATCATTAGTAAAAACCCCACAATTTACAGATGAGGAAACGGAGGCCCAGGGAATTTGTCCAAAGTTATACAGTTAGCAAGTGGCAAAATCAGGATTTGAACCCAGATCTCTGCATGCCAAAACCAAAGGTCTTGCCACAACACCATGGCTTTCATCACCATTGTCACAGAAAATTCTTTGAAGGTTAAGATGTGGGATTATTAGGGCAAACACGAAAACCCAAAGGCAGCAGTCACTGATGTATTTTAGCAAATTCTAACAAATTAAAAAAATACGTGCAAGAAATTCAATTGCGAGTCAGGCCCGAGATTTCATGAAAGAGAGAGTGGGCCCCAAAGTTAAAGCGGCAGATTAATATTTAAGGAATATGTTTCTCTCTCCGGGACGCTGCTCACACAAGCTGGACTCCTCATGTTTATGATGACAGATGCAGGTTCGCCCTTTATCTACAGCAAATCCACCCGTCAGAGCCAGCAGCACGTCTGCAGCGTCTTTAAAAGGCTCGAAAGCAAATGTCAGAACTATTTGATCTCGTTTTAGAAAATCACCTTTCAAGATGCCGGAAGATATTTTACACTTTGAAAAGAGATTAAAAACTTTTCAGCTGAATTAGAAAACGAGTGTGGTCACATTGAGATTCCCTAGGAAACAGGAGGCTGACCCTAGCGGGCCAGGAACACAGAAGATCTGAAGCCAGCGGCTTCCCATTTAAATGTGTGTGAAGGGCTGATTCCTGACCCGATCTTCCCCACTGCCCCATGCCGTGCAAGACCGCTAGCTACTGAGCATTGCTGACACCCTCACTCCCAGAGGACCCCAACCACGGACGGACACGGCTTCTGTTCTGCCTCTTGGGGAATGGCAAGCAGACAGTTGTGATGATACTGCTCCTGCTTATAGGCTCCTAGTATTTGGAGCTGGAAAGGTCATCCAAAATCATCCGACTCTCTCATTCTACAGGAAAAGAATGCAAACCACAAAGGTTAAGTGATTTTTTCCAAGGTCACACAGGTAGTAAGGAGCAGAGCCAGATTTGAACTCAGGTTCTCTGACTCGGAATTCTGCATTCTTTCCAGTATGCAGTTCTCTTGTGACCCTGTGCAAAGGTTTCAGGTACATTGACAATAACAACAGGAAGATATAGAGAGATAGGAGAAGGCATCACCCTGGATAAGGAGGCACAAACGGGTAACAACTTGCATTAGGGGAAGGAGGGTCCATAGCATGAAGATCACAGATCTCTCAAAAAAGCGACATTCAAGGAAAGCTGGCATTATTCCTTTAGACATTTATTTTTAAATGTCAGCTGGCCCCCTTCCTTTTCTTTCTCATTGCTCTCACCCTCATTCAGCCTCTCTTTGATGCTCACTTAGACTGACAGATTTTCATAGATTCACAGGATTTAGAGCTGAAAGGTTCTTTAGAGATCGTCTAATTCATCTCCCTCATTTTACAGAGGAGGAGACTGAGGCTCATAAGGACAGCTGACTTGCTCAAAGTCATACAGGGAGTACATAGTAAACCGGAACTTTAAAATGGGTGCATCAGTGGCAGCATTCTCATCTCCCTTGCAGAAGGAAGCAGGAGGTTTGATTTCCAGCCTATTCACACAATCCTTTGAAGCAGCTGGTGGTGCAGTGGAGAGAGAGCTGGGTCTGGAGTCAGAAGGACCCAAGTTCCAATCCAGCCTCAGATACTTACTAGCTATATGACCCTGGGCAAGTCACTTAATCTCTATCTGCCTCAGTTTCCTCAACTGTAAAATAGCACCCACCTTGCAGGGTTGTCGTAAGAATCAAATGAGATTTCTTTTTTTTTTTTTTGGAGAGGTGAAGGTAGGGCAATTGGGGTTAGGTGACTTGCCCAAGGTCACACAGCTAGTTTTGTGTGTGTGTGTGTGTGTGTGTGTGTGTGTGTGTGTGTGTGTGTGTGTTAAGTGTCTGAGGCCAAATTTGAACTCAGGTTCTCCTGAATCCAGGGCCAGTGCTCTATTCACTGTGCCACCTAGCCGCCCCTGAGATAATATTTCTAAAAACACTTAGGACAGTGCCAGGCATTAAATAAATGCTTATCCACTTCCCTTCCCAAACTCTGGCCTCTTTGATGTCTCTTTGTTGTTCTTCCTTGGCACCTGTGAAGTTGTATCTCTTTTCAATTATGTTCTTTCTTTAACTGACATAGGTATCCCAAAATTCAAGGACACTTTGCATTATGCCACAGAGTCTATTTCCTTGTAATTTCTCTGAGAGGCAGGATCATATAGTTTGGTAGTGTCCAAATTTTATATTCACACACCCCTAGCAATAAAACATTTTTAAGCATGCACACGTGTGTATATTTATTTGTAAGCTGTATACATGTACTCCTGAATTAATCATTATTTGCTTAGAAAACATGCAAAATAGAAAGCAAAAGAAGATGAAATGATATCTGATCCTAGAGTCTACAGGGAGCACTGGGGTTGGAAGATGCCAACTATGTTGACAACAGTCAGACCTAAGCTTCAGGAAAGTCTCTTTGGCACTTTTGTGGAGAATTGACAGGAGTGGGGAGAGACTTAAGACAGACAGTAAATTAAGAAGCTATGGCAATAGTCCAGCTGAGAGGTGATAAGGGTCTGAAGTAGGGTGATGGCTGAGTGAGGAGAGAGAAGGGGATAGATTTGAGAGGAAGGAAGGCAGAAACAAGAATTGGCCAATAATTAGATATGTGGAGTTACAGGAGAGTGAGAAGTCCGAGATGACACAGAGCTTGTGAACCTGGGTGACAAGAAAGATGAAGAGCCTTCGAGTGTGAGAAAGAAGTCTGGAAAGGGGATAAGGGATTGGTGGAGGGGGTATATGTAATGAGATCTTTAAAGCACGCCTAACCCAGCCTTGCCTGGGTAGACTACTCTGTGCCATCCAGAATGCTCTGGAGTACCTTTGAAGAGTACCTGCCACAGCCCCAGAGCAATAGGAGCTGGGGGGAATGGAAGGTGAGCCTTCTAGCAAAGGGGAATATTCTCCCAGTGGCACTTACACTCACTTGCTGTGGGTTCCTGCGTATTAACTGGATTGCAAATGACCTGAGAGGCTTATGCTTGGGCTTGGATCTAGCATAGGAGAGGGGTGGAGGTAGAGTGTGAGAATGTGTGGGAGTGTTGGAGGATAATGGTAAGTGTGGTTATATTGGAAATAACCCCACAATTCTTGCAAACAAATAGAAAAAGCAAAGTCCCCTGGTTTGTACCTGATTTAGCTGACTTAGTTTCAACGTGAGTGTATTTTTAAAGGTTGATTTCTCTCCCTGTGTTCCAATAAAATTTACTGTAGTATAAATAAAGTATTCTGCAATTTGGCTATTGCAGGGAGGATAGGATGCCCATAGGATAGTTCTCCCATCCTCTGACTGTCAGGCCATGGGCCCTTTGAGGTCAAACCATGACCTACCTACCTCAAGCTGAAGATCCAATACTTGCATAACGGAAAGAATACAGAACTTAGAGTCAGTGGACCTGGGTTTGAATTCAGCTTCTACTATTTTACTATGTGACTTTAGATATATAAAACAACACCAACAATAGCAATAATAACATATTGCAGTTTATGGTTTGCAAAGTACTATATATATATATATATATAATTTCACTTTTATCCTAACAAAAACCTTAAGAGGTAGGTGCTATTATATTATCTTCATTTTACACGAGAAAACTGAGGCGGGCAAATTAAAAGCCTTGCCCAGAGTCACACAGCTAATGTCCGAGGCAGGACTCAAACTCCAAGTCCAGTGTTCTACCAGTAGTGTTCCCCAACACCCGTCCACACTCCATTTTCTTCAATTAGGAAATGCTGAAATCGTTCTAGACCTCCGAGCTTCCTTCCAACTCTAAAGCTGTGATCCCCAGCTCCAGCCTCTCCAGGCTCTCAATCTTCCTGTGGATCCTGACAGGTTAATCTTCCTAATCTATAGGTCTGATTGTGTCTCTGCCCTGCTCATAAATTTCCCACAACTCCTAATTGCCCATCAAATAAAGAACAAATGCCTTAGCGTGATATTTAAGACCCCAAGATCCTCCATCGTCTGGCCTCTGCCTTAACCCTCAAGGCTCGTTGCTCTTCAGGAGACCCCATGTGCTTCACATAGGCCTGCCTGCCCACTCACTATCCCTCCTACATGCTGCCATCCTTAGAGACTCTGGCTCCTTGCTCCAGTGGTTCCCATTCCTGAAATACTTGTTCTGTCAATTCCTTTACCCATCTTGTTAACTATTTCTCACTAGGTTTCTCTCCTCCACCCTGCTCTGTTCAAATCTGTCCTCAGCCGGGCAGCTAGGTGGTACAGAGAATAGAGCACCAGCTCCTTTGTAAACAAACCTAAAGCACCATGTAGATGTGAGCTACAACCCCATTCACTGGTACCACACTACCATTGTTGGAGTGTATAGGGTGTAAGGGAGGACTAGCACCTCTAGTGTGAGGGCTTACCCAATCCCTTTTCAGAGCTGCTCATTCACCTTTTGTGTCTACCTGTCACCCAACTCCCACCTGTAGAAGCCTTAGCATGCACAGTGGTCACACCCTGGTAAAACCATCTTGGCAAATGGGCTAAACTAGGTTGAGGGTAACCTATAGGCATCACACCCCTCCATCAGTTAGGGGGATGTCTACTCCAAGTATGTGAAGACTTCTCCCAGAGGAATGGGTGAATAAGAATAATTTGTTCCAACAGCCAGGAAGGCAGCTGCAGCAGATGCTGTGAAGCACCTAAGCTCTAAGCTCCTTCAGACATTACCAAGGTCATCCATGGCCTCCCCAGCTATCACCAGTCATCTTGACTACTGTCCTTTGGACTTCAGTAACTGCAGAAGAAAGAGTGAGGTTGATGACTTTGTACATCTCTCCAATTGTAATGTCATGCACCAGCAGATTCCCAAAGGAATGCTACTGTGAACAGCTTTTAGAGTTCAGATTACAAAATATAGTGAACACTCTGTTTATTCCATTACAAATCAAGACAAACATTCAAAACATTATAATATTCACA
>CM053585.1:226932597-226977871 GCA_028646515.1 Pseudochirops corinnae
ATACTGTGGCCACTGTAGTGAATACTGTGTGGCCATTTTCTGTGATAAGATGTAATGTTGTGAATATTATAATGTTTTGAATGTTTGTCTTGATTTGTAATGGAATAAACAGAGTGTTCACTATATTTTGTAATCTGAACTCTAAAGGCTGTTCACAGTAGCATTCCTTTGGGAATCTGCTGGTGCATGGCATTACAAGAGATCTAAATAGATATACAAGGAACTCCCCAATGAAATTAGACATAAAAAGATATGTACAGAAGATGGAAGCAAAGACACATAATTTAGGAAAAATATAAAAATGTGGTAGAGTTACACTCAAAATAAGCTGAGACTGGTAAGGAAAGCTTAGGATAAAAAAAAAGACTTTTTAAAAAGCTATACTGAAGAAAAAGGGCAGATGAGAGAAGGGTTAGAATTGCCAGTCTGTGTGACTATGAAGGTGACAAGACATGATAAGGAGAAGATGGAGTGTTACACTCCGTGTTTTGCTTCTGTTCTCTCTGTCGAGGAAAATGCTTTTTGGACATTAAGAACCAAACAAAAAAATATGGCTCAAAAGAGAGTTGATACTCAAGTTATAACTGAGGAAGCAGTAATGGAGCACCTTGATACTCTTAACAAGGCAAAGCCTCGGTAAAGTATTTCCTTGGGATTGGAAAGAACTGACAGATGGGATTGCTGAGCCATTGCCAAGGATCCCTGAAAGACTACTGAGGACAGGAGAAGTACAACAAGATTGAAGCAGGGCAAGTGCTGCCCACATTTTTGAAAAAAAAGGGGGGGGCAGGAAGAGAATAGAGTCTGCAAACTATAACCCAAGTGAGCTATACTTTTATTCCTGGATGTTTTATTAAAGAAAGAGTGTGTGAACATCTGGAAAAGGAAGCAATGATCATGATGAGCCCATATGACATCTGGATATGCCAGACAAATCTTATGTCCTTTTGTTGCTAGACTAGAGAAATGCTTACCTGTAGATGCTACCTAAGTTTTAGGAAAGCATTTGACAGTCTCTCATGTTCTTCCTGTTTAAGAGATGGAGAAGGGGGCAGGCAAGGGGAACAGTAGTACACTTGGTGGGAATTTGGAAATGGTTGAATAGACCCAGAGAGTAGTTACCCACAGTTCAGAGTTAGCTTGGAAGGATGTGATAGTAAAGTAGGCCAGGAATCTGTGCTTGACCACATACTGTTTCACATTTTCATCAATGACTTGACTAATGGCATAGACAGCACACTTTTTAAATCTGCAGATGACACAAAGCTGGGAAGAATAGCTGACACATTGGAGGATAGAATCAGGATCCCAAAAGTTAGACTATTGAGCCAAAATTAATAAGTTAGATGGAACTGAATAGGGATCATTGTTTACACAGGTGCAGAAAATTAACTTCATAAATACAAGATGGGAGAGACATGGTTAGGTGGTGGTTTGACAGAAGAAGGTCTGGAAGTTTTAGGAGATCGGAATTTCAATATAAGTCAAAGAAGGGGGGGTGGGGACATGCCAGGCAAGCCATTTTGATCAGAGGCTACATAAAAAGAGTCTTAGGATCTAGGGGAGGGAGGGAGGTGATAATCCCTTTGTACTCTGGCCTGGGCAATACTGTGTTTGGTGCTGAGTGTCATATTTCAAGGACGCTTGAGAGTAGAACCAGGACAGCAAAGGGCCTTAAATTTATACTATATGGGAACTGATTGAAGCAACTGGGGATGTTTAGCCTATAAAAGACTAGACTTGGGAAAGGAAAGGAACATGAACACTGTCTCCAAATATCTGAAATGTTATCATCTGGAAAGGGGATAAGACATCTTCTTGTCCCCAAAGGGCAGAATTATGAGCAATGGGTGAATGTTCCAAAGAGGATAACTTAGGTGATCATAAGTAGAAAACATATTAACAAACAAAACTATTCCAAGATGGAATATGTTGCCTCTGAAGGGTGTTAGTTCTCCCCCTCAGTGGAGGTCTTTAATCAAAGGCTAGAGGAGTATTGGTATGGGTTGGATGAGAAAAGACTTTGACATTCCATTTCCAATTCACTCTATTCCACTCCAATAAACATTTATTAAGCACCTACTGTGTTCTAGGCATGGTGCTAAGCACTGGGAATACAAATTTAAAAAAAAATTTAAAAGACTATTCCTGCCCTCAAGGAGCTTACAATCTAATGGTGGGGGGAGGAGAAGTATGGGAGAGAGTATTCAAAAGGAAGGAAGAAAATCAGGGGAATATTATAAAATACAAGTTATACTTACTATAGCCACAGACCAGAAACGTGGGTGCTGTTTAGGGAGACTAAACTTGTTAAAAACAGCACATACTGTCATCAGAACAAGAGGCAATGTGATTAGGTTATGGTTCCCGCAGGAACCATAACTTTAGAATTTTATATATCCGTAAAAGACATATGCATGTAATGGAACATATACATGTATATATTTTTATGTGTATATATAATAGAAATGTAACATAATATATTATTTTACATGTATCCTTGGCTACTCCTCCCGTCCCAACACTTATGCCATTTCTGCATGAAGAATTAAATGGGTTTAAATGGATTTAAAAGCATTTACACATTTGGGGGGCATAATCCTCACAATAGCAAAATCATAAAACTGAAGTTGAGCATTAGGTAAGCCATAGATTCCCTCCTGAATACTGTGTGTGAATTTGAGTACATTCTTATGCACACATGTAAATGCACGTACACATTGAATATATACATTTATGGAACTCCCAACGTTTCCCAGATATCATTCCATCATGGTTGCCTGGCTCCATTAGAACAGAATTTTCTAATCTGTGGGGCACCTATTCACTTGGTTGGGGGAAGAATGACAAGAGCCTCTCAAGAGACACAAGAGGCAATGGTGAAAATTATTGTATTTTTTTTAGTACAACTGCCTAAAAAATATGCCTACTTTTTCAACTAAAACAGACATTCAAGTTAAAAACAACAGAAAACAAGTCAGTGAATATGTTCAAACTGAAAGCAAGTACTTGGCAATTTTTATTTAATAGAATATGTACAAATGAGGTCAAATTTAAGCAGGTCATCTAGCCAGTCAACAAACATTTATTAAATTCATACTATGTGCCAGTCACTGTTAACCATAACGAAAACCAAATTAGTTAAAGACAAATTTGAAAAACTTAGGAACTCTGATCAATCCAACGAACCAACCTCACTTCCCAAGGATTCATGATAAAACATGCTACCCACCTCCAGATAGGGAAGTGATAGATGGAGTGCAGACTGAAGCATCTATTTCTGGACATAGCTAATGCAGGTTTGACTATACATATTTGTAATGGGAATAAAAGTAATGCTTGGTAAATCATATGTAAAACAGCTTCAAATAATTCTATTTACAGATAATATGATAGGAAGGAGAATTGTCCACATATATGAAAAATGTTTTTTTATCAATTGAAAAACTGTAATCTTCCTATTTTGTATTGCAAATGGATAAAGCAGAGGCTCTCAACCTGTGGGTCGCAACCCCTTTGGGGGTCAAATGACCCTTTCACAGGGGTCACAGGGGTCTCCTAAGACCATTGGAAAACACATATTTCCAATGGTCTCAGGAACCAAGACACAGCTCCTCTATCCATCTTCAGGCAGGTCCGCCCATATGCAGATACTCCCACATACGAGTATTAAAGGGTCGAGGCATTAGGAAGATTGAGAACCACTGGGATAAAGTAACAGAGATAGTTAAAGTTGCTTATTTGGCTACATATAATTCTATATGTATATATATATATGTGTGTGTGTGTGTATACATATACATACATATATGTATAAAAACTCGGAGATCTTGGTAAACCCTTTGCCAATCCTCTCATCCCTTTGTACAAATTATAAATATGATATATTATTGAAACACTTCCAGGAATATTTATTAATTTATAAAAGAAATGTTCAACATAATTAATGAACTTTTAATAGAAATAATAAAATATGGAAGATTTATGTCAGGCTCGTTACAGATATAATCCAGTTGATGCCAGGATGAAATGCAAATCTACACTAGTTTAAAATGTGACCCCTTATACAATTTGAACATAACATTTGCTTCAAAGGCACTCATTTATATTAATAAACATGAGTGAGGATCTAGAAACAGTTTCTCAAATTGTTACAGGAATAATCAGCTTTTAAAAGAAAAAACCACAATGCATTAAGATAAAGATTCTTTGCAAAGCTGTGATAATACAGGAGACTGTAGGGCACTTCTATACTATTATAAAATAGAGTGGTCAATGCCATCAGGCAATTTTTTTCTTCTAGCTCAAATTCTCATGTTTTCCTTAGCATTAATAATAAACATAAGGCAGATTTTATTTTATAACAAAAATTTCCTCTTAAAACTTGCATATTGGGGGGCGGAGCCAAGATGGTGCCATAGGAGCAGCAAAGTATCGCAGCTCCCACATCTCCCACATAGCCACTTAAAACTTGCATATTTGGTAGATTTTTTTAAGCTGAGTATTTCAAATAAGTCAATATCTTCAAGTTCATACTATGATACAGAAAGATAAAGTGGTGTTTAGGAAGGTAAAGTTAGAACTATATAATAAATTTAGAAAACAGGATTTAACTTACCAAGTTTGAAAATACCTGACCTGTGAATTAAATAGAAGAAAATAAAGACCTGCTTATTAATCACTTCACTAGACTATAGGAAGAATTCCCATTGTAAAAACCTAGATATTTCTAAATATGAATGACTAAGAAACTCATTTACCATAAACAAATATGATACATGTGCTCCTAATCCATCAGAACAAGACTCATTTGATTATGTGTGTGTGTGTGTGTGTGTGTGTGTTATAGAGACTGATATTAGGAAAGACTTGTTCCTTTGTAAACTTTGTCTTGGGAGAGTACATTGAAAAAGTTATTTGAAACTGAAAATCTTAGATGTTTTGGTTACAAGTGAATAAAGACTTCTTTGGTTTATAAAAAAATTGCTATCATTTATGACATCTTTTGTAAAAATGGAATTTTTTGCTGTAACTATTGAAAGATAAAATGTTGATTTCATTTTGCTATTTGAAAAGAATTATTAGAGGGAAAAAAAAATCTTTCCATCGAATATCCCTAATAAAGGTTTGTATTCAAGATATATAACCAACTAAAAGAAATATTTATGACTCATAATAAGTAGTCAAAGGATATGAACAAACTTCTCAAAAAAAGAATTACAAACTATTAACCATATGAATTTATGCTCCAAATCATTAATGTAATAAGAGAAATGCACATCACAACAACCCTAAAGTTTCACCTTGTACCCAACAAATTGGCAAAAATGACAAAAGATGGGAAGAGCAAATGTTTGAAGAACGGTGAGAAGATAAGCATTGTTGGTAGAGCCGTGAATTAATAAATCATTCTTGAAAGCAGCTTGGTATTATGCAAATAAAGAGACTAAAATTTCCATATTTTTACTCAGAGATTCCCCTATTAGGTATATATACCTCAAGGAGGGCATTGACAAAAAGAAAGGCTTCATTACATCAAAAGATTTATAGCAGCACTTTTGGTAAAAGTAAAGAACCAGAAACAAAGTAGATGTTCGTAAATTGGGAAACGACTAAACAAATTGTGGCATATGAAAGTCATAAAATATTACTGTGCTATAAGAAATGGTGAGCATAGTAAATACAGAAAAGCCTGGAAAGACTTAGATGAAATGATATAAAGTGAAGTAAGCAAACCAAGAAAATAAAATACACAATGACAACAGTGTAAATTGAAAAAACAAAAAACACAAAATAAGCAAAAATGAATGTTGTGAAATTGCAAAGAAAATAAGCTTAATCCCAAAAGAAACATGAGATCATACCTCCCCCACTCCTTTGCAGAGGTATAAAGAAAGGGCTACATGAGTGTGGAATATTGTATATGATATTGAATATTTCAGTGTATTGATCAGTTTTATTTTTTTCTCTTCTTTTTTTCTTTTCTTTTTCTAAAATGCTTTATTAGAAAGAATGGATCCTTTGCTAAGAGGAAAAGGGAGAGGAAGGAATAAAGAGGGAAATCTAGGTGATAGAAAACAAGAGATATCAATGAAAATTTATTAAAATAAAAAAGTAAAAAGAACTACAAATCTCAACATCAATGACACCATATTTAAAAATTTTTTCAACAAAAAACAAGCCTATCCATCACATTAATAATAATATTGTTATTTTTATGTTATTTCTAATGGAAATGGACTGGCCAATGTGGGCCTTGAAGCACATTCCCCTCTTGGTTCAGTGTAAGTGACCACATGTAACTTTGGATTGGACTTAATTCTGGCCATGATTACTCAGGGACTGTTACCATGATATAATGAAAAGCCTTCTAACGACTGTGGAGCCAAAAGAACCAATCATACAGCGATCACTGAGTTATAACTGAGTTTGACACAAAAGGCACAATCTCTTTCTCTCTGCCTCTTGACTTTGAAACAGAGAGACTATGTTAAGTTGTCTCCCAAGAGCTAGGTGGGGGAAAACATTGTCTCCCACTCTACTACATGGTGGTCTATGAATAGATGCCCTGCCTAGACAAAACTGTGTTTAGGACGGAGCCATTTCTCTTTTGTATTTCCTTCCCTGAGCAGGTGACCAAGTAGCACCCTTGGATAGATGTGTTTGGGAAGCTGCTTTCAAGAGGTCTTATCTGTGACTAGAGCTAAATGGTAGAAGTAGGGGAAACCATAAAAATAGTAGTGGTTGAGGTGTATGGGGTATTCAGGGAAGACTAACACCTCTGGTGTGAGGGCTTGCCAAGTCCTTTTAAAGGCTACTCATCCACTTTTGGAGTATACCTTCACCCAGCTCTCACCTGTGGTTCCAAGATGTAATGCTCAGTGGTCACACCCTGGTACAATCATCGTGGCAAATAAGCTAAGGCTGAGGGTTAACCTATAGGCCTCAAACCCCTCTGTGAGTTAGTGGATGTCTACCTCAAGTATGTGAAGATTTCCCCTGGTGCAATGAACAGAGGAGAACAATTTGTTCCAAAGACCAGAAAGGTGGCTGAAGCAGGTGCTCTAGAGCACTTAGAGCTTGGTCAGACATCAAAGATGCCAAGGTCATCCACTGCATCCAAGGTCATTGCCACTGGTCTTGTCTTTTGTCTGGCCACTGGACTTTGGATGACTTTGGAATAGAAAGTGAGGCTGAAGACTTTGTGTACTTTTGCCTCACTTAAATCCAATTCACAGGCAAGTCAAGACATCACCCTATGATGTCATGGTCCTCTTTGAAAACAAAAGCTGAGCAGCAACAGTGAGAGTAGTGGGAAGGTGACAGAAGTGGATACACACCTGAAGGTGATAGCAGCTTCAAGAAATGTCATTTCTGATGCTGTAGAGAAGTGCCAACAACGAACTCTAGAAAGTCATCAATTCTCAGAGCCTGGCTGATGCTACAACCAAAGAGAACTTCATAAGGACCACATGAGGGAAAAAAAACCTTCCAGGGGCAAGAGTGGAAGGCACTACTTTACCACATGTGACTTGTGCCTCACTAGCATTGTACTTTAAGTTCGAGATCATTGCCATGTGTCATGGGAGAATGTGCTTCATATTTGGGGAAGATGATTTGTTCCAAGTGTTCTTAGCACAGTTTATCAATAAATCCCTTTTTTTAAAAGCTAATAAATCAGGTTGTAGATTGTTGATAGGGAGCACATCAGTGAGGCAACTGGAAACTCTATTCCCTCAGTTATCCATAGAATCCTGAGAAAAGAAATATCTACTCTCTGAGGATCAAATATGACAATGCCAATGGGGGTAAGGAAACTCATGAGCCTAGAGGAAAAGCTAGATATAAATATGCAAATTGTAAAAGACTCAATCAATAAATATAATGATATTTTAATTTTGTATTTGATTTTGTTTGTGTTAAAAATTATACATGTTTTTAATTTTATTTGAATTAAATATGATCTAAGAAAATTATTTCACAATAATAATTTTTTTAAAAGGTACCCATCGAGTCCAGTCCCAGCCCCAACAAACCAGGAGCAGGCCTTGGGAGTGATTGAATCGGCAGCAGTGATGGCAGCAGCAGCAGCAGTGGCTGCTTCTGGAGCTCTCAGCCTACATAAGATAAATGGATTGAACAACTAGTCAGAAGGAGATTGCAGGGATCTCTTTGATGGACTAAGATAGGATTCTATTGCTTTGCCCATACTTAAATCTGGGTTGCAGTCCTAGGTGACAGTCCTGGGGCAAGGAGAAGTATTGGCATGGCAGAGCTTGTGGCAGCAGTGGATAGGGAACCCTCCTCACAGTTCCAGAGAAGAAAAGAGTGTTTGTGGTCACTCACAGACCAGAGCACAGGCCAGGAGAGAAGTAAACACCTCTCCTTAGATCATAACACCTTGGAAGGCCTGAAAACTTACAGGTCTCTAGAAGCATCTCTGAAAATAGCTGCACAAAACCCCTAAAGCTTGGGACAATGTGCCCTCCACACTGGAAGTAGAGTGGTACCTTAACAAAGAGTTTAAAAAAAAAAAAGTCAAATGACAGGCTGAGAAAATGAGCAAACAATGGGGAAAAAAACTCAGACTATAGACTCTTACTTTGGTGACAAGGAAGTTCAAAACATACTGTCAGAAGAAGACAACAAAGTCAAAGCTCCTACATCCAAAGCCTGCAAGAAAAATATGAATTGGTCTCAGGCCATAGAAGAGCTCAAAAAGGATTCTGAAAATCAAGTAAAAGAAGTAGAGGAAAAATTGGGAAGAAAAATGAGAGTGATGAAGAAAATCGTGAAAAAAAGAGTCAACAACTTGCTAAAGGAGACCCAAAGAATACTGAAAAAATAACACCTTAAAAAATAGACTAGACAAAATGGTAAAAAGAGGTTTCAAAAGCCAATGATGAGAAGAACGCCTTAAAAAGCAGAATTGGCCAAATGGAAAAGGAAGTCCAGAAGCTCACTGAAGAAAATAATTTCTTAAAAATTAGACTGGAGCAAATGGAAGCTAATGACTTTAGGAGAAATCAAGAAATTATAAAACAGAATCAAAAGAATTTAAAAAAATAGAAGACAATATGAAATATCTCATTGGAAAAATAGCTGACATGGAAAATAGATCAAGGAGAGATAATTTAATAATAATTGGACTACCTGAAGGCCATGATAAAAAAAAAAAGAGCTTAGACGTTATTTTTCAAGAAATTATCAAGGAAAACTGCCCTGATACTCTAGAACCAGAGGTTAAAATAGAAATTAAAAGAATCCACCAATCACCTTCTAAAAGAGATCCCAAAATGAAAACTCCCAGGAATATTATAGCCAAATTCCAGAGTTCCCAGGTCAAGGAGAAAATATTGCAAGTAGCCAGAAAGAAACAATCCAAGTATTGTGGAACCACAACCAGGATAACACAAGATTTAGCAGCTTCTTACATTAAGGGATCATTGGGCTTAGAATATGATATCCAGAGGTCAAAGGAGCTAGAATTAAAACCAAGAATCACCTATCCAGCAAAACTGAGTGTAATCCATGAGGGAGAAAAATTGATTCAATGACGTAGAGGAGTTTAATGCATTCTTGAGAAAAAAGCAGAGTTAAATGGAAATTTTGACTTTCAAATACAAGATTCAAAAGAAGCATGAAAAGGTAAGCAGGAAAGAGAAATCATAAGAGACTTATTAAAGTTGTACTGTTTACATTCCTACATGGAAAGATGATATTTGTAACTCATAAGACCTTTCTCATTATTAGGGTAGTTGGAGAGAATATAGATACGTGTGTGTGTGTGTGTGTATGTGTGTGTGTGTACATATATATGACAGAAGACACAGGGTGAGTTGAATATGAAGGGATAAATGATATCTAAAAAATAAAATTAAGGGGTGAGAGAGGAATGTACTTGGAGAAGGAGAAAGGGAGAGGTAGAAGGGGGTGAATTATCTCACATAAAAGAGGCAAGAAAAAGCTTTTACAATGGAGGGGGAAAGAGGGGAGGTGAGAGGGAATGAGTGAACCTTTCCTCAGAATTGGCTTAAGGAGAGAATAACATACAGACTCAATTGGATATGGAAATCTATCTTACCCTATAGGAGTGAAGAGGGAAAGGGGATTAGAGAGGGGGGTTAATAGAAAGGAAGGAAGATTGGGGGAGGGGGTAATCAGAAGCAAACACTTTTGAGGAGGGACAGGGTGAAAGGAGAGAATAGAATAAATGGGGTGCAGGATAGGATGGAGGGAAATAAACTTTCACAACATGACTATAATGAAGTATTTTACATGACTACACATGTATAACCTATATCAAATTGCTTGCCTTCTCAGTGAGGATAGGTGAGGAGGGAGGGATGGTGAGAATTTGGAACTCAAAGTTTTAAAAATGAATATTAAAAATTGTTTTTACATGTAACTGAGAAATAAGATACACAGGCAATGGGGTATAGCAATCTATCTTAGCCTAGAAGAAAATAGAAGGGGAATGGGATTAGAGGAGGAGGGAGGTGATAGAAGGGAGGGCAGATTGGGGGAAAGGGTAATCAGAAGCAAAACGCTTTTGAGAAGGGACAGAGTGAAAGGAGAGAGAATAGAATAAATGGAGTTAAGGGGAATAGAATGGAGGGAAGTACAGTTAGCAATAGTAACTGTGAAAAAAATATTTTGAAGCAAGTTTCTTTGATAAAGCCTTCATTTCTCTAACATTTAGAGAACTGTGTCAAATTTATAAAAATAAGAGCCATTCCCCAACTGATAAATGATCAAAAGATATAATCAGTTTTCAGATGAAGTAATTAAAGCTATTTATAGTCATATAAAAATATTCTAACACACTATTGATTAGAGAAATGCAAGTTAAAACAATTCTGAGGTACTACCTCATACCTATTAGATTAGATAATAGGACAGGAAACGTAAATGATAAATATTGGAGGGGATGTGGGAAAAATGAGACATTAATGTATTGTCGGAGTTGTGAATTGATTAAGCCATTCCATAGAGCGATTTGGAACGATGCCCAAAGGGCTATAAAACCATACATGCCCTTTGACATAGCAATACCACTACTAGGTCTGTATCCCAAAAGAGATTTTTAAAAAAAGGAAAAGGACCTATATGTACAAAAATATTTATAGCAACTCTTTTCTAGGGGTAAAGAATTGGAAACTGAGGGGATACACATTAACTGGGGAATGACTGAATAATTTGGGATATGTAATTGTGATGGAATAGTATCGTACTATAAGAAATGATGAGCAGGAAGCTCTCAGAAAAACCTAGAAAGACTTACATGGGTTGATGCAAAGTGAAATGTAATAGGTACAAAGTAACAGCAATATTGTAAGATGGTCAGCTGTGAACGACTTAGCTATTCTCAGGGATACAATGACCGAAGACAACTCTGAAGGACTTATGATGAAAAAACGCTATCCGTAGCCAGAGAAAGCCCTGATGGCGTCTGAATGCAGACTGAAGAAGTGTGGTTTTTTTTCTACTTTCTTTAGTTTTCTTGAGGTTTTATTTTTCTTGGTCTATGTTTTCTTTCACAAGACTATTATGGACGTGTTTTTCATGATTACACATGTATAACCTATAAGGAATTGCTTGCCTTATCAATGAGGGGAGGTGGGGAGAAGAAGAAGGGAGAGAATTTGGAACTCTGAGTTCTAAAAACAAATGTTAAAAATTGCTTTTACATGTAATTGGGGAAAAATTAAATACTAAATACATACCAAAAAAGGTGCCCGTCAGAGGCTGGGGGAGGGGAGAGCACGGCCAAATAAAATCCAGAAACTACTGTCAAGAGAGGGGTATGAATTTGTCCAACTTTCACTACCATGTGGCAGTTGATGATTTCCCCTCCTCTTGGCAAAATTGGGAACTTATAAAAGTTTGTTTTCAGGGTATCTCACACACACACACACACACACACACACACACACACACACACCATTTTCAGCTCTCTCCCCGTCAGTTTAAAAAAAATTTTCTGGTAAATTCATTCCCGCTAAAGTGTTAGACTCCATGAGTCTCCCTGGTATTGCTTAAAGTAATGGAGTCAAACTCAAAAAGAAATAACAGCTAATAAGCCATGCATAAGGATCCCTTCAGGATGCATATTGCCTTAGGGTTTTTTTTTTTGTTTTGGGGGGTCTTTTGCTTTTTGGAGGGGGGAGGGCAGGGCAGTTGGGGTTAAGTGACTTGCCCAAGGTCACATGGCTAGTAAGTGTTAAGTGTCTGAGGTTGGTTTTGAACTCAGGACCTCCTGACTCCAGGGCTGGTTCACTATTCACTGTGCCACCTAGCCGCCCTTGCCTTAGTTTTTAAATGTAATATTTTCTGTGTTTTATTGTATTCTTATTTATTTTGTTAAATATTCCCAATTATATTTCAATCTGGTTCCAGTGCTGCAGGCCTGCTGTTTGACACCTCTGGCTTAAGGAACGCTGGTTAGGATGTGCCTTGGTTCGTATCCCAATTCTCCAGCACTGTGACTTGGGGCAAATCATTTCCCTTTTCTGGACCTCAGCTTCCTCATCTAGAAAACAAGCAAATTGAACTAGATCCAGACCCCCTCTAATAAGCAGGACAAGGCTTAAAGGCTGAAACAAAAAAAGCAGGGGGGGGAGGGAGGGAGAGAAGCAGGTGATACATCGGAAGTAAGAAGGGGCATGTCTTTTACTGGTGGCCTGAACAGATGAAAGGGAGAAACCTGAGTCATTTTCCCTTGACAATATTTATCTATCGAGGCTTTGTAAGAATAGGTACAGCTGGGCCTCAAAGCCCCTCCTTTCTTGTTGGCCTAGGACAGGAGAGAAAAAGAGATCGTTTTCTTAAATAACGTGAACATTTCCCCAGCTCACCACGGACAAGGGAAGGGGGAGCACTAGAATTGATTTGATTAATCAAACCCCATGACCCCCAAGTTATTTCAAAGGATGACAGATTTAGATCCAGAAAAGACCTTGAAATAATTTTGCAGGTGAGGAAACTGAGGCCTCAGGGAGGTTAATTGCTTTGCCCAAAGTCATACAAGTAATAAATAGCAGGTGTTCTAACTCCAAATTCAATGCTTTTTCCACTACATCAGCCCTTAGGGGGTTACCAATGTCTTTCATCTGGGGGGGTGGGGGATGGAGAAATAAACCCTAGAGAAAAAAGGAAAGAATCACATTTCCTGACCATCCTTCATACCCATTAAGCTTCCCTTCCCTTTCTGTCTGAACCAGAGGCTGAGACAGACAGGATGAGATAACAAGCAAGCTAACCAATGTTATCACTCCAGTGCTGGGTGGGAGGTATGGCTTTATCTCTGCTCTTGGGGCCCAGTCCAGCTCTGCTCTATCTCGGAGGGAGGGTTAGGGGTGGGGTGGGCTCCATCTGCTCTTCCCATTCTTTATCAGCGCAGCCCTCCCCTCTCTTCCCAAATACCTGCCAGGTGCTTTTGTGCAGAGCCAGCCCTCCCTCTCACTGGCACCTGCTGCTGGGAGCATGGGCAGGTCAGCCACAAAGCGGGGGCGGCACAGGCTTTGATGAGAGCCGCCTCTTGGTGTCACATCCAAGGCCACCGGTTCTGTTGGCCGGGTTATGGGCTGTCCCCACCCCCATCATCGGCATTCTAAAGCACTCTGGTTACCCAGACACAGGCCACCTTTTGTGCCGGCTTCTGTGACTGTCACTAATGCGGAGAGAGACTCCTGGCCATTCATTCAACTAGCTTCAAACAAAGCCAAAGCTGCTTGGCTCTCCAGTCACCTTGGCACCTACCCAGGACAGGGAAAAAGTGTCAGAGGGTGGACATTCGGAGCCATCACGCACCCCTCTTATAGAAAGGAGCAGGGGATCAGAGCTCACAGAACTGGCAGAAGCAAGGAGGGGTAGCAACTCCCTAAGGGGAGATGTTACACAGACAGGCTTTCTCTCCTGCCACATTGCTTGGGGAAGTCTGCCTCCACAACTAAGCCTTTACACAGGCCTGCCACACAGGCCTTCAAGATGCCTGGGCTCTGATAGGGAAGAGGTTGCCTTCCTAGTCCCCTGTCTCTGCCAATGTCACCATCGCCTTCCTGATCACTCAGTAATCTCTGACTCCTTCCTTCTTTTCCCTCACTATCCCACCCTCCGCATCCAATCCATTACCCAGTCCATTAAAACTATTTCCTCATCATGTCTTTTGCATTTTTCCCTTTTCTATTCCTCCCATTACCTCCAGTCAAGACCCTCAACAAATCACACTTCAAATATTGTTAATAACCTCTTACCAACTGGATTATCCTTGCCTCCATCCTCTCCCCACACTATTTCACCCAGCACACAAATGCCACACTAGTCTTCCTAAAACATCTCTGTCACCTCCACTCAAAAACCTGCAATGGCTCCCATTGCCTACGTGTTCATAGTTACCAAGTTCATAGTTAGTTTATGAAGTCCCTCCTAACCTTTCTAGCCTTATGTCCCGCTGCTTCTCACTGTAATCCCTCAATTCCTGCTATTTTATTCTACTTCTCCCTATCCCAGGTAACTCCAACTCCCCTTCCAGTGTATTGTGCACATTTTTGCCTCCCTTGCAACCTTTGGGAACCTTTAACCATCCTGAACCCCTACCCCAACAGCCTCTGGTCTCTCTTCCTCCCATTCTTGAAGATCTGCTGAAGTCTCTCCTCCATGAAGCCTTCACTTACTTAGCCCACAAGGATCTCTCCACTCCCAAATCCAATAGCACTCACTAATCTAATACTTTGTAAACCCCAAGTGCTAAAATAAATGTGTTAATAATAGTCACAATTACAAGGGAATCAGGAAGTCAGCCGAAAGGGCTCCTAGAGATGACCAAATCTGACCTCTTCATTTTATAGATGGGAAAACTGAGGCATCATATCATAAAAATTACAATTCATTATGGTTTGCAAGGAACTTTCCTCTCAATGGCCCTGTGAGGATGGTAACATGAGTATTATTGTACCCATACATAGATTAGGAAACTGAGGCTCAGATAGCTGTGGTCACACATGTAGGTTAGTGGTAGATTTGGGAAACAAGCCTGGGTCCTCTTATTCCCTCATGATCACTCTTGCAGCTTTCTCTTATAATACAATTTAACTTTCTAAAAGTGTTCATGATGACTCCTCAATTAAAATGCAAATTCCTTGAAGCTTCAGATCACGTCTAAGCCATCTGCGAATCTCTTTCAGTGCCTTGAGTACAGTAGGATCATGCCTGGGGGGGGCGGGGGTCTCCCTTGTTTCGGAGTGACCCAAAGCAGTTCAGTGACTTGCCCAAGGTCACAAAGGCAGAGCCAAGATATGAACCCAGTTCTCTGACTCAAAAGCCAGGACTCTTCCATTCTGCCATGTTGTCTCCACATTCTATATTGAGTATATGCCCCATAGCTACCCACTGAATGAATGAATGCATGTGAATTTTCTGGCTCCCACTGGGGACAAGCAGAAAGTCCTATGCCACCTAAGACCCCTGGGTGGTGCTGGGGTGGGGGAGCTGGGAAGGCAGCAGTTGGAATTCAGTGAAAGGAGGGAGCAAGCTGCGTGCAGTGTGCTACTTTAAAATGCAGCACAAACCAGAAAGACTCCAGTCTGCACCAGACCACAGGCCACCTGCCTCTCCAACAGAATGGGCTGAGGAGATCAAAAGGAGGACCAATCGATAGAGCTGAGATCAGCCATGGGATCCCGCCTTGCCACAGACACCCTCTTGCTGTACCCGAGGCCCACTGGCAGGAGGAGGGGTTCTCCAGACAGGGGCTAGAGAAAGCTCAGAAAGAATAGATGAGCAATAAAAAGGCAGAAATGCAGATGGAGAAAAGCAGGGGTCTGGCATTTGGCCAGTGTCTTGGAGGCAACTGCCAGAGACACCTGAGAGCGAGAGCGAGAGCGAGAGCGAGAGCGAGAGAGAGAGAGAGAGAGAGAGAGAGAGGGAGAGAGAGGGAGAGAGAGGAGGGAGACAGAGAGAGATGGAGAGATAGAAATTGAGAGAGAGAAATTGAGAGAGATTGAGAAAGAGAGAGAGGTTGAGAGAGAGAGAGATTGAGAGAGAGGGAGAGATTGAGAGGTTGAGAGAGAGAGAGAGGTTGAGAGAGACAGATTGAGAGAGAGAGAGAGAAGGAGAGAGAGACAGAGGAGAGACAGAGAAGGAGAGAGAGAAGGATAGAGAAGAGAGAGATTTAGAGACAGAGACACAGAGAGTGTGTGTGTGTGTGTGTGTGTGCGCGCGTGCGCACATGCGTGTGTGTTTATTGGGGGGGGGGAAGGGAGGGGAGAAGGCCTGAATAACAGGATTTAGAGCTGTAAGAGACCTTAGATACTATCTAATTGGACTTTCCCTTCACCCTACCCCCCCCCCAGCCATTTTATAAAAGAATGAAACGAGGCCTAGTGAGGCTGAACAACCAGAGGATGGTCACATACATAGTAAGCAGCAGGTTCAGGATTAGAACCCATGCCCTGCCAAAGTCAGTGGTCTTTCCCTTACAACAGATGGACAACATATCCTAATTACCTCCCCTAGGAAAGAAGGCTTGATGTAAATCCTCAGTCCTCACACTACCCGCCCCCCCAACAATGGGTTCGACCTTTACAGGAACAGTTTGAGGTACAGTCTCCATGTGGTTTTTGCCCTGAGCATTCAGTCGTTCTGTAAGATGCCCAGTGTGTGCAGAGCAGAGCATGGCCATTAGAACCAGCGGGGCAGATCTGCTCAACCTGAGCCAGCTCAAGAGGCTTCTACCAACATTACAAAGTATTGGCACACAGACTGAGGCACAAGATTTCATTGATGTGGGGCAGTATTGTCAAACTCAGAGACGGGGTCACTAAACAGCACCTAAAATCCCTCTGAGCCAGCACATTGACTTAGTTTTAAAAGGTAATGTTATCTATGTTTTGCTGCATTTTTATTTATGTTGTGGAATATTTCTCAATTACATTTTACCACATGTGGGAGCGTTGCTGGCTTCATGGGCTATGTGACACTTTGGGTGGAGGGAACTCCTGCTAAAGAAACCTCTTTCTTCCATGCAGATCAGAACTGTTTTGCAACTTATTATTTTAGAGATCTGCGTAGGACACTGATAGATTAAGTAATTTGCCTCATGGTCATACAGTCAGAGGGCAGTCAAGTGGCGCAGTGAATAGAGTGCTGGGCCTGGAGTTAGGAAGACCTGAGTTCAAACTCAGATTCTTCCTAGCTGTGTGATCCTGGGCAAGTCACTTAACCCTGTTTGCCTCAATTTCCTCATCTGTAAAATGAACTGGAGAGGGAAATGGCAAACCGCTCCAGTATCTTTGCCAAGAAAGCCCCCAAAATGGGGTTTTAGATAGTCAGACACAGTTGAAACAACTCAACAACAAAAATTCAACAACATATAGCCAATATGTTTCTGGTACAAAGAGCACTAAACTTGGAATCACGGGGCCTGAGTTCAAATCTCAGCTCTGCCACTACCTGTGAGACCCTGGACATGTAATTTTAACCTCTTTGGGCCTCACCTTCCTCATCTGTAAAAGCAGAAGGTTGGACTAGATGATTTCTGAGGTCCCTTCAAGCTCTGCAGCTATGATCCCATGACTTGACAGAGACAGGTCTTCCTTACTCCTAAGTCAGTCCTCCCAGTGCTTCTTAAACTTCCTACCACTAGAAACGCTTTCAGCATTTCTTAAAGTGTGAGTCACAGCGCCATATGGGCTCACTTTGTCCTGACATCAGGATGATTCCAGTAGGGCACATAGGTCGTCCATTGGTTATCCCTTAGTCTCATCCCTACATATATCAAAAGCTGCTCTCATGAATTTTCTAGTAAAAAGGATACACTAAACCAATTTAGACTATGATGTAAATGACTGATAATCAATCCCCAATGGCATTCCCCTTCCTTTAAAGCAAGGGGCAATGCCTTAATCCAAATAATACTGTAGAATGAATACCTGACCAGAAGTCAAGATTTGGGTTTGAGTCTCAGTCCCTCTTTTACCTGTTTAACTTTTGGCTAATCATTCATCACTGCGTCTCAGTTTTATTGTCATATAATGGGGATGGTAATCTTTACCTTCCACACCTCAGAGGACTGTTATAAGATTCAAATGCATTGGTGTAGGGCTATATAATTATTCCCAGTTGGATAGTGCTTTAAGGCTTACAAACCATTCTCCTCACAACAACCCTGTGAGGTAGATATTGCAAGAATTTTTAAAATAAGTTTTTATGGGGCAGCTAGGTGGCACAGTGAATAGAGCCCCAGCCCTGGAGTCAGGAGGACCTAAGTTCAAATCCAGCCTCAGACACTTAACACTTACTAGCCATGTGACCTTGGGCAAGTCACTTAACCAATTGCCCTACTTTGCCCCCTCCAAATAAAAAAGATCCCCTAAATGCTAGAGTTGAATCCAGGTCTCTGGACTATACATGTAACGAGCTTCTCACTATATTGCACTGGCTTTCAATGTAAATTGATAGAATTGTGTCAGTATCTCAACAAATACATGTTTAGTGAATAATTTACTATTGGTAAGACATTCGCATCAATGTCCAAGTCAAGGAGGTATCTTAGCACAGCAAGAACCTACAGTGGCCTGGGTGCTGAGCTCCAAAACAAGGAAGCCTGAGATACTCAATCATTCCTGCTCCAGGGACTCCAGGTCAGTGGGTCCAAAGAATTCCCCTTCCAGGATCTTTCAAGGGGATGTTACAGCTATTTTGAAGATGAAGAAGGTATCTGAATTGATGAATTTATATTTTGGGACATTCTAACTCGAGAATCTTACAAAACAGCCACACCTGAGTGACTCAAAATTCCATTAGTAGAACCTTATGCCTCTTGAGAGAAGGGGTAATTTTGTTTAAGACAGCTGGGCCTCCTGTCTCTAAGCATCTAAACCAATGGTTCTCAACCTTCCTAATGCTGCGACCCTTTAACACTCGTATGTGGGCATATCTGCATGTGGTCGGACCCGCCTGGAGACAGATAGAGGAGTGGTGTCTTGGTTCCTAAGACCATCGGAAATATGTGTTTTCCCATGGTCTTAGGGGGGTGGCGACCCACAGGTTGAGAACCGCTGATCTAAACACTGGTCAGAGTAGCTGGATTCTTCAACCACTGCCCCTTGCCTCCCTTACAAAAAAGTACATAAAGCACTAGGACCAAGTATATAAGCCACTAGGACCAATGTAGGAACCCAACCTTAGATCTTAGGATTGAAAACTAAAAGAATCTTCAAGATGATATAAATTATCCAACTCTCTCATTTTGCAGGTGAAGAAACTGAGGCCTTCTGGATCCTAATTTTCCACATCTCTGTTGCCTTAAATTGAGGGTAGAGTGGAGAAAAATATGAACACAGACTAGAAAAACTGAATGAAACTGAGTACTTCAAAAGAAAATAACCAGAGGGTTGAATGTGGTGGGGGGAGGGTGGGAGTTATCTTTATCATTATATTTTTTCTTCTATTCAATTCACCAATTTGAATAATTAAAAGTCAAATTTCTGCATCCTGAAGAGGAACCTGATGCATTACAGTGGTCTGTGGTCATTTCAGAGCTCTTTCCTTAGTGACTTTTCTTCCTTTCCACAGCACCTCCAAACACATGCCTGCTCCTTACTCACCACGTAGTAACCAGATCGCCTTGTGCTGGGGACGGGGCTGAGCAGGGCAGAGCAGAGCAGGCGGTAGGGGAGCGCTGCCGGTTGGCTGCATTATCAAGTTAGGACAGAACAAACAGACTGAGCCTGACATCGGCCCTCCCCTCAGCAGGGCACCCTACTTTTTTTATTACAATCTTTGAGCTGGAGATCAGACACAGGGAAAGATTAAAACAAATATGAATTTAATCAAGGGATTCTGCTTTCCTGGGGTGGAAACAGGAACATGCTGACATAAAGAGAGGCCTGAGCGCTGGGGAGTCTGAGCCAAATCAAAGACGGCTTGCTTACCACTAACCGCTCAGATGATCCATATCATAACAACAAAAAAGAAAAACAATTATTTATTCTTTTTGATGTTGCAGCTCAGAAGTAACTTCCTTTTTGAAGAGAGCAAGGTCAAAACCAAGTTATTGTTTTTGCTTGAAACTTTGTCAGGGACTCCAAGTTCTTCCGTGTGACCTACTTAGACTGGAAATGTGGGAAAGTTGGAGATGTACATACCTTCTTGATTGCAGATTATCACTTCTTTTTCTTCTTTCCTCTTTTAAACTAATTGTCTGAATGAACGGGGATCATTTCCCTATTGAGGGGAAAAAGAATGCCGTGAAGGCATCTCAGCAAAAAGTCATCTCTCAGCAGTAGAAGAGCTGGCTGGTCTCATCAGGCTGGATTAAGTTCTCCCATGGAACAGGAGAGAAGTCAGAATGTTTGTCTAATCTTTTACAGGCTTGAGACATTTACATCAAAGGGATTCACCATAGTGGATGAATCCAATGAAAACAATTAAACAGACAAACAAGTTGGCAGAATGCAAGTGAGAGGGAGGGATGGTGATGAAGGCAAGGAGTGGGGCAGGGATCAAGCTCTGGAGAAGGAAAGATGCCAAAGAACTGAAGCTATTTTGGAAAGAACACATGCCTTTTCTCTTTCTGTTGGAATGGGAACAGAAAAACAACAACCCATCCATTCAGTTACCCAAGAACAACACAACGCTATCATTTCAATAACCTTCTGATAGATCTCCTCGTCTTCAGTCTTACCCACCTGCAATCCCTTCTTCACCTGACTGCCTCAGCAAACTCTCTAATACATAGCACTAATCACGTTGTTAACCTGCTCAAAGGCCCGCCCACCAAATGTGGGATATGCCCAAACTTCTTAGCCTGCCATTCAACATCCCGGCCTAGCTCTGACTCCAATCTGCTTTACAACCTAAATTCTCACTAGTCTACAATATGAACCTTTCTTTCCAGGAAAGAAGATTATCACTGAAGGTAGAGCAAGTATTATTTCTGATTGACAGATGAAGGAGCCTCAGTTCAAAGAGTTGACTTGACTTTCACAAGGTCATACAACTAGTAAAAGAACCCAGGCTTCTTGGCTCAAAGTCTATCAGTCTTCCTATTGTGACATGCTACTTCCTAGCATGGACCCTACCCTCAAGGAGCTTATCTCACAGCTGGGGAAACAAATCGTGCACACATAAAAAACGAAATATTCCAAGGACAGAGCCTGCCTTGTTCTCCTTCGTATGCCTCAGAGTCCCTAGAAGAGTACTATGATCTCAATAAATATTTGTTACGACATTACACAACAAACGTTTGGTGTATTCACAGTAATTCAAAGTGTTTTGCAAACATTAAAGAGCTACATAAGAATAATACTGTGCAAGACTAAAAATAATATTACTAGCTAAATAAAAATACTAGTAATATTAAATAATACTAAATAAACCAAAAACACTAAATCAAAATACTATTACCAGTAACACAATGCAATAGTAATATTATTGCCATCTATTGACTGAATGAAAGAGTCAATGCAATGTATAGGGGCATTCAAAGACAATTTGTTCCAGGGACTATGGAATATTCATCTCTATAAAAATGAACCCTAGGGAAGAGTCATTATCGGAAGTGATGGGTGAGGTAAATAGTACCTATACTCTCATCCCTATTTTACATGTGGAAACTGGGTATAAGAGGGATTAAATGGCTTGCTCAGGACTAAAAAGGAAAATTAAAAGTTCTTAGATGATCCTATTCTAACTCCCACTCCTTCCCTCCCCCTCCTCCTTGCAAAAGAGAACCAGAAAACCACCTGCAGAGCTCACATTCCAATCAATTCACAAATCCATAAATATTAAAGAGACACTAATTTGTGCAATTCCTAGTAAAACATCCAAATGGCAGCATTTTTCTTTGACCTTTTTTTTCAATTGCTTCTACCATCAAAGAAGTGGAGGAGAGGGAGGAGATGGGCTCTAGAGCCCCAGGGAAGGAAACCTGAAGGTTCTAGAGGTTCCTATAGGAGAATAGGGATGGGGCAGTCAGAGCCAGGGGAGTAAGGATCATTAAAAAATAAAGAGTCACACTTTCTAGGTCAGCTGGAAATGAGGTCTCTAGAATAAGACAGGTGTAGATCCATAGATGGTAATATCCAGAGAGAAGAGAACAAAAGACCAGGACAGCTGCTTAGGGGCCTAGCCTGAGGACAGAGCTCAAAGTGGATTGACCCACCAATGTCAAAAGAATTGAAGAAATCATCATCATCGCCTACATTTGTAGTTTTTTTTTTACAGTTTAGGGACTGAGCCTCTGATTTCACTGGTGTAAGTAAGTCCCAGGCTGGGAAATTCCCTCTTCGAGGGAAGATGTTTGCACCTTCTCTGAAGTTACCTAGAACACTTAAAGGTTAATTGATTTGCCCAGGCAAGACTTGAACCCAAGTTTTCTTGGCTTCAAGGCCAGTTTTCAATCCATCGTTACAGGAGTTTACAGTTTACAAAGTGTTGTTATATATTTTATCTTATTTGATTCCCTACAACAACCCAGTGAAGTAGGTAGAATAAAGTGTTATTATCATTACAGTGAGAACAAATAGGTGAGCCTCCACTTTCATCTCCAGGCCCTTGGGCCCCTCCCATGAGCCAAGTATGCCAGGACCAAGCAATGGCTTCCGGCACCCTCCAGCACACAGGACACATGCGTCATGGGATGGTGCCCAGGGTCCCACACATCAGGGCTGGGGGTAAGGGGGTACTTTTCTGTCCCATTATATCATCATTTATTTCGTCAACATTTCAATCAAGCTATCATTCAGTAAGCATTCATGATGGGCCCAGGCACTGCACTATTAGGTGTTGGGGCTATAAATTCAAAAAATAGAACCATCCCTGCTGTCATGGAGCTGATACTGTAATGGATTAGATGAACTACATGTCTAAGAATATGCAGAACAAATACAGAGCTATTCAGAACAGCACCAGCATTGGGAAGGATCAGGAAGGGCTCACTGCAGACGATGGTGCTTGAGCTACATCTTTTTTTTTGTCTGTTTTTTTGGGGGGGAAGGCAGGGCAGTTGGGGCTAAGTGACTTGCCCAAGGTCACACAGCTAGTAAGTGCTAAATGTCTGAAGTCAAATTTGAACTCAGGTCCTCCTGACTCCAGGGTGGGTGCTCCATTCACTGCTCTGCCTAGCTGCCCCTGAGCTTCATCTTAAAGGAGGAGGTAGACCCCATGATAATAAGAATAACTAATGTTTATATAGTGCTTACCATGTATCAGGCACTATGTTAAACTCTTTACAATTCTTATCCCATTTAATCCTCACAACAACACTAAGAAGTAGGTGTTATTGTTATCCCCACTTAACAGATGAGGAAACTGAGGCAACCAGGGGTTAAGTGACTCACCTAAGGTCACAAAGCTAGTAAGCGTCTGAGGCTAGATTTGAATTCAGCTCTTCCTGACTCCAAGCCTAGAGCTCTAGCCACTACACCTGCATTCTAGGCATAGGAGACAGACAGGGGAGAGAGCATAATGTCCAATGAAGGTGGAAAGTCAGACTGGGGCCTGATTGTGAAGGGCTTTAAGAGTTAAATAGAAGAGATTCAATTTTGATCAATCAATGAATAAGCACTCAAGAATCTGCTTTTCAACCTTCTCCTCCTTAGGTGCACTGCACAAGTTGCTAAGGCTCTGAAATAGCACTTCATACCTAACAGGGGTTACATGACTTGTCCAGGGTCACAAGGCTAGTCGATGTCTGAGGTCAAATTTGAACTCAGGTCTTCCTGACTCCAGGTCAGAAACACAATCCACTGTGTCATCTAGCAGCTTCCAAGTGTCCATAGGGATAAAGATGAAGTGAAGGAGAGTAGCTGGGGAAAAGGAGATGTTCCTACCTCCACAAGTTTTTGTTTTCTAGGCATCTCATAAGCTTATGGAAACAAGGACCTTGACCTGGAAAACCATAAGGAGGCAGGCACCTTTGTCCGGCACCATCCAAAGAGTTGGTGCTTCCCTAATTTACCCCACTGATTCAATTACTGAAACACTTCTGGACTCAGTCTGAATAATATTCATTTGTGCTTGATGTATTTTTGCAAGGTTTTGTGTATCTATTTTGGGGGGGGGGGGTGTCCTGTCCATTGCATTAAACTATTAACTCCCTGAGGGCAAGGACTATGTCTCCTTTCTCTGTTCCTAATCTCTTAAGCTCCCTCCTCCTCATCCCCATCACCCCTATAATACTTACTGAGGGGCTTTGGGGGCAAAAGGGACCCAAGACATTAACTTGTCTGACTTAGAGTCAGTCTTACCCACAGGGTGAGGAAGTCCTTAGGCCCTGCTTTCGACTCAGCTGTCCGCAATGACTTCTCTCTTCATCATTCCTGTATCTAATTGTGATTCTGGAGAAATTTTCCTGGTTTTCTTCTTGGGGGACAAAGGTTGTTTGATGAGGAGTCACTCCCTCTGAGAAGGACGGGCTGGTTTCCAACTTAAAAGCCCAATATGAAAGGAACCTTTAGAATGGGGGAATGGGCTGGAATAGGGAAGAAGAAAAACGACTGTTTCTGGAAAATAATTGCTTTTTGCTTCTAATAATGTTTTAAAGTTCTGTCCCCTTATTCAGAGCCTGGGCATCCACTATAAATTGGCTGCTTTGAGCACTACTTCTCACATCAGATCTAAAGCATTGAAAGCCCTAAAAAGAACTCGGGATTAATAAAGGGAATTTACTCAGCTGGTTTCATTAGGGGCCCTGCCAGGCACAGTGAGATGGTAAAGACATCTTTATTTGGTGGCTGCTTCAGGTGGGAGGGGACCCGACCGTTTACTAACAGCAGAGGAAGGCCCACTTCTTTGACAGAAGAGTGGAGCAAGAACAGAAAACAATGAGGGACAGCAAGCTGAATCATAACAGAAACAGGGGCGGTCCTCAATTATCTGAAATGTTTGAGGAATGCAGGGATCTAACTAATAGAATTTGCTGGCTAAGCCGGGGACACTTCAAAACTTCAAATGATACATGATTTAATTGACAGAATACAAGCTTGAAAGCAGAAACTGTTTCTTTTTTTTGTCTTTGTATCTGTAGTCCCTTGCACATAGTAGGTATTCAATAAATGTTAAACAATTGTTTAATCTATGTTACTGTTCCCTCCAACAACCTAAGCAGACAGCCTTTATGAGCTGCTATGGCCAGAAACATTTATCCCCCTACTTGCCAACCTTCTGGTGATGAGCCTCTCCAAACTTATCTAGGTTGGTACGCAGATAACAAACAGATGGTTGAACTGTGGGACCCATAGCTCAATCCTTTCACTTTCAAATAGGTAGGATTTGTCTTCAAGACAGTCTTCAAGAACCTATGGTTACCTCCACATTTCCATGAAGCATCAGAGCAGGATTTTGAAAACCAGGAATATGTTTTCCTTCAACCAATTCTGCTGAAAGTCTAAAATGCACTTATCACTTTCCTACCTTAGTACAGGAAGTATCATTACTCTAATCTAACCTTTATTACAACGACTGAGGCCCTTTGAGGATTTCAGAATCATCATGCTGAGCATTACTGTCTCAGGGTGCTCAGAGGACAGCTAGTCCAAATCCCATGTGAACAAGAATTCTCTCAATAATGTACCCAGCAAGTGATCATCCAGATTCTGCTCAGACAAACCATCTCCTGAGGCAATTCATTCTACTTTAGCACAACCCTAATTGTCAATGTAGCTTTCCTTATATCAGATCCAAGTTTGACTCCTTATAAACTTTTATTCCATAGTATCTAGTTCTTCCCTCTGGTGACACACAGAAGCAATAGCCCTTCAGATACTTGAAAACAGTTCTCATATAAGTTAAGAAAGTCTTCTCTTCTTTAGGCTAAACATTCCCAGTTACTCCAACCAATCCTAATATTACATACATAAAAGTTGAACACCCGCTTCTCTGGAAAAAATAACATATGCATAGGACATACTTTTTAAGTTTAATCTGAATTATTAACACTTAAGTCTAGACAATCCACAAAACAGTAAGCCAAGCCTTGATATGTAGTTTTGCTGATTTCTGAGGTGTAAATCTCACACTGAAAATTTAACAATCAGCTTTTGACTGCAGGTTTGAGCTGGCTCCAGCATATACCCCTGTACATACTGATCTTTGTCCAGGGCTGAAGACGGAGAAGGTATAGGAAACTGGCCCGGATAGCAGAATGTATATTTTTAGAGTGTAAAGACTAGTCTACTTTTGTTTGTTGGGTTTTTTTTTTTTTGGGTCTAAAGTATAGAAAACACTGTCTTATACCTAAATGTTGAATTTAATTGAACATGCAATGGTCTCAAGATATCCACTGAAAGTTGCTTTGGGGATTGAATCCAAATGTGGTATACATAGAAATAGTTTCAATTTAACTGACAGCTCTGGTGAGAGAGATGCTAATAGATTCCACTACCCCAATACTTTCTTAATTCTTGAGATCATGACCCATGCTGGTCTTCCTTCTCTGATTGTTCCTTTCCTAACTGTTTCATTGTCTCCCTTCATCCACTAGTCTCCTAAATATAGACATTTTCCAAGGTTTTACACTGTCCCTCATCTCTTCTCTTATATTCCTCCTTCAATAATCTCACCCCCATGTACATTATCATGTCTTTGAAAATGACTCCAAAATCTGTATGTTCTAATTTGACTTCTCACCTGAGCTTCAGTCTCACATTTCCAACTTCCTTCTATACATCTCCACCTAGATATCTTAATGTTGCCTTAAATTCAACATATCGAAAAGAACAAAGCATTATTTTCTCTCCCTGGCTACTCCTCCACACATGCCACACCTGCTCCACCTCCTGGCTTCCCTATTTATGTTAATAGCACTAGAAGGCCTGGAGTTCTTAATACATTTCTCTCTCTCTCTCTCAACTTCATCCAGTAAAAAAAATTATTTTCCTAAAACAAAGAACCTACTGTGTCATCCCACTACTTAACAAATTCTAGTGGCTCCCTATCTCCTCCAACATCAGATAGAAAATCCTCTGTTTGGCACTCAAAGCCTTTCATAACCTGTCACCCCACACCCCCTTCTTCTTACTCCCCCCCCATGTACTCTTCAGTCCAGTGACAGTGGCCTCCTGGACACTCCATTTCTCTGCTCTGGGCATTTTCTCTGGCTCTCCCCCATGCCTGGCATGCTCCCCCTGCTCATCTGCACCTCCTGGCTTCTCTGCCTTCTTTTAAGTTTCCACTAAAATCCCACCTTCTAGGAAACCTCTCCTAGCCTCTCTTAATTCTAGTTCCTTCCCTCTCTTATTTATTTATCATTCTGCATATAGATTGTTTATACATGTTTGCTTGTTGTCTCCCCCATTAGAATGTCAGCTCCTTCAGGGCAGAGATTGGTTTTTGTTCTCTTTCTGTACCCCCAGCACTTAACACAGTGTCTTGCACATAGTAGGTGCTTGATAAATATTTATTGATTATGTTACCAAGTCTTATCAGTTCTTTGTCTTCCATGTCTCTCACATCTCTCTTCTTCCCAAACCCACAGGCTTAACACCAATTCAGCCCCCCAGGCACTACTACATTAGCTTCCTAACAAGTCCCTTCTGTAGTCCCTTCCCCTCCAATCTATCCCACGCAGGCTGCCATTTTTTTAACCAGACCTGTCTTTTCATTGCTCTCAAAGAGGACGCTCCCTCTATCATGAAGATCAGCACCTACTCCACACACTGTATGTAATCTTAAGAGTTGCTTGGAATCTCAGACCCTTGGGCACTGAGGGTTTAAGTAACTTGCCCATATTCCCAGAAGTAGGACTCAAATCCAAGACTTCCTAGCTCTTAAACCAAATCTCTGTCTGCTATAAAATGCTGACTCTTACTCTGTCATTAATCTCCCTAAAGCACTTGCTCCTTCCCTGCTCAAAAACCCAAGGAACTGAAAGCTATGGCAAATCTGGACAGTATCCTAAAAAGCAGAGACATTTCCTTCCTGAGAAAGGCCTATATAGTCAAAGTTATGGTTTTTCCCAGTAGCAATGTATGACTGTGAGAGTCGAACTATAAGGAAAGCTGAGTGTCACAGAATTGATGCTCTTTTTGAATTGTGGTGCCGGAGAAGACTTTTGAGAGTCCCTTGGACAGCAAGGAGATCAAGTCAGTCAATACTTAAAGAAATTAATTCCAACTATCCTTTGGAAGGACAAACACTGAAGCCAAAGCTTAAATACTTTGGCCACATAATGAGAAGACAAAACTCATTGGAAAAGACTGGAGGCAAATGACGGGGACAATAGAAGATGAGATGGAAAGATAGTGTCACATGGAAGCAATGAACATGAGCTTAGACAGACTTGGGGAGATAGTAGAGGATAGAAGGACCTGGCATGCTCATGAGGTCACAAAGAGGTGGACACAATCAAACAACAAAAATGTCACTGAGTGACAAACCATTCTTCCTCTCTGGGACCCAGTTTTCCCATCTGTAAAATAAATAGGTTGGTCTATATAACCTCTGAAGTCAACTCTAGCTTGAACCCTCTGTGACTGCCTTTCCAATCCTTCTTCCTAATCCTTCCCTACTCTAATCCTAGTCTTCTGAGCAACCAGACTACTTCTTGTTTTTATAAGAGTTTTAAAATTCTTTTGCACTCATTATTATTTGGCTCTAGCATGGTCACTCTGATTGTGAGTAAAATCATATGGTGGGATCTAGTGTTTTCCAAGCATACCTTTCAATTTCCAGAATCTACACCTTTGCTTATGCGTATGTGTTCACTGCACGTGGAATGCCCTTTCCCTATAATTTTCCAGTCCTCTAATCCCCTCCTGTTGAAAAGTATTCGTCCATTTGCCCTTGTGTCATGAAGTCTTCCTTAATGTCTCAGATGGAAGAAAACAAACACCTTGTGCTTCTATAGCATATTGAGATTTACAAAGCAAGGTCCTGGCAATGCCCTTGGACAGGCATTATCATTCCCATTTTACAGAAGAGAGACTAAAGATGACAGGGTTTGGGTCACACACTTAGTAAGGGTCAGAGTCAGGATTTAAATCCAGTTGTCCTAACTCTAGGATCAGCTCTTATTCCTCTACACAGCAAAAAGAATTCTCTTCTAATCCCTGCAGTTCTTGCTGCATCCCTCTCTTAAGATGCACATCACATTCTGCCTCCAATTGTTGTTATCTGTGTATTTCTCTTATCTCCACTACTAGGTTGTGAGCTCCCTGAGGGCAGGGACAGGACTGGGCCTTGCTTTGCTTGTCTTTTCATCCCCCACAGAGTCCACCACAGTGACTGGAATATAATAGGTGCTCAGTAATAACTGAGCCCAGTAGTCAGTAAGGCTCTGACACCTCTGCTCTGAGATCTAGCCGAGGGAAAGGTAGATATTGACAGACAGGCTCATAGAGGTTGTTAATGGGGCTTTATGTATTTGTATGCCTAAGAGTGGGTTCCTATGCATGTGTATACATGTGTACACTATCCATGGGCAGATGGTCTGCTTAGTACATGATCCCTGTTAGTTTCAGCATGCCTTCCTTCCCCTTAGCTCCAGATGTGAACCAGATTCTACCTAGAGCACAAATGATCCAGAGAGAAGGTCAGGATTGTCACGATAGGCTTGGGGCTGGAAGGGAGTGTGGAGTTCTTAGTCAGATATAATAATTTTTTTGAATAGTTGGGTTTTCTCTCCATTATTCATACTTCTCCCAATCAAGAACTGGAGACATTTTCCTCTTTTATACATATATGTAGACTCACAAACAACTGTGTGTAGGCATACCTCAATTTATACACTAGCTCTGTTCTCGAAAAACTGAGCACAAGAACTTAAGTTTTAAAGGAATCCTATGGTGAATCTTTCTGCAAAAAGAATTTTCAAAATGAGCATTCAGCTCCTTAAATTATCTGTTACAAAAAAGATATTACAAAATTTCAGCTTTTTTGGGATACTTGCATATTCTTAAAGCAGGACCAATGGGCACAAGCAGGAGTAGCAGGAGACATAGTGGGAAGGAGACAAAATTAAAAAGGGAACAGGAATCCATTCTAAGGATCCTCCATCATAACATATGAATGTCTCTGGACAGTTAGAATATGGCTAAACTCAGTCTGAGGGCAGACAGATACACAGCTTCTGCACTCACTTCTGTCCTTCTGATCCCTTCCACCAGTATAAGAGTGGGAGAGGAACACAAATATTTCCCATATATAGAGCCCCTACCTCACCAGACTGACAGTTTAGAGTCAAAAGGTTGCAAGAAAGAGAGGGAAAAGAGGAGACAGATGAAGAGAAGGAAGGGGAAGAAGTGAAAGAAGAACGAGGTGATAAAAAAGAGAAGTAGGAGAGAGACAGAGATTGAGAGAAACAAAGAGAAAGACTCACCCTTTTTTCCCTCTAGGAGCTATCTTTGATTTTCAGCGTACTTAGAGAAGAAGGGGAAAAAAAGCTTTAAAACAGGTCAGATTGAAATCTGGAAGCTTCATCTGTGTCATTTCATCTGGAACAATTCTCCACAGATTCCAGAACCAGATCACAGATTTTGAACTGGAAGGGACACCGGAGTTTATCTAGTCCAGTTCCTCATTTTACAGAAGAGGAAACTGAGGAATAGTTAATAATAAGTGGCAGAGGCAGGATTAGAACCCAGATCCTCCAATACCAAAGCCCCTAAATCCTAGAGCTAAGAAGGGCAGACACTTGGAGGGATAAAGGACAAGCCAGAGCAATGAGGACCAAATCCATAAGCTGTTCTGTGCCATTTTAGGGGAGGGAATAGCAAGTCCCTGAACAAGTTTGCTGAGCACTGCCCTGTGACCTAGGTTTTCATCAAGGTCAGTTTGGATCCCCCATGAATTGTCACCTTCCTTCCCATTTTCTGCTCTCAATAGAGCTCCAAAGATGCTCTCCAATCAGTCCTCTACCTGATTGCTTAGGTATTCTTGTGACTTCTGAGGGTGACAAATGAAAGCCAGAGCTCAAACCAACAAATCTGCTGGCCAGCTGTTGACTTGAAAGAGGTGCTCAGCCTTGTCTGGCACTCAAAAGAATCCTGCCTCTAAGTTATCCAAGATCCTTCCTCCTTTCGGAGCTTCAAGTCATGGGATCATAGATTTAGAGATGGAAAGGTCATTAAAGGTCATCTAATCCAATCCCTTCTTTTTACTGATGAAGAAACTGAGGCCCAAGGAGGTTGAATCACCCAGGGTCACACTGGTATTGAATGGCAAAGCTGGAATTTGAACCCAGACCCTCTAACTCCAAATCTAGTATGCTTTCAATTATAAGATCCCATCTTCTCCCAAATCTAAGCATAGAACTTTGGGTTGCTAAATTGAACAGTATAGAGAAGAAAGAAGATTCAATTTCCCACACAGCCTCCCTCATTCCTGGCCTCTTCCCGTTACATATAGCCTTCTTCCCCAGGATCATACAAAATAAAGATGCCTGTGAAGGGCTTTGAGATTCTCCTTAAATGTCTACTTCCTGAAATTTTTACCATAGTGAAGATGAGCCCATGGCAAACTATGAAATGAGTCAAATATGCTTTCACTACCCATACCACAATGGAGGCTTACACAGGCCTCCAAAACCCCTCAATGCCAAGATCTACACTCCACAAACACCAGTTTATGTTTTGGGGATTCTTCATTCTCCCCACCAAAACTTTCCTGTCCTCCAATCTAATCCTGTAGGCCCTGGGAGGATGATGAGGCAGTTCACTTTAGCACCAGAAGGATAAATAATTCCTGTCATACTGGTGGGAAATCACAGCTTAATGTGTTACCCCAATAGTTAACGGTTCTATTTTTTTTTAAAGGGCCTACAATGTCTTAACCTAAGAAATGACTGCAGGTGGAGATTTCAGGTATCAGAACAAGCTGATTAGGAAAGGCTTGAAGGCAGACAAGCTTTTCAAAGTCCTTCTAAATTTAGTTAGTAATAATAATAAGCTTTGCCATTTACAAAGACTTTCACATCCATTAATTCATCCATTCACAACAACCCTGTGAAGTAAGTAGGGCAAGTATTTTTTAAATCAGACTTGTGATTTCATTGGGATTTAGGGAACTCCTGTAGAGGAAGCTCATATCAATACAAATCAGCACCTGCTTTCCAGCCTATAGTTTTAGAGAGTTGGCTACTGACACATCAAATGATTTGTTCAAAGCCAGAGGGAATTGGAGGAAAGATGTAAATCCAGGTTTTCCTGCCCCCACACAGTCTGTCTATCCACCATGCCAGGCTGCCTCTCAGGACAGATATTAGGACATACATTATACAGACGAAAAAAATCTGAGGTAGAAATGGTTCAGAGCATTCACTAGCCCACAGGCTCCTGGAAGGGCAGTTAGGTGCAGGAGTGGACTGAACACTGAGCCTCGAGTCAGGAATGAATACCTGAGTTCAAATCCAGTCTCAGACACTTCTTAGCTGTGTAACCTCAGGAGGTTAGCCTCAGTTTCCTTAACTATAAAATGGAGATGATAATAGCACCTATTGCTGTGAGGATCAAATGAGATAACATTTGTAAAATGCCTGTCACACAGTCGGTGCTTAATTAATGCTTGTTTCCTTCCTTGATAAGTAAACTAATCCAACCTTCTTCTTTTCCTGAGTAGTTTGCTTAAGGCTGTGAATATAATACGGCAGTTATGTGGCATAGTGGATAGAGAACCTACAGGGATACTGGAAGACCTGAATTCAAATCCAGCCTCCAACATTTACTAGCTGTGTGACCCTGGGCAAGTCACCTGACCCTGTTTGCCTCACTTTCCTCATCTGTCACATGAGCTGGAAAAGGAAATGGCAAACCCATCTAGTATCTTTGCCAAGAAAACCCTAAAAAGGGGTCACAAACAGTCTGAAACAACTAAACAACAATAACAAGAGTGAATGTAATAAGTAGAAGAGCCAGGCATTGAACCCCAGGTCCTCTAACTAAAGATCCATTGCCCCTAAGACAGAGCAAATGTTGTACCAAGAAGGAGAACTTGAACCCAGGTCTCCAGATTTCCTAATCTTTCCATTGTGAAAGGATCCACCTTTCCTCAGTGCTGCCTCTTACCCCACTGACAGGCACAGCCACAGCACCAAGCTGACAGGGAAGAGAATGAGTGGGTGGGGGACCAGCTGAGGATGTGACAGGAATTCCAGGACCAGAAGCAATTCCCAGGGTTTACAGTGATGGGTAGAGGCAGCAAGAAGCTGCTGCTGTAGACACACTGTGACATCCATAGATTAGAATGGGGGACAGCAGACAAGCTAAAGTATTTTAAGCAGCAGCCAAGAGTTTGGCCTTTATCTCTCCAGCGAAGGTGGTGCACTCACTCAGAGAGAGTGGCATATCAAATAAACACAACAATCACTAGATGTCAGGCACATCTGAGAGCAACAGCTTTTGCTGTGGCAACAGAGCTTCAACAGACAAAAAAAAGGCACCTTTAGAAAGGAAGAGATGGGAGAGACCTCGGTATGGTGCGGATACCGCTGTTGGCAAGGTAAAAGCGGTCTCTGTCCTGGCTTCCTTTGCAGGGATGCCAGTAATTATGCAAGGCCCCTTTCATCACACACACTCAGGATGAAGAAAGTTTATTGTTTTTTTTTTCCCCCTTGTGTTTTTTGGTGTTTTTTTTTTAAGTTCTAGCCTCTTTTCATAAGAGGTTAAGGGTTCCGCGGGTCAAAATATTCTGCCTCAACATCTCTCCTTGCATCAGTCCTTTTAGAAAAACACCCAAAGCCATAATTTGTCTTAGAATTTCTTTTGAAAAAGCTACAAGAAAGACTAACTACTGCTCTTTTCCCTCTGTTTCTTATTCCAGCAATCCCTTTATCTGGCTTTCATTACAGGCTCTGCTTGGCCTCTTTTGTGGGGGAGACTTCAGGGAGCCGAGGCAGTTTCTCAGCCCCTGTGATGTTGCTCAAGATTAAAAAGCAGCTTTGAAGCTCCACCAGTTCCCTGTGAGCCCCATTGGTAAAGGACCTCAGAAAGACCCAAACCATCTGGCAAACCTGACATAAAGACAAAATAAAGTGATTGAAACAGTTTCTTCAAAGCAACAATGGCTGGCTGGCAGATTTGTTGATTTGGGCTGCGGCTTTCATGTGTCACCCTCAGAAGTCCCAAGAACACCTAGGCAATCGGGCGGAGGACTGATTGGAGCGCGGCTGTGGCTCTCCATTAGGAGGAGAGGACCGAGCAGGAAGGGGTGGGGGGCGGTGCGCGGGCCGGCCTTAATGAAGCCCGCTGGAGGCGAAGGGAGGCGGGCCGCTGGGTAATTAGACAATTAAACACTTGGTTCGGAATTGCCACAAGTATTTGTACTCGCCCCCACCTACCACCCTCCATCCTCCTCCCTCTCCTCCTCGTATACACACAAAATTAAGTCGGACTTGAAGCTGATGTGGAGGTTGGCCTGAGTGTGGGGCGAGCAGCCCGGAGATAAAAAGCTGTCAGGGCCGCCCTAATTGCAATTGTCGGCCCATTATTAACACACTCGGAGCATCAATATTTCAGAATCCGGGCGACCCCCGGCAGCGCTGGCTCTGAGCACACTTCTGTGGCCGGAGCGGGCTCCTTTCTGGAGAGGCGCTGTCCTGCTTACATGATAGACTGCCTACCTGGAGGTGCTTGGACGTCTCTTTGGACAAGCTGGGAGCAGAGAGGAAGGGGCAAGAGGTCAGGATGGGAGAGGCACAGAATTTAAGCTGGAAGATACCTTGAAGGTTCCTCCCCTTCATCCCACACCTGAACAAGAATCCACTCTCCAACATTTCAGTCAAATGTTTAGACACCTCCAGCTTCGGGAATGTAAGTTCCTTGAGGGTAGAGACTCCTTTCCCTTTGCTTGTATTTGTACCCAGAGCGGCCAGGTACTTAGGAAGCAATTAAATAATGCTGTACCATCTATCTGTTTGGAAGTTTTTACTTACATTCAGCGTATATCTGCCTCTTTGCAAGTTCTGGCCCGTGGGGCCAGGGAGAATAGGTCCAATCTCTCTTCCGTATAATAGAACCCTTCAAATACTTGTGAATAGCCATCGTGTTTCCCTTGAGTCTTCTCTTCTCCAGGCTAAAAATCTCCAGTTCTTTCAACCAGTTTCCACATGGAATGGATTTGATGTTCTTCATCATTCTAGTTGCCCTCCTCTGGATGTTCTCCAGGCTATCAATGTTCTTTCCAAACTGTGAGGCCTAAAGCTGAACCCAATACTTCTGTCTGCCTAGAAAAAAGTACAAAAGGACTATTATCTCCTTATTCCTGGAAGCTAATGCCTCTCAAAGCAACCCAGTACTGCCTTACCTTTTGGGACTACCATATCACAATGTTGACTCATATTCAGCTTGTAGTCAACTAAGAAAAACCAAAAACTCTAGATCTTTTTTTCAGACAAACTGCTGTTATCACTTACCAATGTACTTATGACACTGATTTTTTTTTTTAACCCAAGTATAACAATTTACATTTCTCCTTATTCAACTCAAGTTCCTTTGATTAGATTTGGCCTACTCTTATAGCCCACAAAATCTGTCTGGATCCTTTGAGCCACAAGGTGTGTTAGCTATCCTTCTTGGCTCTTTATTACCTGTGAATTTGATAAGGATGCCATCTGTGTCCTTATCCAAGTTACTGATGAAAATGATAAACAGGACAGAGCCTAGCATAGATCCCTGAAGCACTCCACTAGAGACCTCCTTCCAAAATGATATTAAAACACTAATAACTCCTTTCCATCCAGCCATTCAACAAATTCCAGATAAATCTAATTATATCATCATTATTATCCCACAGCTCTCTAAATTTTCCATAAAAGCTGTGATGACTTTTCAAATGCTAAAATCTAGGTAAATTTCAGTACATCACTCTCAGAACCACCAGCTCAGTAAACCTGTCATAAAAGGAAAGTTCATTTGGATGGGACCTGTTCTTGATAAAGCCAGGCTGGCTTTGTGATTGCTGATTCCTTTTCTAGAGACTCACCAAGCATCTCTTGAATAGCATCTTCTAGAATTTTGTAGGAATCAAAGTCAAGCACATAGAGTTTAGAGCTGGAAGAGACATTAGGGATTTACTTAGTCCAACTCCCTCATTTGACTGGGGATGGGAGAGCATAAATCCCTTGCCTAGGATTTGACCCCAGGTTGTTTGATCCCTATCTAGCTTTCCTATTACTCTGCACTGACTCTAATCCCAAATCCCTTGCTATCTCAGAATAAGATATCACCACCACCACCACCTTTACCAAACAAAAAAAGTTCTTGATGCTCTTCCTGTCTTAACTCCTACACCAATAAAATGGATGTGGGGGAAGAGGTTTGTTTTATTCTTGAGGCAGCTAGGTGGTTCGGTAGATAGAGCACTTGGCCAGGAGAAAGGAAGACCTGAGTTCACATTTGACCTCAGACACTTATTAGCTGGGAAATTCTGGGCAAATTACTTAATCTTGTTTGCCTCAGGGAACATATTTGTTCCTCTGACTCTATGTAGATGCAGAAGAGGATATTTCTAGCAGATAATAACAATAATAATGATGATAATAGCTCATATCTATAATATATATATATAATATATACAATGCCATGCATTGTGCTAAGAGCTTTATGACTATTACCCCATCTAATCTTTACAAGAACCTTGAGAGGTAGGTGCTATTATTAGCTTCATTCTCCAGGTGAGGAAACTGAGGCAAAGGTTAAGTGACTTGCCCAGGATCAGGAAGAGGTTAAACACAGGTCTTCCTGACTCTAGATCTAGTGCTCCATTCACTATGTTAACTAGCTGCCTTCAAAAACACCACAAACACATGGCTTCAAATGAGGATTTAGCTATTAGCCCACATAATCTGATGTCTGGGTGCTGAGCCCCTAAAGCACGGCTCAAGGCTAAATGGAAGCCCTAAAATGAGAAATAAAGAAGCAACAAAACCAAGATAACGTTGGGCTTATGTCTACATTTGACCTCTAGGACACCGGAGTGACCTTTCCAACATAACAGATCCAAGACATACGATGGTTCTAGACTCCACTTGAGAAATAGTTCGTGAGACTCCACTTGACTCCACCAAAAGAAATAACTGGATCCAGCCTAAATCTTATGTGACATGGGAGATCGAAGACAAAGCACCAGCCTCCTGAAGATATCAGGAGGATAAACAGAGACTGAAAGTAAGCAATCAATAAGCATCATTTGACTATTTCCTACAGGAAGGACCTGTGCTTCTAGCTATGAACACAGAAAGGGTATGTCCTGAGCCTTGCCTCAAAGAACTCACAAACTAGTTAGGGAGGCATCTGTGTCTGATAAGGACACAGATGGCATCCTTATCAAAACAACAGTTTCACATGACTTATGCATGTGAAAAATCAAAGAGCAATATAAGATATCATATACTTAATTGTCTAGAAAATTAGAAAAATTATTCAGTCACTGGTCTCCCTGGCTCCAGTCTCTTCCTTCTCCAATCCATCCTCCACACTGTTGCCAAACTAATGCACCTAAGGCACAGATGTGACTATGCCACTACCTTCCTGCAGAAGCTGAAGTGGCTCCCTGCTGCCTCTTGTTCTTGTTGTGGTTCAGTCATGTCTGACTCTTTACAACCCCTGCCACACCGATATTGTTCACGAGGTCTTCTTGGCAAAGATACTAGGGTGGTTTGCCACTTCCTTCTCCAGCTCATTTCTACAGATGAGGACACTGAGGCACACAGGGTTAAGCAACTTGCCCAGGATCACACAGCTAGTGTCTGAAGCCAGACTGGACCTCAGGAAAATGAGTCTTCCTGACTTCAGGCCTGGCCATCTATCCACCTTGCCCCAGAAGGCAGAATCATGAGGATGGAATGGAAATTGTAGAGAAACATATTCCAGTTCAATGTAAAGGAAAATTACGTAACAATTCCATTGTTGTTGTTGTTGTTGTTGAGTCTTCTCAGTCACATTCAACTCTGTGACCCCATTTGGGCTGGGGGTTTGTCTGGTTTTTGGCAGATGCCGGGGTCCGCCATCTCTTTCTCTGACTCATTAGACTTTTACCTCTGCCACTCTTTATCTCTCTGAGCCTCACTTTCCTTATCTGTAAAATCGGTATAATAAAACTCTCATTGCCTCCTCACATGGGGTACTCTGGAGGACAATGCTTTATAAACTATAAAGTGTTAGATAAATATACGGTTGTTTTTTGTTTAAGGTTTTCATATCACAGATAAGCAGAAAAGCAAGAAGGAATCATTGGGTGCAATGGCGGGGTGGGGGGGGGGGGAGGGGGAAGAGTTCAGTGGAAGATTTGTATGTTTGGATAAGGAGGAGCCAAAGGCAAATTCCTTCCTCTCCATTCATCAGTGAAGACTTCATGGAAGAAGTGGGAACTAAGTACTTTCATACTTTACTCTTTTATTGAAGGGGCAGCAATATCACCGGGGCATGTTAGATAGTAGGGAATCAGTCAGCTAGTTCACAGTGTGGCGGCCAAAGTAAAGCAGAAAGTATCCCCTTGACCTGTAACAAGGCAATTAGGAATTCATGTTCCTTGTCAACAGCCCCTTGTGCCTAAGAGGAAACTGGAGATTAAGCTGTTGCAGCCAGTACTTAAAGCCCCTGGCAGGTTATATAGTCTCATACACCCATGCATGCCCTAAGAATGGAGTTGATGAGAAAGTACCGGCAGCCTGGGATGTGGCTGATACAGCTACCGTGTGAAGAGATATATGTGGGCTAGGCTAGTCCTGGGGCTTGAGCAGGCTTTTAAAATAAATGTTAATCATTCCACAGAAAGTTTAAAATATTCCCAGCCCCAGTCCATTGCATGCTTAGAAACCTGTAAATAGGGCTTTACCTGAAAGCCTGTTCGGAGGGAGGTAAAAGAGTAAAAGAAGGGGCTCCTAGTCAGGGTAGTTCAGCTTTTAATAAGGAACTTTGAACCCTAGCCCGACACAGTGCTTGAAATTCCACCATTAGTGTCATTCTTTTGAGGTTAAGATACTGTCTCCAAAAGGCCTCTGATAAAATATAGATCTGTCATCTGAAAAGGATTACTTCCTTCATCTTTAAAGGATTACTTCCACTTTGTCATTCTGGTATTAAGTAGAGTCCTAGGAACAGGAAACTAAACATAGTCAATGAGGGCCCAAGCACAACAGGAACCACAGAAAGCCTGAGGACAGCATGAGGGGATTAGGTGCCTTAGGGGAAGACACCCTTAAAGGGGCAGGAACCAAAGACAAACTTGACTGAGTTTTGCTAATGGCTGGTCCTACTTCCAGGCATAAAGATAAAGGAAATAGGTCAGTGAATCCTGACTAATCTTTACAAGTTGCATAAATTTCATTACATCACTTACTCTCTCCAGGCCTCACTTTCTTCACAGCTCAATCAACACACATTTATTAAGCACTGACTGCATACTAGACACTGTTCTAGTTGCTAGGAATACAAAGACAAACATTGGAATAGTCCCTGGCCTCGATGAGCTTATCTTCTATTGGGGTAAACTACCTACATACATATAAGTAAACTCGAATCCATGTACAAAGTAAATACAAAATAATCTCATGGAGAAGGATCTAGAAAGACCTCATTTAGGAGGTGTTACCTGAAGAGCAACCAAGCTTCTAAGGAAGGAGAGCATTCCAGGTCAGAGGAGGAGTGGAGCAGGGAGAGACACCCTGTGTAAAAGCAGAGACAGGACTGGATTCTTTTGTATGAGGAAAAGCAAATAGTCCAGTTTGGTGGGAAAATAAAGGGAGTGCAGTCAGTTAATCAGCTAGTGCTAAGTGCCTCCTGTGTGTCAAGCACTGTGATCCCAAAGAGCTCACAGTCCTATGGGCTGACAACACAGAAAAAACTAAGTACAAATGAGAAATAGAAAGGACAAACGGGGGTGATATCAGAGGGAAAGCCTAAGATGACAGAGGTTGAATGAGAAAAGTTTCTTGTAGTAAAAGGTAGGACATAACTGAGATTGAAGGAAGCCAGAATATGGAGATGAGGAAGGAAAGTATTGCAGGCATGGGAACAGTCAGTGAAAATTCTTGCAGTGAGAGGTAAGGAGACTGAAAAGGTTGGAAGGGGACAGGTTATGAAAGGCTTTGAAAACCAGAGGGTTTTGTGTTTGATCCTGGAGGTGATAGGGAGCCAGTAAGGTTTGTTGAATAGGGGATGATATGATAACATATGTCTTGTACTTTAGAAAGATTAATTTGACAATTTAGTGGAGGATGGATTGGAGTGCAGAGAGACTTGAGGCAGGAAGAGGCACCAGCAGGCTACTGCAATTGTGAAGGCTTGAGGTGATGATGGCTGCAACAGAGTGGTGGCAGTGTCAGAAGAGGAGAAGGGGGTGTATAAGAGATGTTATGAGTAGGTAGAAATGACAGGACTTGCCTGCTGGATGGATAAAGGGTACGAGAGAATGAAGAGGAATTGGGAATGACACCTAAGTTTTGAGCCTGGGTGATTGGGAGGATGGTGAATGAAGGTGAGTAATATGTAAGTAAGTAGAGAAAGGTAGGTTGGAATCAAATTGTGAAGGACTTTAAATGCCAGAAAGAAGAGTTTGCATTTTATTTTAAAGGCTTTAGGGAGCCCTTTCAACTTTCTGAACAGAAATTGAAAGGGTCCAGTCAGCGAGGGGAAGCGACAGGAAGCAACTTGCACCAGATGAGTCAAACTACTACCACTACTACCACCCAGACACCCACCTCCACTGAGACCCAGATGTAAGCAACCTCTTCTCTGAAGCCAAGAGTCTTGGGAAAAGCAGTGTCTTCTAGACTTCCAATTTTGCTTTCAGCCTATTTCCTAAAGCTATCATCCAGAGAAACAATTCCAGTAGAAAAGAGGCCAACCACCCTCACCAACTGCTACCTATAGGACAAGCAATCCAGTCTGGCTGAAGAAGCGTAGCTATCACCCTGAGGAGGAGACAGGAGGTAGTACTTGGCAAGGAAGTCAAACCGCCACCACCATCTTGACCACAACTTCCCCTCATGCCCCTAGTCTAGAACACTAAGCCCAAGAGTCTTTGGAACAGTAGTACTCACCTCTAAAACCACTAACTCTTCCAGTCTGGGCCCCACAGTCATCATCAGAGAGAGAAATCATTGTAAAGAAGGGGCTTACCTTCCTTGTTGCCACCTACGACAACCACTAACTGACTGCCATTCATGGGTAGGTAGACTAGAGAGCTCTGGAAGTTACAGCATACTCACCTCTGTCCCACAAACTACCAATTCTGTGTTCACCCTGGGAAGCAGCCCAAGTGAAGATGTATCCTGGAAACTACTTCTCTGGGCATTATAGCTCCTGAAGACCCAGAAAAGAAAGTTCTCCTTACCCAAGTCCTTGGCTCTGTCAAATGGTTTATCAGAAATATCAGAAACTGATGTGATTCGATCAATGGAAATTACATGAAAGAAGAGGTATCACCATCTACTTTGAGTGTTCCCTAAAGACCTCAGAATTGAAATCTTCTACATGTATAATCTCCCCCAATTAGAATTGAGAAAAGGAGCTTTCTTAATTTTCTGTTTGTATCCCCAGTACTTAGCACAGTGATTTGTATACAGTAACTGCATGATATTTTTTTTCTTTTACTTACACAATGCTTTAAGGAACATTGCTTTATCAGCTAGGTGGAGGAGGATGGATGGATGTCTCTAAGCTTAGGAAACTGAGAAATTAGAAACAGTAAGAGGCTCTTATAACAGCGCAGATGATGAGGGCCTGAGCTAATTTCTATGTATGGAGATTAAAAAATCCCTGCTATATTTGCCCCCACAGGGTCGTGATGAAGATTGAATCTCACAGAATGTTTGTGAAAGCACTAGGAAACAAATCTAAGGTATTATCCAATGCCTTGAACATAGTTAACATTCAATAAATGCTATTCAATTCAATTCAATTTGCCTTCTAATCATACCAAAATACCATTGCCAAACATAGCAAGCTTCCTCTTTAATTCTATCATCCCCAAAGAGATATGAGGAATTTTGCCCTGTGGCCTTTGGGATAAGTTGTAATATTGTGCCTTTTTCCTTAATTCAATTCAACAAGCATTTATTAAGAACCTACTAGGCATGACTCTGGGAGGACTTCCTCCTCACTCTGCCCCAGATCCTCCCCTTGAAGCATTAGGCACATAGCAAGCACTTAATAAATGATTTTTCACTCATTCATTTCCCTTCTCTCCCATGACAATCTTCCTCTATGAGCAACAGGGAGGAGGAGACAGGGCTGTGCCAGGTTAAAGCATTCCTCTACCTTCATGTCAAGGTCGCAGGCATCCTCAGACACTTTAGCTACTCAGGATTCTCTCTTTCCCCATCCCCTTGCAGGAAGATCACCTTCAGGAGATACCCTGGCACAGCTGGCTCCTGCCTTCTTTCCTTCCTCCCCAGTAAAGAGCTGGCATTGGCACAAGGGGATGAGACAGACTGAGATTTCCTAGTGTAATAGTATAAATGGTGCCAGCTTCACACGGGGATCCCAGCTGTTTCTTCTCACAGATACACTGAAAAGAAAACATTTCCAGAGAGAAAAATGAAAGCCATGGGTGGGGGCAGCTTGGGAGAACAGCTGCCTATCCCTTCCTTTCCTGTATAGAACCCTTCCTGTTAGCAATTTGTTACCTACTCTCCTAGGACAGACATTGTAGACTACAACCTGGTGACCTGTTCTTTCCATGAGAATCCAATAGGTATTTTAATCAAAACTTAACTGTCTGTATTATGGACTGGACAGATAATTTTAAAAAGCAGATGACTGAAAACCCTTTTCTGCTTGGATTTGGAGGGCATTATGGTAATATACAGTAGCCTTAACTACCTGTTTGCTTGGGCAATTACACAAATGAGTCTGTTTCCCCTGGACACACCCACTGTCAGCAGGCTGGAATGGTTCAGATGTCTTCTGGGGGAGGTGAAGTTGGAGGGGAGGTGGAAGTTGGACTGGCTGAAACATCTGCCACAGATAATCCACAGTGTGGATAATCCACATTCAGATAACTAAAAATGCTTATGTGATAGGAAGACTGGCAGACATCCATGTGCCTGGGGCTGGTCACAGACCCTGAGGGACCTAGAGAGAATGTAAGAAGCTGAGAAAATACAACCAAGAAGAGATGAGAACAACCTCTGGCCTTCACAGCCAAGGTCTTGTTACTGTTTTGGCTGCTGCCTTCACAACCATGGTGCTAGAGACAACAAAGTTTTGTCAAATACTATACCCGTGGTACAAAGAGAGCAACACACTTCCCAATCCACTTAGTCCATCTTTGCTCTTAATGTCTCTGTGTCCAGACCCTTCTCCTGGACTAGTGGAGAGAGACGGGAAGGATGGTTGTAAACTCCCTGAGTCATATCTAAATTTTGTTCCTCTCCCAGGACCTAGTACAATGTTCTGCATAGTAGATGATTAATAAATGTTTATTAAATGAATGAACTCATGACTAAGGGCACACTTAAGAACCAGAAAAATATGTCCCTGGCCTTTAGGGAATTTCTATTCCTTAACAAATGAGGTGTTAGAAGGAACCTCAGAGACCATAAAGTACAATGCCCTCGTTTTATATATTTGGAAACTGAATCCCAGAGGCGGGAAGTGATTCAATCAAGACCACACATTGCATTAGTAACAAACTGGACTCTAGGCCTCTGGACTCTCAATCCACTGTACCACAGTAACAAGGGAAACTCTCCCTTCAAGGAACTCCCTGTATGGTGGGGGAGACAGACAGTGCAGCTCAACAGACCTAAAGATGAATGCAAATATAATATATATAATATATAATATAATATAATATATAATATATAATATAATATAATAATAAAAGATGATGCAAATAGTCCCTTTGAAAAATTGGCCCTGCAATTTCCACACCAGTCTGACCATCAGAAGCAATATCCCTGCATCAATTGCAGCTTTGAGTGACTTATTTCAAAGACAGAACATCCTAATCCCCAGTGCTGGACAGGAATGACACAAAATGATTCGGCTTCACAAGAGGCCCGCCAAGTTCCCAACATCACGGAATTGAAACCAGAGTCAGAGGACTCTTGTCACTAGCATTCAGAATGCCAGCTTAGTGTCCCCTTTTTACCATAGCAGAGAATCTCATGATCCCAGACATCTGCACCAGTCAGTCTCCTAGAGACAGGGACCTACTCACATACCCAGCACAGCGAGCCCCACAGTGGAAACACCATCTGCATTTTATAAGGCTAGCCCAAGGGTTTCCAGACACTGTCTCCAGCTAGTTCACATGACCAAAAAAAACAGGAAGGAAGATCCTATGGTGGGAAGGAGTGGGGGGATGGTTGGTGGTTGGCTACTGAAAGGGGGGAGAAGTATCTTCGAATCTATCTACTAGGAAGTCTACAGAGTATTTAAGAGATCATCAGATTCGTCATCAAACTTATACTTGAGATGATCAGATTCATAACTCTGCTCAGTTACTCACAATGACTTCTCCAGATAATTTGCCAGAGGAATAAAGATGTAAATGTGCAAGTCTGAGCTCTATAACAAAGCGAATTCTTCTTAGACCCTATACCTTCAATTTCCCTAGCTGCCACCAGTTGAGTAGTGATGGTGTTCATGTGATTAAACTCCCCCAACCAAGGATAACTAAAAGAGATGATTAAGTACTTATCAGTCGATCAAGCAACAGGCATGACGATCCCTGCCCTAGGGACACAGATACAAAAGCTTAAGCCCCTCAAGGGCATTATATTCTACTACTGGGAAATATAACACATCCACAGAGAATCATATACAGAATATACACAAATAAGTATGCTGTGATGGAAGGGACACTAACTGAGGAAGCAGGAAAGGAATCTTGAAGGAGGTAGCACTTGAACTGAGCCAGGAGTTCCTAGAGTCAGAGATGAAGCAAGAGAACATACAATGTATGGGGGACAGGCAGTGGGGAATGGGATGTCTTTTATCTCAATTAGACCAGTTTTGTTAGAAGCACATGTGCAAGGGGTAAGGGTGAAGTGAGGGTAATATATAATAAGCCTGTAAAAGATAAACTGGAGCCAGATTGTGAAGGACTTTCACTGTCAAACAGAAGAGTTTATATTTTATCCTAAAGGCAATAAGAAGCCCCTGAAGCTTCATGATCAGAGGAATGGTATGGTCAGATCTGCACTTTAAGAATATCAATTTGGAATAGACCCTTAGTCAATATGATAAAAAAAAAAAAAAAAAGAAAGAAGAAAACCAAATTTTGAGTCTCAAAAATGAAAAGGGTGAATGCACCCCCAATGAAGAGGAAATTAAAACAATAATTAGGAATTATTTTGCCCAATTGTATGCACATAAATTTGACAATCTTA